>JAYDZK010000202.1:61394793-61426612 GCA_034509185.1 Euphonia xanthogaster | reverse complement strand
GCTCTTCCGATCTAAGATAGTCCAAAGCCTGTTTTGACTAGTCAAAACAGGCTTTGGACTATCTTGAAAATTTTTTTTTGGGGAAAAAAAAGCACGGCAGAAATATGAAATTTTAGAACAATTTGTAAAGAATATGACATGAGACAGCAGGACAAACCTCACTTTGGAATGTCCTTCAGCAGCAACTCACTTGTTCTTATTTGTTTCCTGGTAACTCAGAGAAGCCCACCCAGTGGATTCTCTGGAATGCTGAGCATGAGGATCACTACTTCCTTCTTAAGTAGCCAATGTCCTGATACTTTTGGTACTGACTTGACTCTTCTTGGATTTCAAACTTCTTTTTACTAATCAGGAGAGTTCTGCTATGGGACACCTGGAACTCACAAAGTGCATTAGCTTTCCTGAGCAGGGCATGTCTCCACTAAATTATTTTGAGTGTCTGTGCCGGAATATCTTTCTGTGGTAGATTCACTGATGATGTGGAGAATTAACACCAGTTATTAAATATCAGACCACTAATACCGATTGCTTTGTTAAAGAAATAATTTTCCATTTCTTTTCTAGAAATGTGATTTTCAGATGCAGAATTATTTAGTATATCTTAGGGCTGTGATTTCTATTAAGCTGGGAGCTTAATTTCTGATTTCTGCTTTCTGAACCCAGTTTTGATGGTGATGTCCTGTGTGATTCTCAATTTCTTCAGCTGACTGTGAAGTGGCACTTCACTGATTTTGTGTTTAGAAAGCAGTGCTAACCCAAGAGTCTTCCTGAGACCGTGGTGGAAGCAGGGAAGGGTTGTAAAGAGTAAGGTAGTTGGGATGCTCCCAAATTGAGCATCCTTTTCCTGCAGCAGTGGTCAGCTCTACACCTTTCTGCTGTTCTGCTGCCCTGGCACTGCACTCCAGAAAATGCACAGGCATTTTGGCTACAGTAATACCTGATGAGAACTATAGAAGGACTAAATTGATTCACTCTGAACTCTTGGGATCGTTCATTGTGGCAGAGTGAGGACCCCAGGGGGACTGAGCTCTTCTTCCTCCTCTGGTTTTCATAGGAACATGTGTAAAGACATAATCAGGGTGGAAACCCCAGAACTAAAATTCTCTAGTATGCACACCTTTTGAGACTCTAAAAATAACTCTGATTAAACACACAGATAGATTTCTGTCGTTTTAGTGTGCTTTTAGTCAACACACAAATTTGGATGGGTTGTTTAACTTCCCAATTTTTCTGATTAATGTTGTCCCCAAACACTCAGTTCTCACTCAGCCAACACTTCCATTGACAGCAATGCTGGGTAGGGCTGCAGGGCAAGGACTGATAGCAAAGATCTTAGTACAAGACAAATTCATTAGACAAGCTAAATAATTTAGGCACATTTGAAAAGCAAATGAATGTAGAGGTGTTCCCTTATGATTATTGCTCACATAGATTTTTTTAAGAGGAAAAACATAAATTAATAAAGGCAAGAATGTTTTTAATGACAATATTAGTGGCTGCTCTGTGGCTATTAAGACATGCACTCATCGTAAACTATATTGATTTTTCCATCGGATAAAATTCTTTGGTTAAATTTTTATTTGCAGCTATAATCCAGACTGGCTGTGTTGGTCATTATCATGATAAAATGTGGTCAGAAAGTTTTTCATTGGAGCAGTAACCACATATTTTCAGAAAGACCCCTTAACAGCATCAGGGAGAGTCAGATGCTGTCTCTAAGTGCAATAGTCACTGTTTTTGTGGAGGTAATGTTGCCATTGATTAATGGAATGGATTACAATCTCACAAATTCTATTTTAGGTAAGAACTAACAGCTCTTTGCATCAGGCACTGTGTGAATTTACTGCCTTGGCAAATTAAATGTCTGACCCAGTAAACATTCACATGACAAGTTTCACAAAGTTCATCCAGAACCTTTGCATATGTACATAAAGGGTTTGCCCATCTACAAGAGAGGAGCTTCAGCCTTGGCAGTTGCTGCTACTTTGGTCAGGAGAAAATGGTCAGTTAAGATGCAGAAATGGTCAGTTAAGATGCCAAGGAAATTTGTTCTACTCATCTGTGGCCCCGATTTTACTTAAAAGAGTTATATGAATAAAGGTAAATATTTAGAGATCTACAGAACATACATAAATGACTAGAGAAACTCTCCATTGGATAGGAGAAAAATAAAAATAAGCTGAAAAATGTGGATGCAAAAAGCCTTTTCCACATTCTCCACAACCAGCCAATATGGTGCAAGAACAAGTTTTCCTGTGCTGCTTTGAGCCAGAACATTAAAATTTATAATGGTTGCTCTAAACTGACCCTAAAATATTTTGCCTTGTACATGTCACCATTTGTTATAACCATAAATAATTTGACTTATGGTTTGTTTTGCTCATCCTTGTTTCAAGGACAAAGTCATCTAAAGCTTTCTACCATTTCAATTCTTGGACTGTCTGAGGTCTTCAAACCTTTCCTTTACTGCTGAAGCAGGCAAGAAATCAAAATCCAGCACTGTGGGAAAGAATGTGGCCCTAATTGGACTTAGTGCATGGGCAATAACCTGTTTCCTGAAGGAATATTTTTCCTGTGAGTATTTCACTGCAAATCTCATGTTGCAACAGTTTTGTCTGTGGTGCCCTTTGGGTGCAGAGAGTCCTATGGGACCCAAGACACATCTTGCAAAGCAATTATTTATTTTTTTGCACAGAGATGCAAAAAACTGCTTGAAATACCTTTAAATGGATTACACTAAAATAAAGCTTAGAGCTTTCAGAAATAATTCAGTAATGGGGGTGGCATATTCTGTTCACAAGATTTCTCTTTTCATATGAATCATGCGAGGCAGAGCAGAACTCTTCATCAGATCTTCAGAGAAATTCAGAGATGCTTTACTAGGAATATGGGCCTCCTTTTCTGTAGATCTCTGCAATTTAAGGCTGTTTTTTGACCTCTTCCTTTTGGTCTTTGAAGGGCTAGGGACCTGCAGGAGAGGGTTGAGCAATTCAGATTTTCTAAGGGGCAGCTCCCAGCAATGTCTATCTTGAGTGACTTCTAAGCTTTCAAGAATACAGCGTAGTATTGCCTAAATCACAGCTATTCCTGTCTAGCAGCAGAGCAATAGTTGGTGGCATGGCTTGGGGCCAGGGCACAGAGTGAAACAGTGACTGGTGTCTGTACAAGGAATTCTCTGTCACCATGTGCCAACCATCCATGCACACAACACACCCCTGAAGACTAAGTGTAGTGACAAAAGAATCCTGCCATATATGTAGTGACAAAAGAATCCTGCCATATGGCTTTAGTGCCTTTCTTATTGCCTTCTTGGATCACTCACTCACCAGAATTTTAAAAATACTTAAATAGTTCCCTTTTTCAGAAGCCAAACTACTTTGGAAAATTTACCTATTAAATCAAGATTCCTTAATCAAAGATTTTGGGACAATACGTACTTGATGTTTTGGTAGGTAGGCATGCCAGTTCTACAGTAACAGAGGTGTTATATGTATTGAAAAGGAAGCAGTACTGTCACTTCTGATGCTGTTACAGACCTTGCCTACCAGGAGAATAAATGAGAATCAATGTATAAAGGAAGTCAGGAAGAGCTGCTTAAGAGTTTGCTGAACAGAGATGTCTTTTTTGATAAATTCTTCATGTCAAATGCCAACAAGCTTAAAAAAGGAACGAGTGCTGTAATTGTGATATCCTGTTCAAGTTACACTACCCTCAGGGAAACTGCAACTAGTGACTGAATTAATTAATGAGAAATTGTTTTATGTGTTGCAGAATTTAAACCAGCCCCCTGCCCCAGTTTCCCTGTCTGCTTATTTTTGCAGCAGTGTGAACAAAGAAGCCATTTGCCAATGCTTTGTTAACCTGTTACTCTCGCTAAGCGTTTCCGTGTAGTGCTGTGGAAGGCAGGGCTGTGTGCATTTCAGCTGGGAGCAATGTCTTCTTGGATCACATACTCTGCAATCATTGTGTAGAAAAGTGTAAAACAAGTACCTTCGGAATCCAGGATGGCAATTTTTGGCATTATAACCACTCCTTTCCAAGCTTGTCTACATGATTTGTGCCATGGTGCTGTGGGAACAGATATGAAGAGATAAAATCAGTGATGCAGCTTCCTATTTGACTTCATACTTTTAGAACACCTTGGAAATGCAAAAGCCAGTGCATTATTTATATCACAGGAGTTTTTTGTTGTTTCTCTTCAGTATCATCTAAGTATGCCCCTTGAGAAGATGAATGTCATGAGGGCAAGTTTTTCCTGTAATTCCTACTCCTTTGGGATTATATAATTATCCTTTCATGCTAAAATTGTTTTGTCTTCACAGCTATTTACGGGGGTATGCTGCTGTTACCTAAATTACAAAAATGGACTGTGCAAATGTACTAGATCATTTATGTGTAGAATACTGCAGTTTTGTTGGGAAGAGCTGAGTAAAATAAGCATTCCTGTTTTTAACAGGATTATGCGACACAGGAGGTAGATATAGATAAGGTTGCACAATGCATCTTTAGTTTCTCTTTAACAAACAGAAAGACAGGTCCTTTCCAGCTCACAATTGCAGGCACATTTTGTTCTATTTGAAAGAATGCAAGAAATATTTTCCTGATTTTTATCTGCTTTAAATTAGGCTTTTTCAACAAAGAAATAATTTGTTACATTTTTTCGAGCAAAGCAACCAAAAAAAAAGCCCATCCTCATTCAGATACAGACTTGCCTTGAGTGGGAATGGCTAAATTAATATTCATTTTAGTCCTCTCTGCCTCTGATAATGGTAGAACATAGTGTGTTTGCAGTTCTGAGGTCTTGCAAAAAAGAAATAATTTTGTTTTGCTTGTCAATTTTATAAGTCCAGTGATATAGTCTAGCTCTCTCCCTCAAAGCTGTGTCATGATACTGTGTGTGTACACAGAGGATGTGTGTAGATACACACTCTGCACCCAGCACAGCTCTGGACTTATTTCCTGGCCCACATATGAGGAAAAATCCCTAATGTTAACTCTACTTGCTACCTCGTTAACAATCCAAAGGCTGATTGGAAAGCAAAACTCTAACCACACCTTTCTCTTCAACTTCTGCATTCCCAGCTCAGACTTGTGCATGGCTCCTGCTGTGGACTCAGGGCCACCAGTCTCATCATCTACTTCTGTGGCTTTGTGACATAGAAAAATACCAAAAAAAATGCCACATTACCTATTATAAAGTAGAAAATAGAGAGAATTTCAAAGTAAAATCTTGGCCCCCAGTGAAATCAACAGTGAACTCCATGTTGGTTTCCTGCTGGCTAGAATTTCAGCCAGAGTTTGTGTAGTTTTATTTCTTTCGGATGCAGGCAACTGGACAGAAGTACGTTTACAGAAGTTACACTTCAATAAGGTACCTCCTCCCTGTTCCTGCCTGTGAATGCAGGTGTTTCTGTTACCATAAGATCAATGATACACGTTCATAAATCGCTACAAAGACCTGAGATCTTCTATCTTAAGAGAATTTAGTCTTTTACTGAAAGAATCCTTCTGGGAAAGATAAAACCTGATACATAAAATGCTTACAGTCTTAAGAAGCGTTGGATTTTGTTTTGAAATCCAGAAGTTTTTGGTGGTAGACAGGTGAAAGAGTAAAAGTATGTTTTGATCAAAAAAGAGACATTTAACTACCTGTGAGTAAAAACATTCTTTTTTGAACATGCAGTAGTTTTGCAACATTGATATAATTTGTGTATTGCTGTTTATATGTACAGTTTATAAGTATTATTTATATATAAGCAACATATTTTTAAAATGTAGTATTGGTATGTGTTTGGTGTAGAATGAGAGATGTGTTGTTGCAATACAAATCTGAATTTTAAATTGCAAATTTTAATTTATTGTGAAAATATGGGTGTAGTCTGGCGCACCAGTTTTGTAACCAAATGATGACACAGCAGAACTCATGTAAAAATCTGTGTACACACATTTACCAAATGCAAGACAAAGGACACTGTCATCTATCTGTTTTCAGTGGTTAAAAAAATTATTGCTCTTTTTCTGCTAATTTCTGTCCTTCAGCTGAAAATTACTGTCCCTCATCCATGATTTGATATTTCAATGCAAACTATGGTTTAGTTTATAAACCATAAATTTGCTTTATTTGAACTTAAATATTCTACCAAAAGAAAACTGTGTTTTTTCTGGTACTGATTTAATGAGAACAGTTTAAGGCCAAGGCTAAAAAATAGACTAAATTATTGCAGAGTAATTACCCTTAGGCTCCTGCACACACTGGGATCTGGACTACAACTCACTTATTCTGGAGTGGAGCATCTATACATGCACACCAGAGAGGTTTCCTGGGACAATCATTCCACTTGAGTTACTCCAGTTAATTACTTTATACTGATGAGTCCTGAAAGTCAGTTCTGCCTTTAGCGTTGAAACATTCTCAGAAAAAAAAGGATGAATTTTCTTTAAACAACTTTACCCCCAAAACACCACATTAAAAGAAACATTTGGGATAGTGAAGCATTACTCTGTGACACTTTTGAAAACCTTCCTGCTCTTGGCTGTTGGCATGGTGCACGCAGTGCCAGGGCACCCCACAGCCAGCACTAGGAGCAGGCTGGTTTGCAGCAGGGAAGGCTTTGCTCCCATGTTTGCTGCCACAGATGTCTGTCCAAAGAAGGCCCTCATGCTGCTCACAGTGATGTAAGTGCCTCTTACCATGAGCAATGCTGTTGATCTCATGGGGACTTGCTTGAGCAAAATGCACATGGAAGTTGTTTGCTGGTTTGGGGCCAAAGCATGCAAATGGTAATTGAGCAGTGCCCTGTGCACAATTTATCATCTCTGGATGCAAAGGGAGGTGTGTTCTGGTGTGTTACTGGACCATATGCTGCACCACTCTCTGAGGCTTCTCCTCATTGCTGGGGTGTCTCATTAAATTAATATGGGGCAGCAGGAATATCAGCAGAACAGCTTGATCCAATCTGAGCACGTTCCTTCGCTCCTGCAGCTTCTGGCCGTGAGCCTCAAGAGTTAATGGAAATTGGCAAAAATGAGTAAGTCCCACTACAGGCAGCTCATGGCATTAAACAATTATGCAAGAATTTTGCTTGGAAGCTATTAGGGATGATGACATTGTGCTTAATATTTGACCTTCCCAGCTTCAACTGCTCAATACCTCTTACTGTACACAGAAATTGCCAAAATCCCACCTAATGAGCTGAAAAATGACATATGACAGATCTGATGGCTAACTGCAGCTAGAAGAAGAAAGACTCCTACAGAGCAAAAAATTCTACATCTTGCTCTTTTTTGCCTACTTTTTCTTACTATGAAGAGTGTTTAAATATGTAATTTGAAGGCACAGATTAATTAAAAACTTAATTCAAAGTAAGCTGAATTCAGTAAAAGTTCAGTTGTTTTTAATGTCTTTTTGGCTCAAATCTGCAATTTGTTCACAAAGTTATTGGGTACTTATAGGATTTCATTTTTTTTCTTTCTGGGAAGGCTGTTTTGGTCTTTTTACAAGGGGCACTGTTTCAGTTCCATTTATTCCTGGGAGATTTACACCCAGTTAACTCTTTTGAATTCAAGGGGAGGGAATGGTTCTTGAATTAAACTGTAATAAAAATATTGCTAGGGATAAGAGAATCATGAGTGACTCCCACTGTACATTTGAGTCAGTGTGTATGAATCCCAGTGTGTTTATAAATGATGCCATTGTCCCTTTTCTCTCTTGCATTAAGTTTCATCTTAAAAGGCCACTACTAAAACTGCTATAATTACTCTAGGAGTGGAAAATAATTTTCAGCAGCTCCAGTACTGTCTCAGTCAGACAAAACTCATATCCTACTTTTGATAAGAAACAGTGGAGGTGAAGAAGTAAAACTTTAAATGTTAATTGATTTTCCTATGCAGCCCCACAGCCTTATTTTGCAGAGACTTTGGGATCTCTCACTTTGAATAATATCAATTTGAAAGAAAATGCTGGCAAAGGAATGAAATTGAAGAGTTTTATGGAGTGCTTTTATAATGTACCCGTCCTATTGTAATCAGTGATAAAATATAGGGACTTGAACTCTGAAAGCTTTGTGCATCCTCCAAGGAACCTGAATAAAGCATCAGTAAATGAATGGTATGCAGCCCTGGGAAAGAGCCTTAGTCTCTCTGTTCTTCATCACTTGTGTGACTAAACAAGTTTATTATGACTTTATTTTTCCCCTCCACTTTCCTCCTTCTTCGACCTATTTTGAAAGGGGTTTTGATGCAATGTCAGTTTTTTTTGGACCCCTGGTCCCCCCCATATATTGTCACTTCAATAGTAAATCACTAAATGGTAAATCTTGATTTTTATAAGGGAGTAAAATACTGTGCAGTACTTTGGGGCAAGGGTAAGCACACGATGTTTCATCCTACAGCATTTGAAGTTGAAGACTTGGTCAAACAGGACCGCAGAGTGTGTCATTCTTCAGCAGTCTAAGCATAGTATGTTGTTGAAAGAGTTTATCTGTTCCTTTTCCCATGAGGTCAGCAATTTTGAAAGCACCTAATTAAATTCTTCATTAAATCATCAGAAAGAAGAGAAGAGGAAATAGCAAAGAAATCCACGATTTAGGAGATTACAGATGAGCCAGAAAGAGTTGATCTTGAACTTGAGTTTTGAAACAGTAATATTTTCAAGCATAAAGAAGCAAAAAAGCCTAGCCTTACAAGACTGATTTTTTTTTTTTTTAGTTTTATTAAACTGCCTCCAAAATGCCTTTGGATTATTACACAAGAAATAAAGTGTATTGAAATGATATACTGGTTGAGCCAAAATCAGAGATGAGATTAAATCTCTTCTTGGTTTTACGATCTTTTGGAGTTTTTTAAAGAATGCATGTGATTGAGGCTTAAGATGCTGAACTGTCATGACATACATAGGGAGGGGCTGGGAGGGTTTCAAAGGCTGAATTTAAGCAGGCTACTTCAAGTTGCTGAAGATAAAAGATGAGAGGGGCTCAGAGTTCAAGCACCGACATCCAGCTAAAGGCAACCACATGGTATTTGTGGACTTGAATTTGGGTAAAACATGCTTAAATCCACATGCAAAATGATATCTAGACAAATCTTTGAAAAAGCATATATCTGTATGTATGGCTAAAAAGTCTGAATTATTTATGGACCAGTGTATGTTGGGCAAGCATAGGATACAGTGTTTTGGGGGAGATTTTTCAGTTTCTGTGGTTTGAATTGTACTGTGGTTAAATCATAAAACAGAGCCTCTTGGAACAATACCTGGATATTCCATGTGGAGTTTTCAGAGTGCAGGTCATGACTGTACTAGCAAACAGCACAAAATAGCACCATGACATGTAGCTCCAATGCAAATAAAACAGGCTCCAAAATCTACAGGTGAGTGTTGTGCAGTATGAGCACATACACATGCACACAAACAAAAGCTTACAATAAGTTTTTGCTTTTTTTGTTTGGGAGGGAATGCAGCTTTCAAATTGATTAAGAGAGCATGCCTAATTAGAAACATTTATCACATGTACACTCACAATTTCTTTTTTGTTTTCTCTCTTCATTTGAAAATGTATAAATCACAGGAAAATAAGTATCTCATATCCAAAATGCCCATCTCTTTGTTCTTTTTTATTTGATTGCAGTCAGATGAAAAGCACTGCTTTGAAATAGAGGCAATGGCCAGAGGCCTATTGATTGCCTGTAAACAGAAACAAAAAAGCAGCCCTGGTAACATTTAGAATGGTTTATCAGTGATCAAAGCACAGGAGGTGCTGTCTAGACAGCCTAGGTGTGGACTAGCAAATGGATTTCATTAGGGGTCCTCCACTCTGGTGCCATTGTTTCAGCTCTGCTCTTCTTCAGGCCAATCTGTGATTGATTTCCAGAGAGGTGCCCAAGTGCCTGTGGCAATGGGATAAAGCTTACAGGACTTTGCTTGTTCTGACAAGGCAGAGTAGCTGCCTATCACATTAGTGCAAAATGACACTTTCATTTACTTCCACAGGGCTTTGAAACAAATACTTTCAGCTACAGCAATTGCTCTTTGCAGCTTGAGCTCTGGAGTCAACTTCTTGTGTTCCAGAGAGTAAAAGGTTGTGAAATAATTTCTGAAGTATCCTATAGTTAAAAAGGGTCATATTCTGACATCTCTGACAGCACCATATTTTCCTTTTGCATAGCCACAGTTTTTGTTTTAAGGATGCATTTTATTTATAATTTTACTGAGTATGCTTTTCACTATAGGGGAGAACAGTTTTGCTTTTTATCCTTAAAAACTCCTGTATGCATCCCACATGTGCTGTGCCTGCCTGTAAGGATTCTTGGCATTCACCAACTGGTGCACTAAATCACAGGACTGAGATTATTCAAATGGTTTCACTACAACCCCTAATGTGAAAATGCAGGGCTAAGTTAACTTACAAAAAGGCCTCACATTCAGCTGGTGCAAATTACCAAATTACTATAAACTACCAAATTACCAATGTGCAAGAGCAGCAGATGTGGTCCATGCTGCCCCAGCCTGTCCACTTTGTGCTTGTGCTGTTTCACAGGTGACCTGGTCCCACTGCTCAGATGCAGCTGCTACTGGATGAGCTCCTAGGGAGGAGGGTAAAGGCATGTGGCAATCCTGCCTGTCACAGCACCACAGAATTCTAGAATGGAATGGATCTCTGCAGATCCTCATGTCTGACTGCCTGGCAAGGCAGGGTCACCTGGAGCAGGTGTGTCCAGGAACGTGTCCAGGTGGGTTTGGAATGTCTCCAGAGAGGAAGACTTCACTGCCTCTCTGGGCAGCTGTGCCAGTGCTCTGCCACTCTCAATGTCAAGAAGTTCTTCCTCCTGTTTAGCTGGAACTTGTTTTAGTGACTATTTTGTGATAGCATGACTATTGCTCCTCATCCTGTCACTGGGCACCACTGGAAAGAGCCTGGCACCATCGTCGTGACACCTGCCCTTGAGCTATTTATATGCACTAGTGAGGTCTCCTCTCATTCTTCTCTTCTAGAGAATAAATAGGTACAGATCCCATAGCCTCTCATAAGAGAGATCCTCCAGACCCCTGTCTTGATGTCTTCTCTTTTATTTCCTCTGGATCATTGTTTTGGTTTTGTGGATTCCACAAGTTCCACCAAGATCATGGACCTCTTGGTAGTGACAACACCAGGCAGGAAGCTCTGAAGGCTCCTGTTACTGATAATAGAGGAAATATATGGAACCTCTAATGCAGAAATCAATGCTTCATCCCCAGCAATGGGATGTCAGATTGTGTCCTCCACACCAGAATCAGTGGTGCAGGGCTTGGGCAGGGAGCTCTGAGCAGAATCACTCCCTCCAAGGCCTCCATGGGCTCCTTATGTTACTTTGAGGAAGTCTGAAAATATTGAGGAGCAGAAATCAAAAATGCAGTCAGTGAAATTATTTGGGCAGTTGCTAAATATCTTTTTTTTTTTTTTGCTTTCATTTTTAATTTATGGAGCTATAACTGGGACTGCTGTCACACAACAAAAGTCTTTGTGAAACTACATATACTATGTTAGAAGGATCTCTTTAATACCCTCCAGACTAGGGCTAAATCAAGACACTTATCTTACAGATAAAATTTTGACCAATGCTCTGGTTTCAAGTGGAAAAGCCTCTTTTTTCCAGACGTTTTGAAAAACAGATGATTGAGGAACTAGCCGGGTGGCAGCAGGGGTCGAAGGGGACATTGAAGAAAAACGGACTGCAGTTTGATTAAGACAACAAAGGGCTTTGTCCTCTCTAGATACTGGCTTTGCCTAGCCAGGGTGAAATAAAATAAAATTGGTTTCAGGATGGTGATTTTGTTGAGGAATCTCTCTCCAATATTAAGAGAAGAGCAGGATAGTGTTAAAGGCATGTGCAAGGTCTGTGTGCCACGTGGGTGCCTGCCACATAACTCCTGAACAGCTAAGCTATAAACCAAAAGATTCATTCCATTGGCTCTGGGAACAGAGGATTTGGCGTCCAGACTTACAGCTGACCCAGGCTGGATGTAGAGATGGTGACCAGGCATCACTTTCAGGACAGCAGTCCTACAGCAAGCTCAGGTGAGCTGTGCTATCCTTGGACTCCAGAGGCTTCAAGGACTCAAAGGATTCAGTAGTCATTCATTTGGTTACATTCAATAACTCAAAGGATTCAGTAGTCACTCATTTGGTTACATTCAATAACCAGTGCAGTTCCATTAAAGGAAATTGACTATTGATTTTTTTTTTCCCATAGCATTTCAGCTTAATTTTTAATTTACATTTTTTATTACTAAAGTCAGGCAAGACTGAAGATAAAAATCTGTTTCAAATACCCGAATTCTCCTCACCATTTTCGTGATTGCTTGTGTTTGCTCACACCAAACACGTGGGTCATTTGCAGCTGGGATATAAATGCATGCAATCACACATAAAGCTTACAAAATTCAAAGCATTGTGAAGTGATTGCTACTACCTCTCTAGTAAAAGCTTAATATTATGATTGGCTTTGTTGAAGGCTGAGGTTAAATAGAAGGTTAAACTAAAAAATTTTGCAATGCTAACAAAATGCCGTGAACTGGAAAGCCTGCTAAAGTTTCTAAAAATTAGTTCCTTTCCTCTCCACTCTATCTGTTTTAACCCATTTCATTTCTAGTTCATTGCAGAGATAGATTCACTTCTGGTTTGGAACTATTAGAAGAAGAAATTTAAGTGATAGTTGAAAAAGCAAGGGCTGAAGACTGAGTGGCATAGAAAAGTTAGTAAAACATTTTTGCAAATCTGAATCAATGATGCAGAAGAAGGAAAACATAATGAAGAAAGTGTCCACATTCTTTTCTTGTAAATGTAGTGACCAGAAAAGGGCACGTCTTTGTTCTGATTTATTGTTTTCCTCAACACTTTAGTGATAAAGTGAATATAAGTTGAACTGGGAAACTTTTCAAACTCTTTTGAGTAATTATCTGCTGTTTACTGGAACATCTCTCCTAAATGAAATCTTCAGTACTTACACACTAATGAATTAGTTTTATGCATAATTTCCTCACCATCATAAAAAGATGGGAGTAATACCACAAAACAATTCAGTGAATTAATTTATTGAATGCTCTCATTGGCTCAGTAAAAAGTTTAAAGATAATTTTCTTAGAAAAAAATCTTTCTAGCTTTCTTAGAAAAGACATTTCTAACTTTCTTAGAAGTTATCTTTACATTCCTGCTTTCTAAAAAAAAATAAATTATGTAAATGTTGCGTGAGAGAAGAAAGTGCTTTTCCAAAGAATTATTCTTTCGCATTATAGAACTGTGTGAATGCTCCCCAAAAGGTGCATTTGTAACAGTTTGGTTAATGATAGCCTTTCCTTTCACCAGTGTTGTGCCTTGTTTAGACTTGGACTGTTCAACATTTCCCTGTGTTCCTGTGCTCAAGTCAACTTTACTGTGACTTAGATCTCATTAGAGACAGAGCTTCATACTTACTGCAGTAGATCATGCCTGTCTATACTGAGCTTTTCAAACATTTCAGACACAGCTTTTTAACAAACACAAGTTTTTTAAATGAAATACTAATGAGATGCTTGGGACCTAGTGCAATGCTGTAGACCTTTATCCACTCAGCTTCTTTGAGACCACAGTTTGCCAGGCATTGGCTCGGGAATGTCCAGCAATGTTTTGCAACAGCAGTTACGTGCCTGGGCTGACCTTTGCCTGGTGGTTCAAGCTCCAAGTGCAGAGCTTCTTGTGCCATTGCCAAGAGATGTCTTTCCACCATATCTGTTGTGGTTTTCCACTGACTTTTGGACAGGCCTTTAAGAGTGACCAGTTAGCTCCCTCCTCCTTCAGTGAGTGCTGTGGTGGTTACATCAGCAGACTGTCCCATTTCTGAGCTGTGCCCTATTTTGGATCAATCTCTGTCTCTCCCTTTCTCTCATTGACTCTATTCCTTTGCTTCTTTTGGCCAGAATAAGACACATCACCCACTATGCTTTGGATTACTTAAATATATTCCCCTCCCTTCCTCTGTTTGGCCTGTTCAGGCTGAACTGCCTCATACCATGTGTAGCCCCAAAGCAAACTTGAAACTTAAATAACCTCAATAAATCTTATCCTTTGCTCTGGCATCTGGGTGTCTTGCAAGATGTGTAATGGGATGTTCAGGGCCTCAGCCTCTGGGAGATTCCTTTTGCTGCCTGCAGCTCTTGCCGTCAGCTGGGAGAAAATGATTTAATCATTTAAGAAATGCTAAACGACCAGGTGTGCCATTTTTTGACTTCTGTGCTCATTTCTCAGTGCCACAATTCAAAGGGCAGTTCCTGGCCCCAAGACATTATTTTTTAATACAAAGTAGCACTTCCAAATGTATGTTTTTCCTGGGTATTCCCTCTGCTTTCTGACTGTCTGGAATTTTTCCTTTAGAAAAACAGTGTCACATTGAATCAGAAAAGTCTATTTGAAGGTAGTCTCCAGCCTCATCCAGTTCCTCTTACTCTTGGCTCCCTTCTCAGAAAATAAATATCTCTTTCTTATATGACTTTCTTTTTCTTTGTCACTCTATGGACTGAAACTTTCCAGGTTTAACAAGGTCACTCTCATTCTTTGCATTCCAGAGCTTTGGATTTAACAGTGTTTAATTGTGTTAGTTGATTTAACAGTGTTTAATTGTGTTACATGTTACCAAATATCAATCTTCACATAAAAAGCCAAATTCTTCTCAATGTAGAAGTTATCATTTCAGAAGTTTTATTAAAAACAAAAGTCAAATATAAGTCTATGGCAAAAACAATTCACTATGTATTTTAATATTTTATTCCAAGTGCCTTTTCTGTAACGTAGATGACAGCTCTTGCAAAAGAATGTAATAATCTTTGGTATAAACCAGATCTTTCAGAGAAAGAAATAGTGACAATTAACATTACCTAGGGATTCTTTCTCCTTAATTAGGATTCATTTAGAATTCACCTGGAAAAATTTTAATAACCCTTTCTTCCTAACAAAGAAGCATGTGGTGGAATTTTAATGGCTCCATTATGTTAAAAACCCACAATGTGATTGTAGTGACGATGGGAATTTGGCTGTACTGCTTGAAGAACATCTGGTTTAAAATAAATATGCAAATGTCTTCATATATGTGTTAATCTGTCAAGTCCAAAGGATGCCAGAGTTCAGTGAGACCAGACACTGAAGTCTAGTAACCAAATAGAAGTGGCTGGCACCAGCTTAGGTTTGCATCTCACAGATCTATTTATTCATATTTACCTTGAGTGCTGTTAAAACAGACACTGCATGCTGTATGTTATCCTCTGATGAGATACACAGGCACATCAATAACAAAGACCTTGATGTTCATCCCAATGTCACTTACACCAGGCAAAACCCACATTTTTTTTTCTTTAGGTTTGTGTCAATGATGTGTCTTCTCCCACAAACCTGAGCTGTCAATGGGGACTGCTATGTCCATTTCCTGGTTTCTTTCCTTCTTCTTTATTTCACGATGGGTATATTCGTTTACAGAGAAGGTTGGAAGACAGTTTATTTTCTAAAAATAAGCTTCCCTTTGATTTCCCTTTTGCATGGGAATTCATAGGAGGGTTTGGGTTGGACAGGACCTTAAGGATCATTTCATTACAAATCCCTGCCAGAAAACAACGTAGCATCATTCTGATCTTCCTTTCCACAACTATGGTGGCTCAACAGAATATCCTCAAAACAGTGATCACTGTTGCTCTGGGTTGTCATCAGTGACCTCTGCCAGAAAAACCTCCCAGCCCTGGGAGTGATGGTGCTGAAGTCCTGATCCATCATGCCAACTAGGCTTCAGGACAGTAGCTGGAGCAGCAAGTCAAACACCTTCTCTTGGTGACGGGCATTTCAACACAGCACTGTGGATGTATAATGACGGGGACTTGTCAGGTCTGGGGTAGGTGGGCCACTTCCCACCTTCCTTGTGGGAAGTCTTGCCTAATGCGAACCCGCAGGTCATATCCTTGTTTTGTGTAATTCAGTACCAGTCAACAGCTAAAATTATACTAAGAGATGTTCTGAGGAAGAGAAAGGCATTTAATCATTTGAGGTTATTTTGAGAGACATCTTAGTTATATTGACTAGGAATTGAGAGACAGCTCAGATCCCAGATTTCCTCTTTTTTACATATGTATGAACATTTTTGGTTTGATTGCCTTCAATTGCTGATGCTTGTCTTTCAGTGGCTGTTTTATATCTGTTTTTAATCTGGGCTATACTATACAGAAAAATGCTGCTTGCTTTTAAGGAGTGTGAGGTAAGTTTAGTTCTAAAAACAAAACAAAGAAAACCCACTAAAACTACACTAGAAAATATTAATTTCCACAACTAATTCAGGAAAATTTTTGTTGTGCCATATGAGATACACATGAAATGGATTTTTCAGATCCCCAAAGAAAACAGAAAGAGGTCACTCTCCTTTACAGTGTCCGTACTAGCATACAAGCATGTGGTTATATTACACCCTACAAAGAGTCATTAGGTCTGTTCAGAAAGCCCCATGAGTCAGTCAAAATATCTCCAGCTGGGAAGTGCAGCTCTGTCTAGCCTACAGCACCATGCTGTGATTTAAAACCATGATGAAGCCCCTTGTGAGTGGGAGCCTATACACTTACTTTAGCCCGGGTACTTAATTTTCAGGATGTTTGGAATCTCAATGAAATTAAGTTTTCAAGGTCTGAACTTGTCTTCAATTTTATTTAATGGTTATCATCTGGTTTCTCTAGGTAGTTGACATGATTTACATTATCAGGACTTAATTCAATAAAATATTTCTGTAGGCTGTCTGTTAACAGAATTTCTGAAAAGAACTAAAATTTGTTCTACTTACAGATACACATAAAGTTAAAAGTACTATAAGGATGCTTTAGAAGTGTAAATTATCATTAAACCATTAAAAATAACGTCTACATAATTTGTATGGTCATCCATAATGTTTATAGCAATTCTCCTTACTGAGGTTGAACTGGCTTTTTCTACAAAGGTCCAACAGTGCAGGCTTTGGTGGAATTAACCCAGGAAAGAGAAACAATCAATGTATTCTCTAACACTAGCTTGAGTAACAATTTAAAATGTACAATCCTCTGGTAATAACAATAAATTGATTGTCTTGAAATGTAGACAAATGTTAAGTATTAATGCACCTTCAGATATGGGAAAATGACTGTGTTATGATTTATGTTTCCTTCATTCCTATCACCTTAAATAAGAAAAATGCTAGTTCTCAATTGCCAAATAACTGTTTCTGGTATTTGTTAGATTGTGATTAACAATAACCATTGACAGCTAGCACCTCAGAGCAAGCCAGCTCTTCTCATTACACAACTGATAGTTCAGACAAGATTTAATCAAACAATGAAAATATACAACGCTTATCTTAGCTACTATGCAGACCTGCACAGATAGAGGGGTTTGTATAGATGGGCAACAAAATGCATGATAAATGTTTCATCTGACTCCCAAAAAACAGGTGCAAACCTAACTTTAATGGGCATATGTACTTTGGCTGGCAAGAGCCTCATAAAGGGCCTCATTGCCTGGTGGTTTTTTTTCTTTGTTCTGCCATGAGTGGGAATAATTTGTGCAGATGGAAAGGATGAGAGAAGTATTGTTTCTAGGGTTGTGTTTCTGAGTGGGATTTCTTTCCAATCCAGTCTGAGCATGGCTTCTGCAGCCCTCAACAAGAGCAGTCAGCCAGCAAGAAGGAATAACTTCACCCCCTTACAGTCTTCTCTTTATCCTTTTGTATTCTGGCTGACACCTGCAACGTATTAATCAGTCAGAATCTGGCCTGCAACACAATGTGTGCAAAAGTAACTTACATTCTATTGAGTGACCATGATGTCTCACTGCACTAAACAGGCTCATTAAAAACAGGCAAACCCATTAAGCTAACATAAAGCAAAAGCAGTTCCAAATACTGAAACATGGAAGTGCAGCCAAAATTCCCAGAAATTGGAAAAGATTAAGCTGTATTCCATATTTAGTACGTATGAACACACATGTGAACATGAACGCATTCATACACAAGGAAGTGTATATAGAGTTTGGAAGCACAGACTGTGCTTCCCAGGTGCAAAGGGCTAGGAAATGTTGCTAATCACAGAGAAAGCTGTTTTGTGATGTTTTGTAGTCCTGTGTGCCCTCACATAAAAACCATATATATTTTATATATTGGATCCACTTTTCCTTACTCTACTTTTTACTAGGGAAAATAAAACAAATAGAAAAGGCCTTGTGGTGTTGGAAGAAAGGAATATATAACATCCAGTAGAAGAAACAGCAGAATTAGGACTTCTGCACAAATACTGAGTTAAAGGAATGAGTCTTTGAATTAGTCCTAGCAGAAAGTGTTAAAGGACAGAAATGTCTACAAAACAAGAATGTGCCCTATGCAAATATGTCACTGCCCACTGAAAGGGATGGAAAGGAGTAAATTATAGCCCCATTTTATCATCTCTGAGTGTAGATACATTTCTCCTACATCTACACCAAGCTCCAGAACGCTTCCAGTGGTTCCTGCATTGCATTTCTTGTCACAACAGCTGAGCCCTCCTTCAGCAGGAGGAATTGCACAGGACAGATCTCATCCAATGAGAGATAAAAGCATCTGAAGGAGCCAGTGTGATAAAACCTGGCTCTAATGGTTAGTAAGAAGCAATAGCAAGGTTATCCTCTAGAAGCATTGCAGAAGATCTGCAATTAAGCATAGAGCCACACCTCAGAAATGCTAATAGCTTATATATTTGCTTAATATAACATTTCTGAGGTGCTCCTGAAGAGACTATTGTGGCTCTCGGTAAGAGAAATAACATTTCTGAGTTGCAGAAATGTGTTCTTGCGGACACAGGTAATTACAAACAAAAGTTTTCAGAATAAAAAGTAAAGACATTTGAGGAGCAAGGCCATTCACAAGACAAATCACTTGTGAATATACCAAAGTATTAGTGACACACAGGTTGAAAGTCTCCAAGCATCCCTAGAGTATCCCTAGAGCAGCCATGTACAGAGGCTTGGCCATGGTTATAATCATGCCATGAAAGCCCTGTCCTGTGCAACTGCAAGTGTGATGTCCCACAGGAACTTACTCACCAAACTGGAAGGAATAATGCCAGTTAACACTTTCAAAGCATTATAAGGTCAAGATTTCAAGTTTTAGAAATACTTAGAAGCACTCAGTCTTGGCAAGAGGAGTAGAGGGCTTGCCTGCCCTCCAGCATCAATGCTTTCACAGTCTTTGGCTGTATCAGAGAGTTCAACTCTGAGTGAGCTTTCTGTGGCTATGCACTTTGTTACCAGCTTCATCCAATAAAGCAGCAGTGGGGATTTTAAAGGAATAATTAATGCAAAAAAGTTGTTCTGACTAAAGCAATACCAGTCTTTACCAGTTTCATAAAGGAGCCAACGACCCAACAGTTATGGCCTTATTAGAAACATGAGTTAAAGTTATATTTTTTTTCCCAAAAAACTCCACACCTACTGCTGCTGAACTGAGGAGAAAAGAGGCAAGGGAGCTAAATAGGTAACTGGTCACTGTAGTATGATGAGTCCAGAACTTTCTCTGACTTATAAATAGCCCAGCCAAAGTCTGGGATGAAGTGTGCTGGTCATACAAAGAATTCATGGCACATGCCAGAATTGCACAATGTCGTAATTGTAACCCTTGCTTTCATTTATTAACTGCCGTATTTCTTGTGCCAAGTCTGTAGTTAAACTGCACATTCTCTGGGAAGCAAAAGTGTTGTCTTTATAGTCAACAAGGTGCCTGTAACATTTTGGAGGCACAATTATTGTAGTATAGTTCTATGCATTGCTGTAGAATTCATATCCCAAAGAGCCTTTCTGAAACATCAGTTACACTCTACGGTATTCCCCTCTTCTCTCATTTTTGCCTTTTTTCTTTTTTCTTTCTGCTTTCTTCTTTTCTTCTCCATGCAAAAAGAGAAGAGCATAATGCCAGATGTATCAAGCTGCTGGGTTTGCAATATGCTTAGCAACACAAACAGCCTCTCTGACAATGATCCCAGTGAGAGGAAGCATTTCACAATAAAGCCATTAGCCATGATGTGGTCTGAAGTTCCAGATGCATGTGTCTAAAAGTTGGCCTATTTTTTTTTTTTTTTTTTACCTATCTGGTTTCCTGTGAATTCTGGACTGTGAAATGCACAATGTACCATTTTTATTGGCCCATGTATATTGGAATGATATGCCTGTAGTGGTGCCTGCAAAATTACTCCTGAACACTTTGGAGGCCATGTGGAGTTCATTTGCATTTCTTCCTTAAGGCTTGGGGAAAACTACCTATTTTTTAAAAAAAGACATTTCCTTGTGAAAAAACATGCAAGTTTTGATTCCCTTCATAGTATTTAAGAGAGAAGAAAAATATACAGCCTTTTCCACTTCCCAGTTCCCTGTATGAACTTTATATACCTTGCAGAAGAAATATTCCTCAGAATGCCTTCCATAATGTCTACTTCAGCTAGTCTAATTCTGAATACACAATTAATCTGAATAATATCTACTGAGATATTTAAAGGCCTGATTACATTAGAGAAATTTGTAGCTGTCTAATATTACCTCATTGATCACTATGATTCTTGTCAGTAAGTAGCTGTGAATTGCAGGCACAACAATTCACAACCCAGCACTTATTTTACAGACTATGTCTTTATGTCCACACAGCTAATCTAAATGTACTCTGAGGGTGCCCTTCCTTAAATATTCTGAGTCCTGACTTGACTTCTGCATTTCACAAGAGTTCTTAGTCAACAGATATTGTAATATGTGATTCTAGGGAACTAAAATGAAAAAAGCCTTCTAAGCCATTCAAGCAGTGCAACAGATGCCTAGTTTAGGAGGGCTGGAGCATATTTCCCTTTCTTCCAGACAAAACAGATCTACAGAAGAAGACCTAAAACTGTAGTGATCCTGGGATTGAAGACAGGAGCAGCAAAGCTGAAAGACCATGCCCATGTCTTGGGACATAACAATAGCAAGAATCTTTTTACTTAAAAGGAGTATGCTCACTGCTATGAGGAGGATTACTTGTGGAATAAGCTCACATGAATAAATCAGGGTGACTTGGTCAATTGTCGATGTTGTTTTTTAGAAAAAAATTCCCAAAAGAGCTGCAGCTCATTTTTTCCTAATCAGTCTAAAAAAAGAGAGCCTAAAACTAGGTCAGATTGAAATAATTCTTTCAGATTTTATTGGAAGATAAGGAAAGTAGAATCTGATATAAAATCTTCCAAAACTGATTGGAAGCATGTACCCATTTTAGAAATCATTTCAATGGAATAAGCGCTTCAGCTATATTTAGGATTTATGGCCATTTTCTAAACAAAGCTGCCAAGTAAGAATAAAATTTTACTTGGCAAATTTAAGCATGTTTTGTTTCAAAACATATGGTGTAGAAATTTGGGAAACTGATTTAATGATGCTTGAATTCTCTCCTTAACTTCCCTTTCCCATTATACTGGCTTTGAGAAACAGTGTTTTATCAGCTGTTTCCCACAAACCCATCCTCCTGACACTCTGCTGTTTCTTCTCAGACCTGCTGCACTGTTCTTGTCTCCTTCTGCCTTATAAAGAATTTTTAATTGGTAAGACCTAACAGAAATCTTTCTCTACCCCCTTGGCTTACATTCAGCTCCTTTTGCTACCTTTTCCTCTGCATTATTTTGTGCCTATTTTTCCCTGACTTTCTGCAATTGGACACTATCCAAACTTTTCTGCCTCCCACCCCTCATTCCCAAAATCTAATTCCCCCAACTAATGGGGTGTTAGAAAACTGACAGAAGAAAAGCCATCAGTTTCATTATGGAGATAGGCTGAATGTCGAAGTGGGATTAATTAAAACTCTATTATTATAGTTTTTCTTCATTTAGGGTGAAATTCTTCTAGAAAACTCTGAAAAAACACCCTACACACACATTCACATGTCATTCCTTTAAATTTTGCTGTGCATAGGGCTCCTAATAATATCATTGTGGAAAATAAGGAATATTTTCTTCTTTGAGAAAAATCTTATCCCAATTTTGTATTCAAAGATATCATTCATTAATCAGGGGGTGGCTACTAGCTGTTTACATGCTTTTAATTGACAAGCAGTCAAGTTCATAGTGGTTTATGTTGCAGTATGCTGTAATTTGATTTTGCAGCATTCTATAAATATCCACTTTACAGAGGTCAGAAAATATCAGGTGCTAGAAATATCCTTGTTCCTTCCTTGTGCATGAAGTTAGCTCTAGTTTGCCAATCAACACTGTTTAATTCTTGTTTATATTTTTATTTATTTAATCTATAGCATGTATAATATATGGGATACTCATAATACACCCGATATCAGAATTTAAAAAAAGCATAAATGTGAAAAAATTCTTCATGTTGTTTAATATTAAAGTCCCACTAAAAATTATAGCATTAGAGGGGTTTTAGTAGTTTGGGGTTTTTTGTTTGATTGGTTGGTTGGTTTTTGTCTGGTTGGTTTGTTGTTATTTTTATTTATTTCTGAGAAATAGATTTTAGCTCTGGTCCTGGTGTTAGCAACGTTGAATTTTTAAATAATTAAGAATTCATTGTCATTGTCTTTGCTGTAATTCTGTGAATAGAACCACTAGATTCCATTGCTGGCGGGATCCTGGTGTGACTTGGAACCTCCAAGGAAGGTCCTTTGTGACCACTAAGTGCCAGTAGTTAATGATGAGGGGTGTCCAGGGAGCACTAAGTTAAATCTTGGGTGTAGCCATTTGCAGCTCAGATACCTCTAAGTGTTGGAAGGTTTGTTGGGAAGACATTTCAACAAACAGCAGTGCTGCTTAGCCATCGTTATATTTTCTTATAATTTCTTATAAATAAAGTTGCAGTTTTGTTTTGATGGGGGTATTTGTTTGGTTTTTAGTTTTGTTTTTGTTTTTGTTTTCCTAGAAGCCTAAATTCTGTTTTGCTCCATTACAAATTATACAAAATATCAATGTCTTATTGCCTCCTTCAAATTAGTTGTAAGATGTAAGAAATATGTGGCATTAATAAATATGTAAGCTTGAATATATAAATACTTAAAGAAGGGGAATATAATTAACATTTCCAGTCACTTTTCAAGAACAAATCTGTGGACTCATGAAAGTCTTCTATCATACTGTATTTGGCCACAAAATTGCTATTTCCAATAATATTATGGTTTCATTACATGCTTTTGTTCTGTTTGCTGCAATAAAGTCGTTTCTTCATTGTTAAATAATGGAAGCAGAAAACAAAATGAAATAAATGCTCTATTATGTGTTTGTAAAGGAAAGGAATCAGAGCTGTTTGAGCCAACCAGCCTCTGTTACATTGGGAGAACAGTGAAGTAGGAAGTCAAGGTCGCCTTTGGAAATGTTTGTTTGGGGGGGGGGCATTTGCAACCACATCCAAGCACAAAGACTCAGCTGATTCTTCAGAGGCTGGGGGGATTAAGGATGAAGCTCCCAGCAAAGAAGGCTTAAGGGTTGAAGCTGCACTTTTAAGGTGTTGTAAAGGAACATACCAGAGTGTCAATATCAATCATTCCCTTGTGCTCCGGTTTAGCATTTTCTATTTATTTATCTGTTCTTCTTTTGTTTAGCAAAATCCTCAGCCTTCCAAGCTGTGTTGATGTAAAAAGTGAGGGAGCTTTTACATAGCTCAGGTCTATTAGTGAACTAATTGACTAGTTCCCCTCTCCAGCCCGTAAGTGTTCTCACATTTTAGACAATCACTCCGCGTCTAACGTGTCCACTTTCCAAATCACTTTTTCCAACTTTTGCTGATGAAGTCAATAGGTTGTAGGACCACCATGAGTGCCTGTGGAGAGCTTGGCACTAGGGGAGTGTTGTGTGTTTCAGCCCTGATAGCCTGGAGTAGCTATTAGCTCTAATTGTTGAATGGTTGAACGCTTTGAAGGACAAACGTATGTCCTAAGGCTGTGGCCCTGATGAATGTAAGGGTTTCTTTCACTTGTCATTAGTAATTGAGGGTAAATTAATATTTACTAAGCAGAGTTTCACAGGAAAGAGAATTCATGAGAAATCTAAGGAAAAAAATGCCACAGGAGAAAATGTTGTTTCCTTTAACACTTTGAACTCAGCAGCAATTAAAAAACAGCTAGTGGAAACTTGGGATGAAATTAATATTTTTATTACTTCCCCCTTTATAATAACAATAATTTCCTTTTCCCTCGATATATAAACATTATAAACATTCCAGATGCATAATATATGTTATTAATGGGTGACAGCCTGCTAACTGGAACTGCTGAATTTCAGAACTGTTGACTTGTACAAAATAGATTTCAGTCACAATATGTGAAAATCTATCATGGCTGTGTGTGTGTTTACCGAGGAGCTACAAAGGAGCCCATTCCTATGTAGCATTTGATTTATTTAATAAATTTGAAAATGCTACAGATGCAGCTTTTTGGACCAAACTGTAACCTTTAAACATTAGAGGTTCTTGTCATATGATATGTGGTATACATAGACATTCACACTTTTGTTTGATGTTTGCTTAAAGCATCACTAAAGCCCTGAAGTCATCCATATGTTGACTGAATACCTAAAGCTGATTGAATTAAGTATGGCATAGGCACTACTTGGTGGAAGTCTTTCTCGCCAGCTCCATAAGAAGATTTTTTTTTTTATGTTCAGCTATTTAGTAAAACCAAATGGAAGCACAGAACTAAAACTGGCAGTGTGTGCAACCCAGGAGAGCAACAGACATAAAAAACAGTGTGTGAAATAGCAAAGGGGCATCCTTGAATGAAATCAAGCCCTGGATTATTCCATTGCCTCAATGTCTTGACTTTACTACCAAACCTCTCAGGCTTGCTGATGGAGCCAGGGCAGACACTCCTCACAGGAACACAGTGTGTTTTAAGGAGCAGTTTTCTTCTGGTGGAATGACCTCTCCTAGAGCCAAACACCAATCTGGATGCATTCTTTTGCTCAGGCTCCATCATACCAGGAGCTGGGCTGAAGAGTGATGATAAGGGATTTTCTGTATTCAGACACAGCTATTTTAGATAAGTTTCAAAGTACAAACCTGATGTAAAACAAGGCAGGCTGCAATCTTATGATGAGAGGAAAGGAAACTTTGCGTAACAAGTAATTTCCCCCAGCCCCTCTGCTGAGAAAAGCTAATATGCCTGAGCACCACAGACAAGGAAACATCAGCTCCTCTATCTTCATTGAAGTGTCAAAAGTGCAGGGACAGCTAACAATTCTAACAGCTACCAATCCATACATTGAAATGTTTTCATGCTCACATCCTAATATCCGGGACAAATGGAGCAGGAGTAAGGATTGCAGCTTTATGGAAGTAAAAGATGATTTCAGATGAAAAAATCTACTCTGGACAGTTAAACCAGATTTAAGTCTTTAAGTCTGTTCTTGCTAAGAAAGCCACATGAAACATCCTTACTGGAACTTAAAAGTCCCAAGATAAATATCATTATACAGCACATACATTGGATTCATCTGTCTAAGGCTCCTTGGAATAAAGCAAGCCTTTTTTTTTTTGGGGGTATATATGTTTGAGAAGAAAATTTTTTTAGAAAGCTGGCATCACATTGACTCTTTAATGTGGAAACAGCTAAAGTCACTGGTAATACTGTGTGAAATCTCATCTTAATCTTCATTAGTCATAGAGATCTGTTCCTCATTTTGAGGCATCTATGCTTTCAAGTAAAATTCTTTCACAGGTAGCCCTGATAGAACACCACTTCCAAACACTTGGAACCATGCAATATTCATCTTTTTCCTGAAATATATGACTCCTTGAAGAAGACACTCCCTAGGTTTCTTTAGATTAGAAAGAAAAATACAAAACTGCCCTCTCAAGTCCCAGTGGAAGCTCATTAGACACCAATAAGTCAAGCTGTTTAACAAAAACAAATGTATCTGAAGCAGTGAAATCTGCAGCTGGGCAGCTCCATCGGTGGCTTCCTCATCCACCAAACATCACAGCTGATTGCCCTATGCTTTATGTCTCTCTGTCCACAACAACTCAGCTGCTCTTTTCCTTCTGGGGCTGCAAAAGGAAATATTTCCAAGGGCTTAATTAATTTAGTATAGCAAGAAATTAGTCCAGAAGAAGGGAAAAGAAAAAACACCCAACCAACAAAGCGCTCATGTTAACTACTGACACGGCACTATACAATTTCAAAGAAAGCATGTCTTACGATGGGCTTTAAGAGCTCAACTTCCCATTAACACCACTAATAAAAATGTAATTAGAATTGTAGTTTCATTTTCTCCCTCCAGCAGAGCATTACTGCATTCCTCCCCTGCACAGGCTCAGCGTTTTGGAGGTTGTAGTTAGCAGCCAGCAAGATGTGTCCTTTTGGCGGAACTTACCACTTTATGAAAGATGTGGTCAAGATCCCAAAGAACCGTATTGATACCAGATGTAGTCTTGTCACTGAGTCTTAAAACAAGACTCTCATGAATCTTTAGTTTCCATTTTCTCTCTCTGCTCTATTACAAGGGAAAGAGTCTGAGTGAATTACTGTCGATGTTGCTAGCAGAAGTATTTTTTACTTGAAATAGACGTCATCGTGGGAAAATGTTATACAAGAAACTATGTCAAAACAAATTTTCACTAAATTAGGCAAGCTGAGGTTGTCATGTCTTAATTAAATGAATACTTGCACAAATATGTTAGTACATCTAGTCAGAATCAGTAGTCCTCAGAATCAATGCTGCATTCCCAATTTAGTTTTCAGACAATAAAGGCGTTGGCTTTTCAGCATTAGTGCTGTACATGTTGCAAAACAAAACAGAAACAATTCTCATTGGTGAAGGATTTCAATAAACTTTAATAATATCCATATGTACAATAAGTATTTCTGGACCCTCAAGCACTTATATTTCCTTTTGAACTTGTGAACAGAAATTGATTCAAGGTGATAAATTTGTAATCCATTATGATGGATGGAGCTGCCTTTCAAAAAAAGATAATGGTATATAATTTATATATTCTCTGTGAGTAGATTTGGGGAAAAAATATCTAAAAGGAAGCCAGATGTAATGAAACAGAGTAAATAAAGTCAACTGTAATATTAGTTTTTACTTAAGCATGTGCCACATAATTAGGAGTTCAAAAAAATGCAAATGATGTAAATATTGCTTTTGGCTACCACAGCTGACCTTGTAGCAGCTTGGTTTAAAACAATATATTTATTACATATCTAACATTAATTAAGTAAAGTACAATATTTGAATTAAATTTTCAAGCTGGAAAAACAAGTGTCATAAGACTAAACAGAAACATATGTGAATTTCCAAAGACATTTGCAAAGTACAGTTTTGCCATTAAAAGCTCAGATGCTATAGTTTTGCATAACAGAAAACCACAGCTGCACGTGTGGTAAAATAGCAAACATTGATTTCTAAATGATATTTGGCACGTTTGCATATTTATTCCCCGTTGTCTTGTAGTTTTATTAAACAATCTTCTATTAAAATTCAAAACACCACATTAGCAAATTCTGATGGCAGAGAAGATTGTACTCAGACCTCATGGCCAGGGTGCACACAACATGATGTTGAAAGCCTTGCAATGAAAAAAGGACATACTGAAGATATCCACAGGGTGACAGGCAAACAGTGCCTTTCATCCTACTTCTCCCTTTTACCCTGCAGTGACACTGAGTGCATATTGCCTTGGGTAAAGAGAGGCAGTTTGGCCACAGGTTTGAGAGGAGACAGGTTCTGCCCTGGACTTATTTGTCCATAGTGGAGTAATAAAAAACCTGTGCTAAGGTGACTCGAATGGATCCCTGTCAACACATCACATTATTGGCCACAGAACAGAGGAGAGTCTATGGGAAAACCCACACAAATTCTAAGGTGCTGTCCAGGTAAATGTGACTGGCTTGCTGAATGACTCACTCTGTGAAGAGCAAATACACCAGAGAGGACTTTTCATTTTTCTGCCTTCTATAATGCAATATCAAAATAAAAAGTTAAAATAATTGCAGACTGAGCTTTTAACTAAATTACAAGAGATGCCACACACTGATGACCTGCAGGAAATATATTCTTTCCTCATTCTGCAAGGCTTTTACAGGTTTTTGTATGAAATACAAGAGGAAGATGTAAAACCACAAGTAATGTGTAGCTAGTAAGAGCTAAGAAAAGTGTAGAAAAAGTATTCAATAAGTAGTCAGTGATATAAACCATTACAATGAGCCCTTCTTATATATCTGAAGCCAGATGTTGTTCCAAATTACATCACTGTAAATCCAGAATAGTTCCACTGAAGCCAATGAATCTAGTCCAGATGAGAGAAGAATTTTGTCTGCAATCTATTCACTTCAGATCAGTTCATATCCATATGTCTACAGTTTACTGTAGTATTTTTTTAAATGAGGAAAATACCTGACACAATCCAGTGATCTCCAGCATAGTGTTTGTCTGAAAGAACAAGCTTCCCTAACAGGTAACTCTCTGCCTATCAAATCCTTTAAGTTCATTGACTGGAATCAACCAAAGTTCGTGTTGAAGGGTGAAGAATAGTAAATCATGTCTTCACATATATCGTGGCCTGAAACCAGAATTCAGAATTTACTACTTAAAGGGTGTCCTGTTGACCATAGCTGTCAAAGTACAGCAGAAATTGGAGAAGTTTGTGGCATGTCACAACCCTCTGCCTTGCACATGTAGTGTATTTAGAGCTACAAAGCAAGTGCAACTGCAGCAGATCTGCTCTTTAAGTGCAGCATGAACGATGGGCAATGGCAGGACTTTGTAGATGCCAGGGCTCCCTTACATGCCAATTTTGTGGCACAGAAGAAATTCATGATGCAGGCAACTGCAGAATTTATTTCATCTGGGGAAAGTGACAATAAATTGGGTACAGATTACAGAAAAGCAACTGCTTTTCAGGCATATCTTGAACATGCCTGATGGCAAGTGAAGGCTTGTTTGGTGTACATGGACAGAATTATTTTCTCCCTGATCTACTCATGGATAGACACTATGTTGCAGAAAGTAATGCTCTTTGCATTAACCCAGCAGATGTGACAGTTTAGTAGGAGCAGAGATATAGTAGGGGGATTTAGAGTCTCTCTCTCCTGCATGATTGATTAATAGTCAGATGTCTCCAAAGGATTAAAGGCTTGTCAACAGAATGCAAAACCTAGGGTGGTGGTTTTTATCTTTATTGAGGGAGTTCAGACTTCTGATTCAAGAGGATGTGTAGCTTTTATCTACTCAAAACTGCAGCTCATCTTGTGACTATAAGTATGTAATTGAGCAAGAATCACCTTTTGTAAGACCCACTCAAATTGGTAAATGTTGTTTTCACCTAAGAATGCAGGTATTTGCATGCATATTTGAATATGTGCTTGGGAAATGGAAAAATGTGTACAATTTCTTACATCTCCAAAGGTAATTTAAATTCACAGAGACAAGTGGCCATGCCAACCCATGCTCATCCTCCCATTCCTGTTTAAACATTAGGGTTGAAGACCTCTGCCTCCTTCCTTGGTGGTGTTTTTAAGGCACCCCAAATTTAAGGCAGCTTTCACCAAACCAAGAGAAGACTAAGTGGGAATAATTGTTTCTATAATACAGTGGCAGGAACATAACATGGAAGAGGAATACCTTATAGTTTGCCCTCTTGCCCTTGATCTTTAGCCCTTTGGTGGTTTTCCAGTTGCTCTGCAATGCTGGCTACATTTTAGAGCTGTGAATGGGAATAGTGCTGGGAGCAGAGCCCAGTTCCATCTTTCCAGATGAGTACCAAAGCCATGAGTCTGTGCAGCCCAATTCCCTTTAGCTTGCCCTCCTGCTGATGCTTTGACTTTTGCACACCAGAGAAAACAATGGTTTTACTTCAGTAGGAGGGCCAACAGTGCCTATCCTGCCACCCAGCCCAGACAACCACCTGGGAGGTTGCCTCTTTCTGTCAAAAATGGGCTTGGATTTCCCCAGGGTAAGAAGGTTCTTTATCCTTAATTTGTCACTCCTTGGATTAGAGCTGTATGGTGAAGATAAGCTTTTCTAGAGAGATTTCAAAGGGAACATGCCCACAGCTGTTGCCTTTGGTACTGATCTCAGCACTGGCTGAGTGTGAATTTGCTCAGAATATGCCAAACCTCAGATCCCTACCAGGACACAGGTCCTTGTACAACAAGCCCCAACAGCTTGAGTTCTGTGCCATGAAATCCCACACGCCTCTCCATCTCTGGTCTCTAACACCTGCCTACACAGGCTGAAACAATTGTTTCCACACAGGGCCTGACCAGCTGAGGTACTTGGAAGCATCCAGCAAAGTTAAACATTTCTGGGATAAAGAGCTGCTAAAGATGATCAGCTTCTCTCTGAGGACCTGCACGGCACAGAAATGGTGCTGTGGTGGTTTCCAGGGTGCTCTTTCAGGTGCCCTCCTGACTTGTGAGCTGCAAAACTCCATGTTCTTCCAGCTGACACTTTCTCTGAGCAACCACTAATCACCTCCTGCTCCCTGGTTTCAATGGGGAGAGAGCCAATAACTACAGCCCAGGTGGTAACTTTGGTGCACATTGATAGGTGAGAGTCAGAGAAGGAGGACTCCCATTCCAGCTGACTTCTGAGTATTTAAACAGCAGCCAGAGAGAGTTACTGGGAGTCCATTTCCTCAGTGGTATTAAGTGGGGATTGTTCCTCTGATCACCAAGATGATTGTCTGAGTGGAATTTTCTGCAAGACATCCATCTTTGTTAAAATAGCCCTATAATATGAGATGGAATTCACAGAACATTTTGCAGAACTGCAGATATTATCTTAAGTATGGGCTATTACTTTTCCTTTCCCTAGTTTTGTGGTTTGCAAGGCTCACAGTCAATTTATCTTCCTGCAGAGCACAGATAATTCCCTTTGATTTGAGGGAAGTTACACATGACACATACAGGAGAACAGGAACTTCATGTTTTCTTTTAAAAACAAGCAAATAAAGGCTGAACAGGGGGTTCAATTTTACACTGAATATTAACTGAATTGTGGAGTTATTTAACAAAAAATCCTACAACACTTCTAAAACTGTGATGAACTATTCTTTTTAGTGGTTCTATTATACTGAAAATGATAGGATTCTTAAAAACACACATAAAAAACATCCTGTGCATTTCTCCACTTTGTTCTGCAAAGTTGTGCTGTTGAACTTCATCTTTTTGTCAATACATGGCAACAACAATGTTCAGTGGTAGAAAACAATATTGAAAGCTGCTGTTGAAACTGGATCTACTCTCAGTGCTGACTCCAGCTGATATTATGGTGGGGCCCTGCAACATCCACTGAGCAGCCTCTCTCTCTCTGTGTAGATCTTCATCAGTTTTACATGCTGCAAATTTCAGCTTCAAACTGATTCTCATCTCTGTCAGGACAGTGATTTTTTTACATACCAGTTTACTAACTAGAGGGAATAAAGATAAGTGAAATTAGCTCCTTCCAACTCTGTGAATGTCTTTTTAGAATAAATAAAAAGCATGAGCATAATGCATGAGTCACACAGAGCCTGATGTAACTACCAGTGACAGCTGAAACACATATGCTTTATTACATGAAGCTGTTAAACAGCAGGAGAAAGTTCCAAATTTTTAGGACTTATGCAAGTTAGAGAAACCAAAAAGTCCTTCAGGGAAGAACTTCTAAATATTTCAAGGATGTAATAGAAATCAGAATGGTGAAAGAGAAAGCAAAAGAATGAGGCCAACAAATTTTTGCAGCACATTGAAATTTATCTTTCTCTTAGGGTTTTTCTTGTATTTTTTTTATTATTTTCTACCCATGTGCAATCTAGCATAGTGTTTGTTTGGCTAAATATTTCACCGCACAGAT
>JAYDZK010000202.1:61326561-61391873 GCA_034509185.1 Euphonia xanthogaster | reverse complement strand
TTTCTTTTCCTTTATTTTCTTTATTCTCTCTTTCATGAATAAGTGAGCCATTCCAATAGAATTAAAGGAAATTAATTGCACATGGTACTAAACTGGAGGAGGCCAGGTCAAAGAATTTTCATTTTCAGTTTAAAGAAGCCAACCTTCCAATCACTGTAGCTGGAACTCACTGCACTTGAAGTTTCATAAGTGTCTGATAATGCTTGATCTGAAAATTGAAGAAGCGGGAACAAAGAAGAGGGAAACAGACTTTTCTCGGTATTTAGTGTAGCAAGGGGCCCAAACCAAAACATATGAGATTCCATTTAAATGTAAAAAAAATTGATCAAACATTGTCACAGATTGCCCAGAGAGGTTGTGGAGTCCCTCTCCTTGGACATACTCAAAACCTGAGTAGCCATGGACCAGAGCAACCTGCTGTAGTTATCCCAGCCTTGAGGGGGGACCTTGGGCCAGATGATCTCCAGAGGTCCCTGACAAACTCAGCCATTCTGTGACTCAGGGTGCTGGGGAATACTTTTGAAATCCAGCCTGGGATTAACCCTAGTTAATTTTATTCTGTATGTATGCCACTATTTTTTCTCACTTTTCTTTCCTCCTGCAAGTGGGAGCAGCAAAACATCTGTGCTTAGCATGAAATGAAATGAATCTTAGGGATGCAAAATGGATTTATGGTCACTCATGGAAAATCTAGGAGGAGGATGGAGCAAATGTCATTCTGCAGAACCCTTTTTTTGTTATGAATCTATGCACAACAATGAGTATTTTACTCTATTTATAGCTGTCAGGCTATAACCAATTCTAAGGTACTTTTTTTATAAAGAGCACCATTTCAAATATACCCATATGCATATGGACATGGTTTTTTTACCTCTTCACACTCTTCACATTCACAAATGCTCCTTTTATCTTGCTAAAGAACAGCGGACTACTGTTTGTCAAGAGCAGGAATAACACTTTCCAACATGAATAACCACTGCTCAGACCATAATATTTCCTTGCAAGTGTGTACTGCAACTTGTTTTTCATTTTTTGTTTTGCTTTTTGAGTCTCAGAGGTTGTTTGCTTTAGGAGTGATTTTCACATCCTGTATTTTTGGTGCAAATGTTTTCCACAGTCTTTTAAAATATCTTGTCTTATACTGAATATGTAAAAAGTTTCTTTTTGCCTCAATATATTTTATTAGTTACCAGTTAAGCATACCCACAACAACAAAAGCAAAAAATATAGGGTTTGTCATTAAGTTACTTTGTGACAAAAATATGAAAATTTATGTATTTATCAATTTCTTTTAAAACAAGACTTCAACAGTATTTTTAACTCAACAGAAGTTTACTCCATGTACTTTGAAGTCAGAAAACTGTAGCTGTTAAAAATGAAAGCATCATAAAATCATAATAGAAAAAATGTTTTTCATAGAGAAAAGGTTATTTAAGTTTTTCAAATCAACTGGATGAAAGAAACAGTCAGGGATTTATAGTCTGGTATCACAATTCTGTCTGCTGGGTTTTTACCACTAAAAATAGGATATGTGTATTTTATAAGTTCCATTTAATTCCAGTGCACTATATCCCTCTTAGAGCTTCACACATATTGCACTGAAGCAGGAACTGGGATAGAATATGTCAGGAAAATATCAGGGGAAATTCATTCCTTTGTTGTTATTGGTATCAGCTGCTGGCAGTGTGAAATCCTCAGGGGAAGATGTACCCTCAAGGTCTCGTGCTATATTATATACACAGCACACAGGTACATTAGTTACACTGTCTTTCTTCCACACACATCGTGTGGTATTCAAACACCAATTAGCATTCTACATTAAACAGGGAGCATCCTGGGGCTGCCTGTATTTAATTATTTTAGTGTGCCATTCTGTCTGATTATATGTCTAGCTGTTCAATTTACCTTGTGACATATTCTGTATGAAATGGTTTAATGAAGGTGATCTTCAAATTAAGCACCATCCCTGTGGGTAGCAGTGCTGTAATGTGCATGGCAGAAGCAGACATCATCATCTCCTACATGAGGCTCCTCTTTCAGCAGCCCTGCTTCTGAGTACTTACACTTTCCCTCTGTCATTTCTGCATTTCTCTGCTCATGTCTCCTGATTTGGGTATGGTATTTTCTCATTTGGAGTCTCCTGGTTTTACTTCCCCTGCTTTTGAAACCCAAATTTCATGTAGTGATGAAGCCTTGTACTGATGCACCATGGCCAGTACCTCTCTTTGGAAAATCAGTTTAGTACCTCTAAATCTTCATCACAGGCTTCAGATTTGGGATGACCAAATTCATTGCAGATAGCCTGGGTTACAGCAAGCTCTGGTCTTGCCCTTGTGTGTGGGGGTGTGGAACCTGTGAAACACCACAGGTATGTCAGAGCCACTGCTGCAGATGGGCATGTGGAGAAAATAACACTGAGGAAGGAAATGAAGAAAAGTTTATGGAACAGAACCACAGAGAGGTTGAATTATGCTGCTCTTGCTTAGAAGAAAGAAATGTAATCGTTAATTAGAGATGATCTCCACACTAATCTAATAAATGCATTTCCCTAATGAACCTTTGCATGTAGCTTCAAAAAATCCTCAACAGGCGGAGGGAGAAATTACGGAGCTGAGTAGCACCTCTGAAAAATGGTCCTCAAGGGCATGTTTCCATCGTGTCAGAATGACTGAGTCTCTGCTCAGAGCAAGCTGGGCTTGGTGCAGCTGCCTCCTGGGCACCAGCATCACCAACCTGTGCTGTGGGGGGGATGGATGGGATTACAGAGGATGGGTCCTTCTTGGCCTCCCCTGAGCCACCCAGACTCACCTCTGATGCTTTCCCATCAGAACATTTCTCCAGTTCATCCAAATCTATGGAAACATTATAATTCTAACACAACTTGCCTTAGTTACTTCGTGCCACCTTTCTGAAATCAGCCATCCTCTTCTTTCCCGGGCAGGCTGGTTGTGCAGTTAGGGAGCCCAGAGTCACAAATTTCCAAAGCTTGGCAAGAGAGAACATCAGGATGTTCATCCTATATTCCATGGGGAATGCAACCAGAAATATCACTGTCTAGGTCCCATATTTCTGAGGGAATTCCTAATGCCTGTTAAACAATTATTAATGTACAGTGAAACACTTATTGCAAGGAGAAATATTTTTTATTTCATTTAAAAATACTGTTATAGAATTTCATTACCATAATAGAAAATAGCTTTTATTCCCTTATCCTCTCCATCACTCACACCTACACACAGAGTTTAGAAAGAATATGTTTTTACATTCTTAAATGTGCTTGTAGAGGGAAAATTATCTTCCCAGCCTATCCTCAAAGGAGGCAGACATAAATCTCAATACTGGTCCTCTGTGGCTGGTTTGATGGTTTATACTGATTCTGTCCTGGAGGTGATGTTGAAGCTCCTCTCAATGAGGCAGATGTGGGACATGCAGCAGTTTTACAGCATTGAAAATATGGCTTAAAAAAGTGCATTCTGGCAGACTGAGAACTGGGTGTGCACTCAGGCCCACTGTTTTCTTCTGGCAAAACCTTTCCCTTACAGCCAAGGCAGAAAATGAACAAACCAAGCACTCATGCCATAGAGAGCAATGCTGCAGTGGCATACGCTTCTGTTGCAGACCTAAAGGTCTCATGGTTAAAGGTGAGATAAGGATGTTTTATCTGTAATCAGCACTGTTGAAAAAGAACGACGCACTGAGAAGTATCCACAGGCTAATCTTGGCAAAGCAATTTTTGGTTTTCATTTCTTATAAAAGCAAAATCCTTATTACTTAAAAATTGACAATATTGTCGAAACTTCCTTTTCCCCCCTCCATATTGTCCCCTGGTGTTTTATTCACTTTTAACTTTTATCATTTTTCCACAAAAGTGCTTTTTTTTCCTGTTAATTAAAAGGATCCTGATTGCTCTTTGGTGAAGGTTTTGAATAAACATTATAGAAAATATAATAATGATAATGATAATGATAATTGCAATAATAATAATGAATTTCACAAAAGAAACTAGACTCTTTCTGGGTTTTTGCACAACATAAATGCTTTCAAATCTTTTCCCAAAATATTTTGCATACTTTGGCCTCTTCTAGTGAGGATAGTCAACTCTGTGTCAACATGTCACTTAATTCAGGTTAAACCATTCACATGATTTGTAATGTCTTTCTTTTTTGCACATCAGTGGAAAACAGGGATACAGGAATACAAATAGCTGTAGGGAATACAATATAGCTACAAATACTTGTGGGCAACTGCTGGAGATAGCTCTGGCCAGATACACAAAGCCTGGTGCAGCCTTCTTCAGCTGCTAGCAGGTACTTGTCCTATCAGGATTCATTTGGGGATCAAGCAATTCACCCTGAGCTTTACCTCAGTCCAAGCTTTCTGGCAATGTTTCTCACTAAACCTGGAACATTACTAAAAAATGAGGCTGCATTGAGCAGTTTCTGTCATTAATTTCTCATTTGCAGTCCTCTTTCTGCTCCTTTGCCTACAGTCTGTCTATACTTGTTTCTACTTCTGAGCCATTTTCTGCATGCTCTCCATGGAAACACAAGCTCAATATTATTTTAGTTGAACACAAAATCCCAGCATAGTTTCAGCACACTTGAAACTGGGACTCTGCTTCCTTGGCTACATAAGCTGAACTGGAACTGAGAGCCGCAAGCAAAGCAATTCAGCAAAGAGCTCTGAGATTTGAGCAAGACACAAAGTCCTTTTTCACCTTTTTGACTTTAAGCATTTTTATCACCCTCAGCGCTTTCCCCATCTTGCCAGGGCATTTATATTTTAGAGGTTTTCCCATAGAGTTATTTACTGGGTAATGTCTTCACTGAGAACATTTAACTTTAAGTCATAAAGGGCGACTTGTTATTTTTATTATTCTGTAAAAGCCTTTTGTCCACTTTGTTTAGCATCACGTGCCTTTGCCTACAGTGAATTCCACTAGCACTACGACCAAAGTATCACAGCCAACAACTCACATTATACATGAGCCTTGCATAAGGCTGTGGACTAAGCCATACAAAGAATCAGTGAGTGGTATTCTTTCCTTCCTTGCTTGCCAGCATTATTTAAAAGTGATGCCAGAGCATTTTTCACTTAAACCCTATAAATATAGCTCTTTGAACATGTTCTGTTGTTGATTTAAAATTTAAACATTTAATTTAGCTTCCCATTAAAACAAAATCTCGCAGGCTCCTCTGAAATGTAACATGCTCTGAGGCAGCTTTCCATTGTGAGGGAGAGTAACAGCTAAATGAGATTTTTTTCCCCTCCTAAATTGAGATTTGGAAATTATATTAAATGGCATTGTTTATTGTAGTGAATAAGAAAGAGCACTAAAAGGATGGTTCTGCATTCAATATAGTCTGGCAATTTCTGCTTTAAGGGCCTTATTTTCTGAATCACTGAAATGAAAGACAGGATTGCTACTGATTGAAAAATGAGTAGTACCATGCTCTGAGAGCCCATCTCAGATCCTGCTGAAACCACTGGAAAGTTTTACACTTTAGACAGCAGCCATGTAAAGAGAGATGTGGCTCTTGTGGAAATGCACCTGGAGAAGGGCACTGAAAGCCACTGGAAAATCTGTGAAGAGAATGAAGGGCTGCTCATCTCCAAATAGTGCAGGAGGAGCCAGGCAAGTAGGAAATTTGGATCAAGGCCATAAGGCAAAACAATGACCTCTGCCAGGTTTTCCTTCCTCCTGTGGTGTGCTCTTGGTGCCTTTTCCAGAGAGCTTTTGTTCACCTTCATGAAATATAAATAAACTCCATTGAATAGACCAGGTTGGTTTTGTACTGCAACAATTCCAAATCCTGCATCTCTTCTTTTCCCCATTTGAAACAGAGCCATCACAACTTGAACCCCACAACCTTAAAGTGAAAACAGGAATTTCTTAGATATAGAAGTCTCCTTTCAAAAAAGGGTGTTCACTTACGGCTGATATTATTTGCCTAATTTCCCTACTCCCAGAACAACTTAAACATCCATCCTGTGTGCCAAGATACAGCGAATGAGCAACTGCTTATGCTTTAATGTGTACAAATGAAATTAAAAACCTAAATGCTGCATCTAGTTTTAAATCATATCATAAGCAGAGACCATGTCTTTCTATATCGGGAGTCTTTCCACCAACTTGCATCCAGCTCCTAGTGAATTTGAAATTGCAGTGGTAGCAAAGCAAGCAGGAAATTGTGAAGGAAAACCACTATTTGAAATAAGAATGTGAAACTGTATAACTAACCAAATAGGTCACTGTTCTCTTTAGTATTTAGCTCTTTAGCAAGTACTGGTAAACGATGAAGCCATGTATTGTGTTGCATGTTGAAAAAAAGTTAGGATTTAGTACATTTCTGCTGTATCTAGAATCTTATTTTCAGAGTTACAATGATTCTAGAATGGAATTTGTTAAGATGAATTCAACTTGATTTGAGACATCTAAAAAGCTTCGATTTCAGCTACCATTTCTCACAGAAATACTTCTTCCATCTGTCCTCCAAGAAGAGTTCTGGGAATGATGAAAAAAACCCCTTAATTTTTTTACTAATTGTAGAATTGTATGGCAAGTATTTTGTACAGCCCTGTTTTGCAGCTTTATCCTGGAGAAATTGTGGAAAGCCTTTTGACTACATTCCCTACAGAAATGGGTCAAGAAAATGACCACAGTGACAGTAGTGAGAAAGCTCATCCACCCCAAAATGAATGGAAAACATTCACTGCAAAACAGAGAGGGCCAACTTGTTTTCAAACTCAGCTGTAGGTTCAAGAACTCCTACACTTAACTGCTCCCACACAATAGCTGTAAAGATAAATATGACCATTTTTCCACAATGAGTTCAGAGTCTTTTGGCAATTGCCAGGTTTTGCAGTTGAACCAGCAGCACAGACATATCTGGTCAGGCTCCTGAGAAGCTGAGCTCAATGCTAGAAGTTTTTTTCACAGTTTGATTTAGAGGTCAAACTATTTTCATCTCTATGTAAAGCAGAGAGGGAGGAGGGAGGAGTGGGGAGGAGAATTGGTGGTAGACACCTTTGTGTTTTACAGTCTTTTCTTCTAGTACAGACCAGGTTGGTGGTTGCAGGAGCATAAAGTCTGGAGAATTGCTGCTTTGCATGTGTAATGCTGAATAAATTGCTCAGATACACTAAAAGCATACAAATGTTTACAAATATTAATGTGCATCTGGTGTGTAAAATGAAACGTATTTAATCCCAAGTATTTTAGAGCACACCACAGCTGTCATTAGCAGTGACATTTCTATTCATGCAAAATAATATGTAATTACCCAGTCAAATCTAACCTGCTCATCCTCATGTACAGTTTTCTTCTGCCAAAGAGCTAAAAACTAAATTATATCTCCCCTATGTTCCAGGGCTGGAAGCATGCAATGTTTTCAAACAGCCATCCATCGCAAACCTGGCGAATCCCGCTGCTCAAATTAACAGAGCACATGACTCGCTGCCTTCAATATCAGCATTCAGGGGAGGAAGTCCTCATTTGGGAGCCAGTCATGGGCTGAGAAATCCCTTTTGGGGATTTCAGGTGCCAGGTCGCCTGCGTGGCTCCCAGCCGGGGTCACATGCGGGCGGCAGCACGGGGCGATGGGCGCACCTTTCCCACTGCCCCCAGCAGCTGTCATGGGAATGATCAGCTGCCTATTACATGCATGCATGCACCTCCCTGCCTCAGAGCACACAGCCCTAGTATGCTCTGCTCACAGGGAAAAATTTATATCCCTAGTTTGGCGCAGAAGGGCAGTACCCCCTTGCCAGGCAGCCCCTGCCACCGCCAGGAAATTAACTGAGTAATTTTCCCTGCTTTGTTGTTGGCAGTGGGGAGGCAAGGACAAAAGCTGCACCATCGGTAGCAAATTTACTGCAGGATGAATTAAGCATAACCAGCCCTCAGGGATTACTGTGTTCACATGAGCATCAAAAAACCAGGGTCCACCAGGCTCCCCAGTCATCCCAAGCAGTGGAGAAAAGCATTTTCTTCACAAGCTGCTTCTTCAGAGCAGCAAAGTGTCTCATATCTCTCTTCTTTTTTTATCCCCTATGACCTCCTTATCAGTAATTCATGCCATAAAAAGAGGAGAGGGCTTTTCAGGAGTAGTGTGTTTTTTGTGAAGCAGAGCTGTTAGGAGGATGCAGCATTCACAGAGTACACCAGAAATGAATTACAACTCTGAGGAAAAAATGGTTTGAATGGGAACTGATTTGGAAAGTGGCGAAAACAGAATATTCCTTTCCTCTGTGAACTGAGTTATCCTGGGGGCCTATGAATCTCTGAAAAAAAAAAAAAAGTCTTTTTACAGAGCACTGCTTCCTCACTTCAATCAAAAACAGAGATAGGTGTACAGTAACACAGACCTGCCCTCTGAAGGACATGGCCTGAGCACAAAGAGAGGAGATCAAAGAAATCAGCTGGGCATCTCCAGTGGCAGGCACAGAGCCTGCCAGGGATCTGCTGTCATGAAGTGCACTGGATGCTGACCATACATCATTGATTAAGGCCCATAAACTATCTTTAGTGTAGGAAATTGAGCAGAACATGTTTAAACTGCAAAACCAGATGATATTAATGCTACTACAAGCTCTGTTTGCACTGTCTAAGTTTTTTTTTTTTTTCTTGAAAGCAGAGTCATCTTGTTGGCCTTTTAAGTATGTACCTGGCACTTACTGGCAGTAGAACTTTGACCTTCTCAGTGATGGGTAATCATTTGCCATCCTGTGTTCACCATTTTATTTAAATTGTTTATTTAAACACCAATGTAACCACTGTCCATTACCAATTGACAGCATTCTCTTTACACATGTAGTTTTAAAATTTAACAAATCTTCCTGGGTCCTGCTCATGCATTTCTACTGACTTCAGAAAAATGCTAATAATTCACCTTATCAGAGAACTGGTTTTCATGTCATTCTCTAGTTCCAAAAAGCTGTGAGGCAAAGACAAAACAAAATCTTATCTGTTCTATACTTTGTCCTCACAGTTCATTTCTGCAAGAGTGCACACAGCATTGATACAACCTGCTTTTCCAGGGAAAATGAGACAAATATGTGCATGTTACATGACGGTTGTGAGAGATGTGAAGTATAGCTTTAAATTCTAAGTTTAAGATAATATCATGTTTGGTTTTTTGGAGATTAGGTGCATAAATTATTGAGTGCCTGACTATTTTTGCACACACTTTACTTAATGATTGAAATCCCAGTTCTGAAGGTTACAGTGATTGTCAAGATCTCTGAGTTAGCAAAACATTATACTCCTCCACTGAAAGGACTCAGATCTGATGAGAAAGGAAATTTTGTGATCTTGGCTTCTCTCGATCTTTTGCTGTTAGTCCAGAGCCAGAAGAATGAGCAGAGAAGCAATCTTGGAGCCCAGAGAAACATGTGGTTTCTGTCTACCACAATAAGTGACAGACCACTCATGGCCTGTTCTTATCACCTTTAAAATTTGAAGGTTTTGACTTTGGTTCAAATGAATCTGGATTTGTAGGAGGGTTTTATTCCTTTTTTCCCCCCTCAGTTGCTCAAAAGTAGCTGGCAAATTCTACTGTTGCAGCAAAGCAATATGGGCCCACATGTTTTGGGGTCAGATCTTGGATCCAGGAACTTAGCCAGGTGTTTGGAGTTATCATTTGTGTAACAGGCACTGCTGATGTGTGTGGTGAATTTTGATAAAACCTCAGTGTTACTTAGGAACCGAGTAGAGCTTTTGCTTATGGGTCACCAGGAAGGTCTGGCCAGTTGCAAATTTCTTTGAGTCCCCCAGTTCTGTGTACCATTTCCAGAGCCAGGGCAGGACGCTCTCAAAGGGATCAATGGCCACAGCTACAACTGACCAGCCCACTCGTGGCGATTCCCTAGTTCACATCTTCTTGGTCTGCAGAATCTGGGGGCTAGCTGCATGCAAGCTGGCAAATCCAGTCTGCTGCAACATCCTTCTGTCCAGGTGGGAATGGACAAAGTGGAAAACAGCAAGAAAGGAAGATTTTTGAGATCAATTCCAGCCAGTGGTTTCTTGCTGCTCCCAGCACTCTTGTGCTCTGACTCAGACAAGGTAAACCAAGCAAACCCACAAACCCCCCCAAGGCATCTGAGCAGGAACAACATTTCAGCATCCACAACCCATCTCTGTATGCACAGTGATCTTTAAGGAGACAAACAATAGACAGACCAAGGCTGTTTTGTGCTTGGTTTCCTACCTTTCCCTCTCATGCACAGGGGCAAAGGCATTAGCACAGCGTAACATTTTGGTTCCTGTTCCTGGTCTTGAAGAAATCACAGGTTCCCTTGAAGAAGGAGTTATTTCTATAGAATAGAAACACATGAAGACCAAGTTCCTGATGTCAAGGCACAGAAAAACTTGAAATCTGTGCAACTGAAACTCAGTCCGTATTCAGCAAATGCACTGGAAAATAATGATACAAATGGTAACAATTATTTTGAAGACTGTTCAGGAGGGGAAAAACCCCATGGCTTTTTAGTTTTGTTTTTTTACTTGTTTTTTTTTCCCCAACCTATTTTACACGTGGAGAAAGATATATGCCAGTCATATTGTAGATTCTTACCTAGCCTCAAACAGCCTCACAAGGCTACATTTATCTAGAGAAGTATTGACTACATTTATACAGATTTTTAAATTCTGCCAATGTGTGTAAACAAAATATTTTAAGCAGTTTCCAAGTTCAGGTCCAGAGCTGCAGGTTTGAGGTCCCATGAATTGATCTCAGACTGCAAAATGTAATTTGGGGCTTGGAGCCTGATATTAAAAAAGTAACTCATTATGGAATTTGCACTTGGACTTGCAATATGGTTTTGAAATTGTCTATCTCTACTTTCCTCCATTTCTAAAATTTTGAAAAAAATAAAGAAGGAGATTATAGTTTACAGTGGAATTTGGGAAGATTTGACCCCAGATGCCCTTTGCCAGGAACGGTTAAAGAGCAAACAGGGCAGAAAGGCAGAAATGGTTTGTTGCACAAAAATGGTGACTCTGTTCTAAGCTTCATAGATTGGAAAGAGCATTTTGAAAGTCCAGGCAAAAATGTGACAAGAAGCCAGTTTAAATAGGAGCACATAGGTGTGATATGTTCTGAGGGCCAGGTGTGACTTGGGAGCCTGGCAGCTTTGTGCACATTGTAACTTTGACATCAAGGATGAAGAGAGACAGCCTAACAAAGACTACTGATAATTAAGTCATGAAAAGGTATGGCTCACAGTGTTGCTGCTTTTGTGAGCCACGGCGAGCAAATGCACTGTGAAGGGTTACTTGTGTAAAAGGCAAGTCCATTGTTTGTGGCATAGCCACCAGCAGTTTACAAATGCACTTATTTTGTCTTTGTACATCTCTACTTGTAAGCATTTACCTTGTAATAGCCAGCTCTGAATAATGCTCCATCCTCCTGCTTTTGTGTATTAGGAAGAGGTTAAAAGACAGAAAACAATAACCAGCTTTCTCCTCCTTTTCTGCAGTTGGTGGCTGCTGTTATAATTTGCTGAAGTGGTTTTAAGCACAAACACAACCTTCAGGATCATGAAGAAAAATACTCTTGTGTGAAAGTGTATGTGCCAGGCATCAATTTTTAAAACCCAGATCCTTTGTTTATAACCAGGCCAAGTGATACTAATATTAGCAGGGCTCCACAGGCAGAAAACCAGTACAAATTCAGCTTTACAAATGCTCGTTTTCTTTGCTGGTTACAGAAAAATTATTTATTATCCACCTTTGTTACTTCCCTGAAAAAAATCCCTGATGGGATAAGTGCATGAGAAGTTGAAGTGGATGTTCAACTCCACATCTTAGAGGAACATCTGTTTCTCATGGTTATATTTCCCACATAAAACATTATGAGAAGTTTTGCTGTGTATATGCCTGTGTCCCGTGCGTGCATTCTCACTTTCACTCCTAGTGGCCCTCCTCTGCTTGTCTGTGTTTAAACAGATCCTTACAGCAGGGAGGGGATTGTCTTGCTCAGCCATTGGTTTGGAAGACTTAGGTGTCAACTTAAGATAGCTGTTTAGGGTCTCTTTTCAGTCAGTGGAGCACAAATAATTGCCTAGAAGATGGTGGAGGAATTGTCCTGTGCAGGTGATTTCACTGACTGCAGAGGGAGCCTAGACAACCTGCAGGGTACATAGCAGTCAGTCAAAGACAGCAAAGTTCTGCTCAGAGAGACCTGGCTGGTGTTCTGGTTTTACATACAAATAATGCAGTGCATACAGACTAGGGGAGCTGTTTGCTGCACCTCTTCTCTGTGCAAGCAGTGTGGCTTCAAAAAAGAACTAAAAATTACTTTGAATATATTAGAATATTTGACCATACCATATCTCATTTTTGATGTCTACAGAGGAAAAAAAAATCCTGCTTTAAATCATGAAAAGCTATTTAAAACTGAACACATAAGAAAATATAATTCATTTTAATAAACACTGCAGTGATTTTATTATAGGAAATAATTCAAAGTCCAGAATGTTGGAGTGAGACTAAGAATGTACACCTCTACCACTACATATATTTTCCAGTGCTTTTTGAGTACATATTACACCTTCATAAATCAATATAGCATTACACATGTACATGAAACTAAAAATGCATATCTCTATTCAGAAAATTGATTGGTGAAGCAGGATGCCCATCCCAAGAAAACGGGTTCCAGGTCACCGTGTGGCATTTCTAACAGGTCTGTGTTAAGGAAATAGCACAGAGCACTAAAATACCAAGATGTTTGTCCTTTGTCCTGGTCTGTGTACGTGAGGCTGCTGGGCACTCTGCAGTGGGACCACATTCAGGTTCAGGCAGTGAGATCAGAAATGTGCAGTGAGTGTTTGGTTGGGCTGGGTCACTCAGGCAGCCCTGGGTAAGCAACCCCCAGGTGTGCAGAAGAGGGCTCTAAGGTCTGCTCTCAGTGCTGCAGCCTGGAGTTGCCTGTTGATAGCAGTGCACAAACTCAGGATCCAGGACCAGGTGTGGAGCACAGGCTGTAAGGTTTGCTGTGAGTGTGTGCACCCAGGAGAAAGAGCCCAACAACCCAGTGTGCTCAATATAACTGTGTACTGGGCTTCTTTTGGCAGGCTGCTTTTTCACGCTTCAGGAATTCCTGTTCTTTATACATTCCATTCCATTTTACATGATCTTAAATTCCTTTTTGGCCATCTTCTTGTTTTTATAATGCAAAGCAAAGTCGGGTGACTGTATGTTTCACATCACTAAGTATATTTCATTTGACACTTCTTTTTCTCTGCAGTTCCTTAGATGCCTTAACATGTTGCTTTCTCCCTCCTGGTATTCTCTGCTTAATGCTCTTTTCTGCTCCTTCCTGGAGCTTCCTTAATTGATGCATTTGGCTATTTGTTGCATTAAAAAAAGAAAACCTTTGACTTAACAGTTTTAAGCACTTCCATTGTCTCATGTTGTCAGTTTTTGTCCACTGCTTTCTTTCCTCAAAGATAAAGGGAGTGAAATTAAAATGTGTCTCTTTTTCAGACTCTAATGTGATTTCCTTAAGTATGGCTATTCTGCATAAACTTTCTCAGGGGTCACCACCAGCTTCAAAGGATTTTTTAATAAGCACAGGGGGAAAAAAATCCTGTCTGGATTCAGTTCCTGTCATGTTGGAAAAAGATGTGACCAGTGCTGGATTCATGCAGCAATATTTGCTTTTAGATTAAAGATGTGTTTAGATTGGAAATAATTTCTCTTCAACCCATGAATAGTGGGAAACAAGTTCCACTGTTACTGTGAGCTGTTTGGAAGACCTCTGAATATGAGCAAAGTCTAGGAAAAAAAATACTCAATTATTGACTGAACTCTTCCAAACTTACTAATATTCAGCATTATTCATAATAAATATTAATCCATTTAAAAAAAGGCAATGGATTTCTCAAGCATCTGGAGGATGGCTCCCCCAGACAGATTGCAGTGGAGGGGCAGCAGATGGAAACTGGAGCCTGAGCCTGCTCTTAACCTACAAGCTTGAGATGCAGACAAGCAGTGGGATTTTGCCCAAAAATGTGAACTAGCCACGGCCAAAATTCCTAGACAAGATTGCCTGTGCCTGGTGGGGAGTCCACAGGCACATGTCCCCAGCCCCAGCAAGGAGCCCCATGGTGCTGGGGAAGAGGAGACAGGGGAACAAAGACAGTGCTGCAGCAAACTCAGCATTTTCATTACCCTCAGCTGGTTTAAAGGAGGGAATACAGAAAACCCACAAAACCCAAACGAGCCCACCCTCATTCTCCTGGGTGGGTGCACTGCTGTGGGTGGGCTGCTCCAGCACAGATGGGATGGAGCAGATTTGCCCCCAACCCCAGTGAATTCTTCATCACAAGATGCAGCTCCAGAACTGCCTGTGAGGCAGGATTCAGGCCTGGAACATGCAGAGGCTGGGGGAAAGCAGGTTTTGGGGAGTCCCAGCTTCAGTCCAGGCTGGGATGGGCTGGCAGCTACATCCCAGGGGAAGGCTGTGAGCTCATCCAGGGAGGGCTCAGAGCTGGGCCATGGGCACTGCTCTTCTCTCCTGGAGGAAGAGTTACAGACTTGTAACACACACTCACAAGTTCAGACTTGTAACACACACTCGAGACACCAACAAGGCTGGGCTTTCTTCTGCAGCTGGCCCTAGAGAGCTGCAGAGATGGACTGAATTCCTGCATGGATTCCATGCCTGCCGGGACTGCACTCCTGCATGGGCTGCATGCCTGCAGGGACTGCATGGCCTGCACGGGCAAACCTGGGCTGGGGGATGCTGAGGATGCCCCATGACATCCTGCAGGTAGAGGGGCTGGGATTGCCAAACAAAGGACAGAAAAGCACTGTGACAGCAGGAGATCTTCCTGTGTGGGTTTGGTAGTTTTGCTGTCTCTGCTTTTTCCTTCTATCCTATTGTTTACCATGGTATTTTCTTTAATATAATCCTCACCTTTCTTTTTCATGGGGCTAAGAAGCTGTCAGACCCAGAGCTGGTGCAGATGAGTGTACCCAGCACCCAGAGGGATTGCACACAGGAAAAATTCCCAAATGCCTGCTCCCATGGTTGCTTTAGTTTGCAGAAGTACTCTGCAAAATCCAAGAGTGCTTTGGGAAAAATCAGAAACAAATTTTAAACCACAAGTTTTTCTTCTCAGATATGAGTTTTAATTGTGTCCTGATAGCTATTTTAAGTCTTTCTGAACAAAAATCCCCTCTGGGTCAGTTTTCTTTGCTTAATCCTTAGAAGACTCAAAGATTTCTGTCTGAATTCTTAGACAGGACTCAGAACCTTATTCTATCTGTTTCTAAGACATCTTTCTGATTGTCTTTGCAGATCAACACAATTTGAGCAGCTTTTGGTAATGATATGTCAATACTAGATTATTTTGCTTATAAACTGGAAGTAGGAATACACTACCCTGTCCATGTGTATGATACTGGGAGATCTTGAGTTTGCTTGGCTGTTGGGACTGCACTTCTGTTACTGTGATGTTTTGGTGTTTAAGGAAAAGAATAAACTCCATTTGCCTGCTTAACTTTAAGGATAAGAAAAGGAAAGCTGTGCTCATATGTCAATAGTGACATAATACTCAAGTAGTTCACATGCAGAAAAGATGGCTCTGGAATATGTTTGCATGATCTCATATAGATTGCTTGAAAATAATAATACCCTGCATTTAAAGACATAAACTTCTGCAGTGTGGAATCATCTAGAAAACAATAAGGCACTATTTATATGTTTTGGTTAGATTTTTAATCTCATTTCTAGTTTTATTAACATCTATATCAACCACATGTCACTTACAAAGTCCATTTATATCTTAATTTAGTGTCTGCATATCAAATGTATAATGTACAGCTGGACTCAGCACAACATTTTCTACAAAAGGCATAGGGAGCTATTAGCCAATAAGTACTACATCTGGCTTTGGTGTAGCAGAACTTTTTCAAAGACAGAGAAATTTCTGTGATAATTAAGCTTGAGACTCAGAGAAGGAAAGAATTCCTGCTGGAGTATTAGATCTTGCTCAAAGACTGGGATCCCCGTGAGAGGGTTTTTTTATAGCTAATAATCTATTGTATATTACTAAAATGTTTAAGGAAAGGTGCAGACAATTATTTGCAGCTGTTACTTGGTGACTGTGTCCAGGTATTAGACAATCTCTTACATACCAGTTTAGGAATCTGTCATATTTTTGCTCACAGTCAACTGAGTCCTGAGCAGCTGAACGCGCTACGCTGTCTGCCCTGGTTCTTCCATACAAAAGGCTTTTAAATTAAAGCAAAAATTCATTTCAACAGTTAGGTTATGTGTTCCCTTGAGGTTTCTAACACTGTTCACCTTCATTGCCAAGGATGTTTCCTCCTTCATGGTAAAAGCTCTATTTTTTTTTTTTTTTTTTTTTAATCCTTGCAGCCCTTGCTAGATGGAATAAGTCAAGGTGCTCCTGCCTTGGTGTCGCTGAAGAGCCCGATCCCACAGGGCTGCAAGAAGCCCTCGGGAGCTGGGGGTGGAGGGGGCACAGGTAAAATGAGAGAGAACTGAATGGAAAAGACAAGTGGTTTATCTGGCTGCAATTTGCTCCTTGTCACCTACAGCTTCCTCTTAGTGAATGGGTGGCTTTCTTTTGAAAGCAATGAGGGCTTCTCTGGAAAAACTACAATGCTTGCTCGGTTTTACTCACTAATTTAGTATGCACAAAATGTTAGTTTCTTCTCTCAAACACCAGCAGACAGATGGCAGAAAAAATATAGTAGACTCTGGACTCCCACTGAAAGCTGACCTAGTCTCACCCCTGGCTTTATTGTTTTTCTTTCATAATTAGCTTTTGCTCAGCTTTGTCATTTTCATAAGCCTCGATATTCTTCAATTAACAAAACAGAACAAGAACAACAAGAGCTTAGGCAGCTCATGAGGTCACTTCTTGCAGGGGCTGGATTATGGCACCAAAAGAAGCCTGAAAAGCATGTATTGATCCAGTCTGACAGTTCCTGCCACATTAAGCCTCACCACAGCTGTGATATAAAGGCGCTTAGAGCTGTTATCATAAATACCATCCACTATCTTTAAAGATCATCAAAATTGCTTCACATTGTATAAGAGTTATTGTCATACAATTTGTTCAATGCATTTTAACAGCACAAATTGGTTTAGCATTTTAATACTAGCTTAAAGGTCAAATGCAGATAATTTAAACTAACATTTATCCTATGAAAGTTATCATATAAGCTCAATTTACTGAATGTGTGGAATGAAAAACAGTCATCTTTGTAATTTTGTTCATTTATCCAAAATCTAAATATAGCCATTTTTTTAATGTTAAGGCAATTCCAGTTAAGCTGTGGAAGAACATATTTGAGGTTATTTGTCAATGTCTGTAATATTTAGGATATGATCCTATAGCACAATAATGTCTTATATTTTGTTCTGTAGAAAGGGGATTATAAGAGAAGAACATTTATTATGATCAAGAATGGAAAAAATACAGCTACAGCTTTTATGATGAACTGAAGATATTAGGCAGAAACATATCTACAGATCTCAACCCCACCCACAGCTGGGTGTCTGCTCCTCTGTAGTCCTGCTGTGCACAGAAAACTCCCTTCCAACTTGTGGCTCATTGAACCAAAAAAATATGGAAGATAAATGGCTGTTTGAGAGAAAGAAATAAATTAGTGATCATATGGGTGGAAGGCAATATAGTCAATAACACCAGCAGAGACAAATAGGCCAAGTCTTGTAAAACACACTTTCCCAAGGGGGTCTCCTGGAGTTTTTCTGCTGTAGGCAAGAATTGCAAGATGTTGGTATGACCTACAATAAACTGTTCAATCAACAGAGCTGGAATAGCAATCAGGTCCCAGAGGAAACTTCTGTTCCCACCCAGAATGCAGCTGGGGAAGAGTCAGTGGCCTGCTGGTCACACTGTCTGGGTGGGATGGGATAGACCCAGACCACATCTCCTGAGACTGATCTGAAGCACAGTCAAACCTAACACTTGGGCTGTCAGGGGCTTGTCTGACATGTAGTTTGTCCCAGAATCTTTTTCAAACTGTTGTGTAAATGTGTCTAATCTGTTGTAAATCCTTGCAGTGTTTGGAGGAGCAGGAACTGGAGCAGAGGTTTCCAGCATGGTAACAGACTTCTCTACTCACCAAGTTGCAGGGAAAATTTCTCAAATGAGTTGACCATCTACATACTTATGTTTTGTACTTTGTGCTTGGGGCAGAAGAGGCAAAAGCAGTAAAATCACTTTTGTTAACTTTCATATAACTTCTGAAGCCAATAGACAATTTCCTGGATCATTCTGACTGCATTTCATTTGATCACAGTTTCTAGAGTCAAGATATCTGCCCAGTGCTCATCTGCAGTTGCAGTGTCATTTATTTTGCAGGACTAATAGACAAATTTTTACTGTGGCTTGAGCTGATATCCCCAGAGGTCCCCACAGCCTCATGGCACCCCTCTGCCCACCTCATCCTCACTGGGGGCCTGCCCCAGGCTGCAGGATTTGCCTCCTGGGGTCACTGCCAAGCTCCTGCTCTCTCACTCCTTGGTGGCTGTCAAGAAGCGTATCCAGCATTCAGAGCACTCACATCTATTTGTGGTGAGGTGGGGGAAACACCAAAACCAGACACTTTTCTAAGTGTAAAGAAAAAGCAAAAACCAGTGGTGATGCCCTGAACGCTCAATCAGCATGCAGGGATTTGCACTCAGGGAGCTTTCCCAGCCAGAGGTGTTTCCCAGGCAGGTGACAAAGCTAAGGACACGAGTGCAGGGCACAGGCTGGAGGAGCTAGCACCAATGCAGACTTTGGAAGGCTCCCTTGCTTCCTGTTTTGTCTGGTTAGCCCAAATTTCATTCAATCTGCATGGAGATTTTTTATTTTTGTTCCAATCTTTTTCCTTCACTGTTTGAGCAGTCTAATCTGATGAGACAACTCCTAATCTAGTCTTAACTCTTCCATGTTTTTTCAAGCCTGATGTTTGTGAGCATTTCTAACAAGCTTCTAACTGTACAAATTAGCTGGCTTAATAAGCATTGTAAAGGAGCATAACTGTCTGCATTACCAGAGGTCTTGCTGGCTATGATATTGTGAGATGAATGATTGACTGCATGAATCATTTGTAATAACAAATTTGACTTATTATTCTATTCATGAATAGTCCAGAAAACAAGCTGGTTATGTCAAACAGTTGTATAATTGAAATTCTTTTTACTTTTTTCTACTTCTTTTTGGTATTTTTCCTCTGGAGACACAGGGGTGGAGGGAATCTCTTTTTGTTTGGGGTTCTTTTTCCCCTTCTATTAGAGAGAAAAGGAAACACTGAAAAATTGCAAAACCATTGTCACTTTAAATTTTGGTGTCAGTGACAAAACAATAACAAAAAATAGCCCTTTTCCCTTTTTAATCTAGAAGTAAGAAGGATTGAAGAATTTTGTCTCATTGGACAAATAATTGACAGTATTCTTCCTCTTTTTTATTGTCAGTGGAAACTTCTGGTGTTGTTCCTTCATTGGGATTCACAGTTAAAAGCAGCACACTGTGAAATCTGCTGCTAATATTCCATACTTCTGGCACAGCACACCTGCTCTCCTCCAAGCTACGCTTCATTTTAAGATGTGGAGTGTCTGTGTCACCTGTTTGAGCAGAATCACAAGTGAGTCTCTGAACCACCCCTGAATTTCATTGTTTTGTTGCACTTCAGAAGGTGTGTTGGGAATGACCCAACATGCTCACTTCATGTTACCACGTTACCATGATCACTTCATTTTTACCACCTGCTGATAGAAAAAACCACTCCTGTTGTCTTGCAAAGGAAGGAATTTCTTATGCAGGAAGCATAAGAATTACTGCTGGGGGATTTTCACTTCTTTTGGGGGGCTTTGTGCAATGTCATCATTTATATGAAAGGCAGAATTAGCTTTTTTATTACCATTTTTCGTCCTGTATCTCAGAAATTGTATCATTCCTGAAATCACCAGAATTATGCAAAGAGGATTATGAGATGCCAACCCCTAGTTTCCTTTTCATCTGTACAAGCTTCTGTGACAAGTTCATGAGTTTTGGTAGAGTTAATCTGATTCATTGAGATCTAAAAGAGATCTGTCTTTAGATCACAAAATCAGCCTTGTAAATAGCATATACTGAGAACAATTTGAAGTGATTTCTGTGGTAACAGATACCAAGTCTTTTATTTAGAAACACTACTTACTGGTCTAGATGTGTCACTGTATCACCATCATTTCAATAGTAATCCTATAAAGAACTTGTCTTATACAAAATCTCTAAGGAGTTTCATTTTGCTCTGGTAGGATATGATCATATTATTTGCATTTCTAGACATGAGGAAATCGAAAAAAAATGACACACTGGAGAGGTGAATTTTCCCATGCCCTTACTTCCTCCTTCTCAAAAGGTGTTCAGAACTGGAGGAGACTCAACCTGTTGAATTCACACAAATTCCAAAGGCTACTCACATAAACCTTAAAATTTCAGCCAGAATGTACCTTACAGCTCACTGTCACATTGGTCCCAGAACCACTGAATTGCAGAGGTTGGAAAGGATGTCTGTAGGGCATCTGGTCCAACTTCTCTACCCAAGCAGGAAACTAATCTAAACAATGAAATCATTGTTTGGAAATTTGGAAAACATATGAATGTCAGCTACAAAAATTACTGTTAGAAACCGGGTGAAAATAGCCCATGCTCAACCAGAGATTTAACAAGTTCAAACCCTGTATCTTTCCTTACAATACCTCTAGGTGTAATAACAAATGAACCTTCCATGCATTTTCACTCCCCCCACACCTTGGAAATACCTGTGTTGTCTTGGAATCTCTGTGGTTAAGATGACCCCGAGGTGTTGGAAAGTCTCTTTCTCCCAGCCCCGAGATGAAAGAAGGAGTCAGGATTCTTCGGCTCTGGTTTTCAAGGTTGTTTATTCTCTGTTATCTATAACATTATTTTTCTGGCCTGCTGAGGTCTGTCCAGCAAGTCGGTCTATGGCACACTGACCGCCCCAGAGGCAGTGCTATCTTTTTATACTAAAAACTACATGTACATTATTTATAATAATTTTCCAATGCCTATCACCTATGTTAGACAGTGTGTTTCTACTCTAAACCAATCCAGAAGTGCCACCATCACCCAGAAGATGGAGGCTATGACAAAGAAAGAAGGACTAGGCACACCCAAATCCCTCCATCTTGGCTTCTGAACCCCCATTCTAAAAACCCCAAAATTCTACTTTTCTACCTTGTGACAAAATAATTATCATTCTACTTAAACCCTCGTGGCTTGCAAGTCTTCACATAAAGTCGGTAATTTTCTCCATGAGTTAAAATCAAAGCCACAGGTGTCTTTGGCTTTGTGCCAAGGTCTCTGAGCCCCTGGCCAGGGGCTCAAGCCATCCAGGGCAGCCAGAGGGATGTCCTGGGTTCCGACATGTGTGTGCACACAAATCCACAGAGCAGTTCCCTGAGTCAGAATCCAGCTCTGAGCATCCACATGCGTTCTTACCTATGCCGCATATGTTGAGCTGTCACATCGCCTACGGCACGGCCCGACACCGAGGATGAGAGATAGGCAGGGAATGCTTTGAAGCTGCTCTGTCAGAGCTGGAGACTGAAGGATTATCCAACTGTTCTCAATAGTGCTACCAGCTGCAATGTATTCTCACTTAGACATTCTTGAAAGCAAAGTGCTCTGGTCATCTGGAAAGGTGAAATATTCCATTGTTTTGTTCTCTTACTGAGGGGACAGTGAGGCTGTGATTGATATGAAAATGCTCCTAAACGAGAGGTACCAGATAATCTTTGTGGCCCATTTTTAGGTGTGGTTTTTTATTTTTTTTCCTCAGCTTTATTGACAAATTAATGTCAGTGTTTTATAACAAAGACCCCTACACAAGTTAGTAATATTTCAGGGGTTATAGGCTACCATGGTTTGGCAGGAAATATAAGATTTAGTTAATAATTTCTATGTTTTTGTTTTGTTGCATGTATCATCAAAACTCTTCATGACAAATAGGAATTTTACTAATTTTATACGGAATCTATCTTCAGCTTTTTAAGAGTAAAAGGAACAGACCAGAGTGAGCTATTAACCCAAGAAAAAATTATTGCAAAGGAAAGTAATTGTCATTTGAGATATTGTCACCTCGGGAAAAAAATATACAGCAATATGACTAAATTTTTCTCTTTCTAGGGTTTGTATCAAGGTCAAAGTCATTTACCCAATGTGTTTGGGATTAAAAGATACTATTTTAATACAGAAAAGGGAGGTGACTCAAAGTGATGTTCACAGTCATGGATCCTTCACACAAAAGACATCTCCAGACTCTTCACTCCTCCTTCCTCTTGCAGTGCTTTCTTAAGCACTTCCCAATCATCTCTTGTGCTGCTTCCTTAAACTATTTCAATATTTAATCTGAACCAGCCTTTTCTTGCTTCACGCCTTCCTTTCTCCTTCCTCCATCCAAATCTCTTGCTCAAGATCTTATATGAAATAAATGATACAAGGTAAAAAAAAAAAAAAATTAAAAATTAAGGAGCAGACACTGGCTGCAAGCACAGCAACCATGATGTGTGCATGTTACAAAATTGGTCACCTCAGGAAATGATTTTGTGTAATCCTTGACCTCTCCTTTGCTATTCTAGTCATGCTTGTTTCTGTCCTGGATTTTAAATCATGACTGCCACATACGAGAAAGGAAGACATTTTAATTACTGGTTTTAGTCATTCAGATCCCTTTAATCTGGCTCACATTTTCTGTGATGATAATGTATCACTGCTCCCTCTGACACAAATACCCCATTCTGACACAAGTGTCTGTCCACAGAGCAATAACCTGAGCCTGAGGCCCTGTAAGTCAGCCTTGCAGGGAAGGAGAAACCAGTGACACCATGCCTGGGTATATTCTAAGTATAAATTGTTTTGTTTACATATATAAAGCAGGCCTTGTGGTAGAAGTGGTAAAACAACACTTTGTTCCAGGCAATTATTTCTGTAAGGAATATTTGCTTAACAGTCATGTTTGGTTGTCAGAGAATAATTATCCTAATAATAAATACTTAATCAGAGAGGAAAGGACATAGAATATACCAGTGTCCTCTAGCTTTTTTCAGACTTTTATGCTAAAAAGGCAATTTTATGTGTCATCTCAAATGGAAATTTTGCACACATGCCAGGAACTTGAAAAGCTAAATGTAAAAGCAGGACTTAAAAACACTTGCCATAATAATATTTTCTCCTTTAGCCAATATTCCAGTGCATTTCTTGCTTGTCATTATTGACCCTTCTTTGAAGTCGGTGGCATATGCTGAAAATCAAGCAAGTCTTAAGTGTTTAAAGGATTAGTTTCACTTAGAAATAGCCAGTATATTTAACTTCCAGCACTAATTCTAAACTTCTGTCTCCAGCAAATTGTGTCTCATGATGACAATAAGTGCACTCATGCTGTGTGTCTGTGACTTTTTACAGCCAGTTATATACCCTACGCTTTCCCAAAGTGCTTGTGGTCAAAGCATGTGGCTGTGCAAACCATGGCACAAAAGGTGGTGCCACCTTGAGCTGCCAAGCTTTTCAAGGAGAGTGAAGACCAGGACACAAAGCAAATTACAGCTTTGGTCTAATAATAAATGCATGTGATTAGCCAAGAACTAATGTACATGGATTAAAACTTACAAGTTATTTCTTCTTTCAAGATTTGTGGTCCAAATTCTTGGCAGAATTGAAAATCATAGCCCAAACACAGTGTGGTGGAGATTGGGATCATTTAGCAGCTCATTATGTCAGAGTTTCTTTGGCAGAGTGATAATGGCTGTTCTCCATCCCTTAACCCTCTCCAGCCCTGTGAGACCTCGCACTGTTTTTGCAGGAGTGTTTCTTTACCTGCTGAGGCAGATGGGAGCCCACCTCCTTGCTGTAGCACCTTTCTGCTCAGCTGACATCCTGCTACAGAAATAACTGAGGCTATGGGGCTGGAGGATGAAGCAGCACACAGTCTGCATGGCTACCTATGTGCATTTTCTCAGAGATAAGCAGAAAGGATGGGTGATTGTTCCCATTAGTGTCACTTCCATCTCTTTGGTACAGAAGATGGGTTAAGCCTTAATGAAGGGACTTGGGCCAAACTGGCAGAAGAGGATTACTCCCTGGCCCTTTAAAGGTCCTTTACTCCCTGTACTCCGGGAATTTTTCCATACAAGGATATAATTGGAAATGGGAGACCTAAACTACAAACTGCAAACTTACTTTTCCAGTGTGATGCATCCACATCCTTGGATTAACCCAATAACCACACAGAGACTTTGCAGTTGCCTTTAGGGCCAGAGAGTTCAGTTTTATGGAACTTGGGGGAAAGTCTGAAGTCTGTTTGTCCAAGTATAAGCTGACATTCCCACAGCATAAACACACAGGCCATATCACTCAAATCCTGTTTTACAGGTTGGTATATCCCATTTTAATCAAGCTGTTTTTCTCCATTGGGTCACATACCAGCTGAGGAAGACATTGGGTCATAAATAGTGAGTTGCAGTTTCACATGCCAGGGTGTCCTAAACAGAATACAATATTTGAGACAATACAATGATTGCAAAATCCTTAAATCCTTTCCTAACATTGAGACTGCAATTATCCCACAAACTTAATGGGACTGCTGTCACGACTGATGTCAGATATGGCTTAGTTATCTATGTGCACATCACTCAGAACCACAGAATCAATTAGGCTGGAAAAGAACTCTGAGATCAAATCCAACCTATGGACCCATCACCACCTTGCCAACCAGACCATGGCACTGAGTGCCACATCCAGTCTTTCCTTAAACACCTCCAGGGATGGTGACCCCACCAGCTCCTTGGGCAGCCCATTCCAATGTCTAATCACCCTTTCTGTGACGAATTTCATCCTAACGTCCAATCTAAACCTCTCTTGCTGCAGCTCAAGACTGTGTCTTCTCATCCTGTTGCTGGTGGCCAGGCAGATGGATAGATGTCAGATAGTTATTACTTCCCTTAAAAAATGCACTGCAAATTTCTTGCTCTTGCTGTGTGGTAGGGTTTGAAGAAAACCCAAAATCGAACAAAAGTTTTTACTCACTTGAAAACCCTAAGTCAGCCTGAAGTAACAATTCCTGGTGCAGATGAGAACTATCTGCTTTTGGAGACAGCATGCACAGAGGAGCAGAGTGATGGGTGCCACAACCTGAGGCCTTTCACTTCATGTCCTGAGTGACTGTTAATGACTTATGCTGAAGGTTGTGAAATGAAAGACATCTTAGACAATAAAATCTCCTTTAGATCTATTAACATTGAAGATATGGGGTTTTTTCAGCACTGCAATACTGTGTTTCATTTCAGATGGGTTAATTTCTGTGGTTACATCAGAAAAAAGACTGATTCATGTCAGAATTCAAATGGCTTTTGATTGCATACAGAGAAATAATGACGTGTGAACCAATAAAAAATAATTATGAACCATTTAAAACTGCTTTCTCAACCTAAGCCATCATTGGTTTTAATTTTCTTTTTTATAAGTCTATTTGAAAGCCAAAAGAAAACAACCTGAATTCAAAGATCATTTTTTGAATTTAGGAACTAAATATTTGATCATGTTAAATTAATGAGTCTGTATTTTTGAGTTCTTTCATATCTTTTTTTGCTTGACTGAAATGACTTTCAATGTTTAGCCATTTCAGTATGTTAATTAAGTGTTAATTTCTGCTGCCTGCCTCACTCCAAAATTCCATTTCTGGGAGGATATTACTTGCTAACAACCTCCTTGTCAGTTCTCAGTAGGGAATGACATTTAAAAAGTGGAGAAAGCACTCTGAAAATGATAGATTTCATATGAGTAGCAGGGTTAGCTCAAATGTGTTTTTGTGAACTGGGCACTCTATCTTTTGAGTAATAGGTGAAGGGTAATTTTATTAAGTAACCTAAAACCTAAAATCAAGATGAAAATGAGGAGATTTAGAAGGCCCTCCATCTTAGACAGAACAGCCAAGTACTAGGACCTGACAGGTATGATAAAGAGCTTAGATGCTCTTCTAATATTGTTCTTGCCATAAGCCCCCAGGCTTTGTTCTACATGCTTAGTTAAACTGTTTTTATCTTACATAAATCCTGGTAAGCTACTTTAAGATCCATCAGACTACCTCAATTGCCATTTAAGTGTTTTTTTCTGCACTAACTGCTTCTTGTTAAATAGTTTGACATTTATGTGTCTAGACTTGGGTTGTTTTGATATTGATTTTGGAAAGAATGATAATGGAGTATAGTGGTAATATTACTTTTGCTGTCATACCTAGTAGCAATATATCTCTTTGAACTTCTTGTGTTAGGAGCAAAATCTACACATATATAGGTCTACATTTAGGAGGTTCTTCAAAGATACTATTCTGCTTTCCTTATTTTTCTGCTGCTATTAACATTTCTTCCTTACATTGCAGAGAATCTTTATTGTTGAGGAAAATATGTCAGAACACAAAGCTTCGAGGTCAGTGTCTGCACAGGAAAGAAGGCTGTGCTATCAGCTAACTCTCTCCCTCCCTTCTCCCTCACTAATGACCTTACTGTGGGTATGGAAAGCTGCTTTCTGTGGATGCTTAAAGTGTACATAATAAGCCAATCACTTTTAAGATGTTTACTGCTATCTGTTAAATGAGATGAGCTTTAGGCTGACTTTCCACCTCATCCCCCCACAATCTGTTTCATTGTTTGCCTGTCTCAGACCAAAATACTGGAAAGTATTTTGTCCCATTTTTCTGGCTTCAGTTTGAATAGGGTTACCTAATGTACAACTAAGACAAAGAATTTTAGGCAGAAAATGAGGAAGTCACCAATCTTCAAAAAAATCTCTCCACCATGAGATAGGAAGTTCTGAGCTATGAGATATACAGGTCATTAAAAGGAAAGTCAGCCATCAACATTTTAACACCAATATAGATTTACTATATCTAGTAAATAGATATAGTAATATATATCACATCGAATATTGTACCAATATTCACATCAAAAATGTGAATATCACATTGAATACTGTACCAATTTCATATGCTAAAATCTTCAAAGCCAAGCTGATGACAGTGTTGACCTTTAAAACTGCCCAGGTGCTTTCCTCAGCTTAAATTTCAAGACTTTGATAGTGTAAGGATATGGAAGTCATCTTTTGTGAGCAGAAGGAAAGAGATTTCACCTGGAAACAATTGAGTTAGACTTTTTCATGCCTTTTTTTTTCTTTGCCTCTTCCACAGGGGCTTCTTTTCCTCTGTTCTCATCCACTTGTTTCCATACCCTGCTGATAATTGGGGCAGTTGGGATGGGCACACGGGGATGGCACCTCAGCTGCTACACTGAGGCTCCTGGTATGTCCTCAGTTGCACGGGTTTCCAAGGTGTTACAGCTCTGTTGTCCTTCCAATATTTAGATATGGGCAATTTCAGAAAGGGCATTTCTGGTTTAAGCAAATATATCCTGAACTTGTCAGAAAAAAAACCCACACCAATATTAAATACATAAGTTGAGAAAATGCAAGGTTCTGTAATTTCCTACAACTGAAGAAAATCACAAATAATCTGCCTTTTTCTATATTCCTACACTCTACTCTCTGGGAGACATCTCTCTCCAAGATTCTAATTCTTCTTGTTCAGTATGTGTGTCTTACAGCTTTTTTTCCTAAGCAAAATAAAACACTGGCCAGTGGCTGAGGTCCTTGCAGCAGGGATTTAGGACACTTCACATCCCTGGGCTCAGGCAGCTCTCTCACAGTGCAGTGGTCAGGAGCAAAATGGCCCATGAAACCCTCATCTGTGATGACTTCAACAGGAGTTGCCAAACATCATACTCAAAAAATTGAGTGAACTTTAGTTCAAAAGTAGTGAGTGCTGCTCAGCCAAGTATTTACACTCAGAAGATGGCTAAGCACTGAAAAACCCATGCTTTTCTCAGCAGAAAAATATAAGCACCAGGCCATTTTTATATTTATTTAAGGAATTGCCAGTAAGCCTTAACTATTCCACTCCCCATGACACTATCAATCATAGTGGACAGGTATTGAATTTGTAAATTATGTGTTTCTAAGTGAAAAGAAAATCTCAGGGGTATTTATTTCATTTCACAATGGAAATATATGTCTTACAGTCTGTTCTAGGAAAAGCCAGCCTAAACAACAAACAACAAATGGACTAAGGCCAGAGTCTCCTCTATTTCTGTCTCCTTCTCTATCAATGTGCTGAAATCTGCAATACATGTAGAACTGTAATACACGTAGATCCCACTCCGGTTTTCACCACAGTGATGTGAAATGACTGCCCAATAACTTTCATGGCCACTGAGAATTTAGTTTTTCTAACATTTCAGGACTCAAGGACCATGCAATTATTACTTTCCTTCATTCAAATATTTCATGTAGCCTGACAGCCAAGTTAGCTGGGCAATTTTACATAGTTGTACTCTGGACAGAAGACTTGACTTTTTCAAATAAATATTAGATTTTCAGGGAAATATATCCCTTCCAGGAGTTCTGGTGACTATTTCAGTGAACTTGATGGGTTTGACTTCATACTGTAATTTCTTCTGCAGAGGGAAATGCACATTGCCTCTATCTTTGGCCCAGCAAAACTCATCTTTGTCCAGGACTTTCCAGAAATTGCTGTCCTCTCTGGTTTCTTCTTAAATAATAATTTCATGCCTGTTAACTCCAGGGCTATTTATGATTTCAAGATCACACGATTGTTCTTATGAAAAACATGACAGAGCAATACAGGTGGAAAGCAGCACAATGTTTCTGTATCTCATGCTTGAGGGCCATAATGAGACATTGATGCTAAAAAAGAGTTCTAAAATTTCACTCTAAATAGTGAACAACAGAACCCAGCTCCTCATCTGCAGGGTAAAGCAGCCTCCCACCCATACACTGCATCCTGCCTTTTCTGAGCCTTACCTAAAACTGTGGAAAAAGCTTGGAGTGATAACATATACCATAGACATAATGTTTTTCTCTGAATTATCTGAGTAATAGTGCTAGTTGTCCAGGCTTGCACAATACTCAGCAGAAAGACATGGGAGCTTCTAGAGGTCTATTTCACTCAGCCAAATCCAGATGGAGAAGACAATGGCTGAATTACCCTCTGGAAACTCTTGGTTTAGATGGCTATTAAGAAAATTTGGACAACTAATTTAGAATAAATGCCTACCAGCAAAAATAAAGCGGAAGAAAATAATTTGTCACATAAAATATAAGATACTGAGTGTTTCAGCAGTCTGGTCTCTGTGGAATGTATTCAACCTGTCTAAATTTAGCCTTTCACTGTAAGTTTCCATTATAATCAGTTGAAATGGACATTTCAAGGACTTTTTCCACCTGCTTTATCCATCTGTATTTAATTCCACCTAGGTCCAAAATGTAAGTCACCATTCCCACTACCATTTTATGAGATTCCTTGCTAATGAGAGAAAAACATTGACAACTGCTCAGTCTGCCTTACACAACGGGAGACTACCCACTTAAATTTTAATATTGGCATGACTCAATGCTCTGCCCTTTCAGGCATTTGTCTGGAGCATGTCTGCAGAGGTGATGGACACTTTCTACATGAATGATGAGCAAAAGGAAATGCTCCTCCTGGCTAACCAGTGAGTGCTGTACCTGAAAAATCAAAGTAAGCAAGAAGCAGACTATAATTAATGGGACCAAGTCCTTTAGGGATGTAATTAATCATCTTTGAATCAGAATGAGCTCATGGGAAAAATAAATCCATGTCTGTTTGGGGAAAAACATAGATATTTTTACTGTATGGATACTGGTCTGCTGTGGGGGAGTAGTAGATGAATAAGGTTTATTCTCTTCCCTAATTCTGGGTAAAATCTTAGAGTGGTTGCTGTTTGTAGTAATTGTGATATTTTATACAGTTTTGTGACTAATTTGACCTCAAATTATTTTAGTGTTACATACTTATATTTTCATTGCATTATATATAAATATCTGTATCTATCCATCTATATATCTATATATGTATTTTTCTATTTAGTTGCTTAAAGCAGGTAACAAAATAGATAAAATTGGAAACCTTCATGGACCAGATGTTTCTTTCCTAGATTGCAAAGGCTTCAGGGTACATTAGAGACAACTTAATAAGCCTAATAACACAGTGGTGGTCCACAGAACTTGCTCATTTTAGATCTCATAAAGTCCTAGTAAAAGTTCTAGTACCACAGGCTTCCCTGAAAAACCTCAGACTGGTACTTCTAGTCCATAAAATTGCCAAAATATTTTGGAACTTTAGAAATTGGTTTGTAAACACTTGTGAAATCAGCTGAATACAGAAACTGGAACGGAGTCATTAATTTAAAATGAGTCAGAGTGTCATTTTGGTGGTTGAAAATACAAGCCATGTGGCAACCTGTGAGATTTCTGGAGCATCTAAAGGTCAACTTACACTTTTCCATAGAGGAAGTGACTTGGTACTGAGGCAGCCACACTTTGCCAACTGCTTTGGCAGAGCTTGGAGGGTTGAGCCGCGACGAGCGTGGTGCCAGGGAAGAGCAGACCAGTGAGGAGTGGCCTTTTTCCTGACAGCTTCTGCTGCTCATATGGACAACAGGATTCCCACAGCCTGGGGCTATCCTGATGTTGGGACACCTTGTGGATGCTCTGACTGTCCACTGTTACACAGCCAGTGTGTTTTGTGGCACCACCATCACAGGTGAGGTGACACCACACATGAGGGTCACGGACCTGCTGTGGAGGCATCTGTCATCTTCTGCCCCAGAGAGCAGTGGGAGGACCCTGGGACTGCTGTAGCCCAGGATCAGCTGGGATCAGCTGGGATCAGTCTTGAATATGTCTGGAACTGAAAGCAAGTTTTGGAGAGGCAAGGACAGCATCAGGGGAAGAGATAACTGAGGGTAGGGCACTGGACAGAGGAAGAAAAGAAGGCAGGCAGAAGACAGAGATGTCAGCTAGTGGGTATGTCAGGAAGGGACCAGTAGACAGAAATGCTCCATGAAGAGGTACCTAATGTGAAATAAAAATGGATATGTCAGGGGAAGGTAGAAATTTGGAAAAAGGGTGTAGACAGATGTCAAAAAAAAAAAAAAAAAAATGAGGAGGACATAAGTGATAGAGAAGACCAAGAAAAAAAGATTTTGTTGAGGTCAGTGCTAATCAGAGTCAGCAAAGGCAATAGGGCCTTGTCCAGAATGTACTGAGTGATGGCTATTTATCTTCAAAGGAGAATTTGGATTCCAGCTGCTCTTGCTGTTTGAATAATCCTACACTGTCTAAGTGAGCCTCGTGAGCATGCCAGGGAGATTTTACAACCTAGAAATTGGAAAACTATTCCTGCTTTTTAATGTGATAGCAATAAACAAGTATCAAGTGTGGGAACAATTATATAATAATAAAAATGAGATGAAGAATGTACATGGTCCCTTTTCGCATCCAAAAAAATAACTCTCATTGTTGGAAATTAAACTTTTTTTTCAGCAGACTGCAATGATAAATAAGAATGGGTGTAGTTAAAATAAAAGTCACTCTAAGAATAGCAGTTCTGGTTCTTTGTAGTCCAGTTGGAAACCACTCTAATTTGAAAACTGGACACATGACAATGGCAAAAGACTCTAACTTGATAACTCGCAGGCTCTACAGGTGGACCAAGTATGGAGTTATGAGACCCAATAAAAATAATGGTTGGACAGATATGGAGTCCATAAAATGATGGCAGCCAGGCACGGAGTATAATACGATACAGATGTAGGTGTATCGCCCTGAATAGTTTGCACTCTGTTTCAACAATAAAAATGTGTGATGTTTCCAGTACTCGCCACCAACCATATGAGAAAATAAGTTTTTCATCTGGTTTCAATATAAAACACACCATCCTAAAATCAATTGATATTTCATACTCTTTGTATTCTTCTTTCCTGCACATGCAGGAAGTATTAATGGTGACATGATTGTATGTTACTGCAGTTTAACAAAATGATCAGGAAGACAAGCTATGTTAGCAACATTATTCAGACATTTAATAGCATTTATCCTTTTAACTTCATTATAGTGAATGCCCCAAGGCCCAAAGAGAGTTATTTTTAACATGACTTCAGACAGAATGGAGTAACTTCTCATATGAGCATGCACTGGCCTCTTTACAGAGATATATTACCAAGGCTCCAGGATACAAAAATAAGGGGCTGCCACCCCTTATTTTATTCTATCTCCCCTCTGCCCTCACTCTTCCTTGCAACCACTCCATGTGGTCAGCTCTCTCCAGTTTCTCCCTAAGGTCAGAAACAAAAGTCTCAGCCCTGAGGCCTTCACAGCTGTTACCACTCTCCAGATGTCAGCACTCTCCTGTCCCCTGTCCCTCTTTCCCCCTCCTCCAAAAAAACCCCCAAATCTGTTTAAGCTTGCATCTTTTCCCATGTCTCCCTTCAGAAGCAGTACAAGCTTCTCCAAGAAACTGAATGTGTGTATCGGCATTTGCATGAAAAATGATCTTTTTCTCAGTAAGTATCCCCAGCACCCCCTCCCAAAAGGGGAGGAGCAGGGAGGGAGAGAAGGAAGGACAGACCTTGTCGTGTCTTGAACACAGCAGAGTCCTTGGATGCCACCAGATGCTGGTGATCCCATTGGTGCCCACATGGCCAAGCACTGCTATCACTCCCCCAGATAATTAACCCCAACTTTCACCATTCCTCACTTCAATGAGAGCAAAGCTTCCAGACAACCAGCCTGTAACCAGTCTGGAGCAAGCCACTGACAACTTTAAACCATGTTTATAGACCTGGCTGTACACTGTCTTGCTCTATTTTTATTTCTTTTGTCCCCTTTCATTTCATTTGGTATGCTCATTTCCTTCTATTTCCTTTACACTTCTTCATCAACCTTTGATTTTTCCACTCTTAACCCATCAGTTCCTATTCTTGTCCTTTTTTCCTTAACTATTTTTATGCTTCAACCATATTTTTTCTTCTCGGTTCATTTTTCTTCATTCCTAATATTTGTTTATTTATTTGGTGCTGTCAGGTGGGCTGATGATACTTCTGTAATTATAGCAATTAGTCCCAGCAGTTACTCTTTGGTTCTTGCAACATTTCCTACCTTTTAACTTCTTTTCCTCTTGAAATATAAGTTTCAATGGCGTATTTGTCACCTCTTGTGTGAGATGAAAAAGAGAAGCTTCTCTGTTCTCAAAAGACTCATTTTTAGTTTTCTCCTTTGTCTCTATAAAAGATTCAATTATGTTGGACTATTCTTNNNNCAATGCTAAGGATGAAGAGTGAAGGCAATATCAGGATTGCCTTTCATGTACAGTTTTCTTCCTTGTTTTTTTTTTCAAGGGTGTCCCCATGCAATGAACTGCATTTTCATGGCTTTGAAGCACTGTACATGTTACTTACAGACCTGTCCCCCCTGTACTATGAATCTCCTACATGAGCTTCTCATCTACTTCCTGTATTGTACTTTGTGAAATCTGTGATTTTAATCATTTCACTCAAGGGATGTTCACTGTTCCTGGTTTTGTCCATCTTCTCACATAGTTCTTCCATGGGCTTGACCAGTTGAATATCCAGTGGGACCCTTTATAGTTAACTGTCTTTCCCTTAACACATAGGTTAGCAAAAAGTGCACATCAGATAAAACATATTTTTGCCTTGCTCAGGTCACCCTTGTGTCCCCCCAGCCTTTGTCATGTCAAGGTTTATCCTCCATTATTAAACATAAAATGTAGTGGTCGTTTTCTATTTTTTCCCAAAAGGATCTCATCCTTTATAAAGCCCTATGTAAATCCTCTTCTAAAAAAAAAAGGAAAATACCCAGAGCCACACAGTGCTTCGAATCCTGCAACACACAGTCAGTTTGCTATTGTACCATTCCATTTATATATTCAATATAGAACACTTCCTTTTTCTTCCAGTTCTGCACAAATATTTATAATAAAAGTTACCCTTGATACTGAAAGCTATTCACTTGTGTGTTCATACCAAGTTCACATTTCTGCCAGCTGATCTCAATGCAAAAAAAACCCCCCAGTTTTTATTGCAATTCTGCCACAGCATTATTTCAAAAATCACTGTGCTGAACTGATGAGCCAAGGAAGAAAGAAATCCCTGGAAGTTCAGGATGCTGACCTCTTCCACAAACTAGGACTAGCTTTTCTCAGGTCACTCCACTGACTTCAGCACTGGCAGGGTTGCTGAGGGTGGCAGCACCTTTTCCTACAGTCCAGCCTTCAGCCAGGTCTGTACTGCATGAGCTTTGGCTGACAGAGTCAAGAGTCCAGGTATGAGGCTCTATCACTTTTTGTCTTCTTGGTTTCCTTTGGCTATGAGTAATGGCCTCTTCTTCCCAGCTCTTGCTGAAACATAAATACTTCAAATTTTTGATTTAATCTCCTTAGTTGAGATACACCACACCCAATTCTGGCCATGTAAGAATATGTATTAATTATTCATCAAAATCACAGAATTACAGAGTATGCTGAGTTGAAGAGGCCCACAAGGATCATTGAGTCCAACTCCTGGTCCTGCACAGAACCATACCCAAGAGTCATACCAAATGCCCAAAAGCATGTTGCATTATGTATAAAAATAGATATTCTGCAAGAGTGAACATTATAAAAATGTTAAAAATTCCAAACAGTTCATTTTGACTATTCAAAAAACCACATATTTTAACCCTCCAAATTTGCCTATTACACAATATGTCTTTGTGTTCATATCAAGAGATTACTTTGAGAGGAAATTATAAATGTGTGAGAACAAAGGAGTAAAAAAAGGTCATTCAACTGATTTACATGCAACAGCGAACAACAAAGACAACAAATATGGTGGGGAAAAGATGCCAAGTTGGCAGAATTTAACTGCTAAGTGTCCAAAAAGAGAAGGTGAGGTTTTTTTCTGCTCTTATCTTCTTTTCTAACTGGGTGGTCACATTTCCTGACCCTGGCATCTGACACTGCTAGTTTTGGTGAGGGCATTGCAGACTGTTGTCCTTGGGCTTCTGCTGCACATTCATTCCCACCAAGACAGATTGTTGTAGGAGCTCCCTGCACACCTCTGCCCTTTCCCTCACAGCTGAATCAGAGAAGCAAATGCATCACTCATGCTGAGGAAAACAGCACAACAGGCTGATGAAGGAAGGGGGAAGTGAGAAGGAAGACTGAGGATCTTATGCAGAACACCAAGGAAAATTTTTGCAAAGGGCATCAGGGACCACCACACCACTGTGGAGCAGAATAACACTGAAGAAATGAGAGGATGAAATGTAACTCATGAGTGGGAAGCAGCAGATGTTCTTCCTCAAGGGCATAGGCAGAACTATAATTACAGAAAGCAAAGACATCCTATCAAGCAGAAGAGCATTAGCTATGCAGCTGAGAAAGCCACAAATAAATTGACAAGTGTAATTATTTGCCTTTACATAAAGGAAGTAAAGAAAAATGACACAGGGCCATCCCCAGGCACAAAGAAATGGGCAGAGGGCAGACAGAAGGGGCTAAGAGCACAAAAGAAGACATTTTATTTGCAATAATATTAGACATCCAATAGCATATCAATAGCAAAATTGTATGTGGTATATTTAAACAGAAGAAAACTTCGTGCACCCTTCTTCAGAGCCCAGTGAATTAGTCAGATTCTACGCAAATAATATTTTATGTGAAAGTAACCACCAGGTCACAGATGTGTCAGTGCAACCTTACTGCATTCAGAGGGAACATGCCTGTATGAAAGGCTATTTGGACATATTTTTAAAGAATTAGTCTCCAAGGCCACATGTCTGCAATGTATTCAAGCACATACACCCATCTCACCTAACCAAGCCAAAACACCTCTGTGATAAATTAACCTTACATGAAACTGTGGAGTGTAATTTTTTAATCATTCTTTGAATAGCACATTTTTTTTCATGAAGAGACTAGCTCAAAAGGCACTCATCCACTGAGATTCATTATATCTATAAACATTAAAAGGCAGTTTATTTAATTTTCTTTTTTATCAGAGGCCCCTTTTGGTATCAAAATACTGAGACTGAAGAGGTTCAACTCAGAGTGAAGCTGACCTCACCCTCATTAGCCCCAACACAGCTTTGGTGTAGATAGAAGAGAATGGGCTCAAGACCAAGAGTGCTCAAGGTAGTCCCTGCTAGATCTATAGGCAGAAATATCTGCATCCACCCTTTCCTACTCTAAAGCTTATTCAGTGCAAGAAAAGTGAAATGCCTCATGAATCATCATCTACAGAACTTCTTAGTGAATTACAGTCAATAACAAAGGTGTTATTCTACCAAGCACAATGGACATCTTTGCCACAGAAGGTATGACTTGAAATTAGTAGAGTTACACAGGTAACTTGCCTGTACAGGCCTCTTTTGTGATATTAATATTGTGGGAAATAATGTATCTAAGTTTTCAGAGCTGTCTTTGTTTGCAAGGTGAACATTACATTTTACTTGAAAAACAAGAACATTTCATATGGAAGTAAAAATAAAAAAAAAACATTTTCATTGAAGTAAAAAGAAAAAAAAAAAGACATTCAGATTCCAGATGAGAAACTGATTATGTTTCTACAAAAGGCACCAACTAACTCAACAGATCTCTCTCTTCAGTGCATTTGGAGTCATATCTGCAAAATTCTGCAGGAGAAGCTTGTTTTGTTAATGCTTTATTTTTTGGTGCATTGCAGGCTCAGCTTAGCAGCAAGAGAGAAACTTAACAATTTCACCCACCTTGCAAGTCATAAACCTTGTGATAAGCTAAAAGGGTGGCCAAAAGAAAGATGGGGACAAGGATGCAGAGTCTGAGCAGCTGCTGCTGCTCCAAGAAAGCTGTGCCAGTGCTGAGCCATAGGAGGTCATGATGGCTGGGCTGGGGAAGCCTGAGGACACCAAACTCATATAAAATCACACAGACTGGTCACCCCAGCATGATGAGGGCACTTACAGTTTGGGTTCAGTGTCTCAGGTAGCACAGACATGCTCACAAAAACTTTGTGGGCGTACAAAACAGAAAATGACCAAGTGGATAGAAATTTGGCAAAATGATGGACTTGTGAATGGAAAATGAAATAAAAATTTCTATGCGAATGTGTCTTTAAATATCATTAAGAGGTAAGCACATTATGCTGTCTTACAGCTAAACTTCAGAAAAGACCTTTTTATTTGTTGGATACAAAAGCCGGTAATAAAATTGTAGTTGGTTGTATTGGAGCATTGGCCAAATGTCCTTAAGAAGTGATGAAGTCCATTACTGTGCTCTGTTAACCTTCATGTACAAAAACATCCCCCAACAGCCTAAAGAGAAAAACAAACCTGGAGCTGTTGTTTACATTTCACTTCTCTGTCTATCCACCCTATTTTGATGTGCAATTGACAAGTGCAACCCCCACCCCTCAGAAAACATCAGTTCGGACCAAAAAAAAATCTCTAGTTCCAAAAAGTATTAAATCGGCAAAGATTATCAAAACAATATCCTAAGGGAAAGGGGAATTTTCACTGGCATACTGTCAGCTGTCAGTCATACACTTTTATTATCCTTGTCTGGCCTCTATAGTTTGCCCTCTATGTGGGTTAGGAGAGAAACTTTACTCTTTTTCCTTCCTTGTATGGTTTATCTGTAAAATGGAGATATTGCTGTCAGCATGTATGTGATGGTCCCTATGCACCTGAATTGTGGCAGTACAGGATGCACTAGGACAGAAAAAGAAAGTATCCACAAGCTGAAATGCTTCTAAGATACAAGCACACTCAAAAGGTCCAAAAACGTCCTGTGGTCCATGCTTGCTCATTGTTCTTCTCCAGGAACCTATACCCACTGATTTCTAAACTCACTTTAAAAATGGGTGTTATATTGCAGTGGAATGTAAGGAAAGAATTTAAGAAGAACCCACCTTGGCTTGAAGAGATTTGCTTTGGAGCTGTTAAATGGGTCTTTGGAAACTGAGTAACTAGAAAATATTTTGAAAATATGAAGGAGTATCTAAATGATTCATTTGTTATCTTATTTGAAGTCTGAATATCAGTCTTGGGCAATGCCACCTTCACAATATCAAGACACAACTGTTTCCTCACTTGGAACTATTATCATGAATTGCACTGGAAATTTCTTTCTTCTCTGGCTTTAGTGAAACCATAAAGTTGATGAGTATTTTCCATACATAAAGGGGAAATATATTATTTTATATATTGCATAGGTCTGGAGTATATAGCAAAAATAACATGGAAAAATAGTGTAAAAATCTGTTCATAATATATTTCCTGCATTTTAGCCAAAAACCTTGGCCAAGATTTAGTACTTTTTTGTTTTAAATAAGTGTTTTAAAAGAAAATCGATATATACATTGTGGATTGCTTTTTCACAAATTATATTTTTAAAAGCAGAGTTGGCAATTTATGTTGCCTCTAGACACTTTGCCTCTTCTGTTTGGTTGCTATTAAAAAGCATTTATCACTTTATTCTTGGTCCTCAGTAGTCAATATTACAAAGTCATCACACAGTCCCAAACTACTGCAGTCCATGGTTAGAAGGAGCAGAGAAGTGAAAGTTCAGAGTTGTTCTTATTATAGGTCACGTCAGGCATGGCAGATACTGGGACAGAATGACACATGAGAGACTGCATAACATCTGCTCGCATTTTGTGCTCCTCAAGTTGGTGTTACTGCTTTTGATCTTTAAAGAGACCTGAATTCACCCATTAAAAGGACAAAAATATAGCTTAGGGAAACTAAAAGCAAGATGGCTTTGCTTTATTCTACAATGATCACGATTTCCTACTTTGTGATGATTCACCACAAATTCATCTTCTGATGACCATCTCAGTGCTTTCAAGCTTTTCAAGCTGTCCATAATGCTTCTGCTGCTCTTGGTACTCCCACCCTCACCTCTTCCACTGTGCTGGCAGGGGAAGGGCTTTTCCTTTCCTTTCTCCTTCAGTCTGTTTTTCCTGTCCTTCTGCAAGTTTCACCCCAGTAACCTGCTCTCTGCCTGTTTTGTGTCTACCTCCCTACCCTAAGGAGGACACCTACAGCTTTCCTCCACTTCACATATGTATTTGCTTAATCCTGTGCTTCCGTGCTCCCTACAAATGCAATCCCATCCACAGGATTTAATGATCCTATTAATTCCTCTCCTTGTTTTCTGTGCATATCTGCCGAGCACTCCCGATTCACAGACTTAGTTGGGACCACTCAAAACTCTGATGGCAAAAAGTGTTTAACAGGTTGGATTGGACAACTGATATAAATTCCACCAGAATAGTGTTTTACTACAGTACATCCAAAGAATCAAGGCTGTGTGATGGAGTCATGCCATGTTGGAGATTAACACTTTGTCTTGGTTATTTATCATCACGTGTAGTTTCAGCCAGGATTCAGTAGCAGGCTGCCTTCTGTAAAATGTGTTTTTAACTGTATGTTAATATGAGCTGTATGTTCTGGAGAACAGGGACAGTTTGTCTGATAGTTGCAAATTACATTATGAGACACAGAGAAGTTTCTCACTTTTCTACAGGTAAAGATCTGCCAGAATTACTGTCAAACATCTAGTTTGCCAACGACACAATAGTTATTTCCAAAACACTGAGAAAAGTTACTAACCCAGAAGTCCAGAACTATCTTCCAAACTGAAGTCCAATAATCTGAGGAATAAAAACTGAAAAGAGATAAAATATGATCATGCATGAACCCTTTGACAAACCCCAGGTAAAGACAAACAAAAGTTTGTACATATCATAAACTGAAAATTCTTTGCTGTCAATGCCCTCTGAATTGTGCCCAACCAAGCTGCTTGGTTCTCTGGGAGTGCTCACACCTCTGCAGCTGGGTGTGGAAAGGGAAATAAAACTCCCTGACCTGACCTTGTAGGCAAACATGATTTTATTTTCTGTCATCTGACCCATCTGTAAAACTTTGCAATATTGTTTTGGATTTCATAAATAAATAGTCTTAACTAGGCTCAAGCTAATGACAGTAGCTTAAAATGAGGGCATTTCATTAATAACACGGTATCCCAAAATAATTTTTTAAGGTACCCTAAAGATGAGAAAGGTTAGCTACACAAAACTGTGGAAATAGCTTAGAAGTTGCAGCATTCAGGCTAGTATGGAATAAATGTCTCCTAGTCAACAAAAAGAGAGAGAGAAAAGCTCCCTGGTATACAGCAGGACATTCCATTGGCCTGAAGAGAATTTATAATAGCCTCACACACCTTTAAGAAAAAATAAATAAAAGTTCTGGAAATCAGCATGAATGAACACCACCTCACTGAACCTTCTCATGAGCACAAGGTGCTGAGAAGCGCTTATTAAAAGTGCAAGTGCTTGAAGCATGCTGGGATATCCTGTGCCAGATGAATGTGTCCCTTACATCCTCTAGCCTTCCACCAGGTTTTTTTTGTTTGTATATTTACAAGCCATCCATATGGCAACACCATTAAGCACGTCATAAAAAAATTACTCAAGTTCTTGTCTTGTTACTCTAATGAAATTACATGGTTTTTAAAACCTTGCCATTCCAACTGCCATGTGTTATGAAAACTGAAGTCTACTGGGATGCCATTTCATGTAAAGTTTAAGTGCCTCACCGGTGAATATAATTAACCATAATAGCATTTTATTAGCCTTAGTTACGACTGCAAGAGAAGTAACACATTGCAAGTCATGCCAGCACACATAAAAGGGAGAGCAAGCACAATGCATCAGCTGGGAAGGAGACAGCTGCTCCTAGCAATTGCCCTCCTGTCTGGCCTAGCCAGCAGGGGTAGAGGATAATCCTTAAAAATCTCTGCTATAGGGCATAACCACTGCCATCAGGAGGAGAGCAAGGCAGGGGGTGATGGTTGAGGAGAGCTGGGGGGAGCCAAAAGCCAGACTGAGCTGCAGGAGGAACATGCTGGAGAACTACAGAGGCAGGGAAAGCCATGGCTGCTGTATGCTGCTAAAGGGCTCCCTGGCCAATTTTGTAGGCTTGGCTTCTAACCTCTGGAAGAAGGTGCAGTGCACACCAGATGCTCAGCTGGCACTGGCAGGATGTGATATTCAGAAGGATGTCCGTGACATGCAGCTGCAGACAGCAGCCTCTCCAAATGGCAGAGCTGGAGCAATCACTGCTATCAAAACTGAACAAACTGGATTTTCCAGGATACACCCTCATCTTTGCCTCGCCAAAGTAATCTGACCATCCCAATCCATCTGATCCTCTGAATTCAGTCCAGATCACAGCTGGTAGAAGACATGAATCAGGAACAAGGGATGATAACACAGAGGAGGAGAGGGTAGAAAAAAAGTGGTCAAGGTAGAACAAATAGAGGAAAAGTGAAATGTTTTCACAGGCATAAGGATCTACACCAGAGAAGAGCAAACATTCAGAAAAAAATGCTCTTAAACCATGTGTGTTACTACTGACATCCACAGGTCTGTGCTGAGGCTGCTGAAGCTGCTTACATATTTTGTGCATGTAGGAACCACAAGACTATATGCAAATTATTTTCTTCCTGCCAAGGAAGGAGTTAAAATATCTTGGAATGGATCCCATTGCACTGTTCTGAACCTGGGAATACTCCAGAAAAGAGCAGTTTGGCCATATCTGCCCATTTCCCCTTCCCTCCTTTACAACTCTTTCCCATTTTTTGCAGTACCCACTGTAACATATTACTGTCATCACAGGCCTGTTTCTGCTTAGCTGGTTACTACCAGAGAAAACCAAAAAAACAACAATCAAAACTGCTTGAAGCACTAGATATAGACTGCACATGGCAAAAGGAAGAAAGATTTTTGCTGAAATCAGCCCCCAACTCTTTCAAAATGCCCTTTAAAAAAAATAGCGAATTCTTTGATGAAATATAAATACAGCCAAGAAAAAAAATGCATTTCTATGACTGCTTTAAATAAGCAAGTTTATATTTTTCATCATGAAGAGGAGTACTATTCACCTAAATGATTCTTAACCTTTCTTTAGGGTGGTGCATGTAGTGGAAGAACTTGATGCTAGCTTTGGTCAAGTTAATTATCGGGGTAGAGCTTTATATATGTTCAAAACACAGAAAAAGAAAATAAAGATATTGATCTTTTACAATTTATTTTATGTATTATAGCGTTGCATTTAAATAGAACTCTGCTGTTAAAGGTCTGATAGTAGAAAAAAAATATTTTAGCTAAAAACCAAATGACAAAAAAGCAGCAAGTGAGGGAAACACTAAACATTTGGATGGATGAGGATTTGAGACATTGGTAATTCATTCAGTATTACAGCAGGCTTGGGAACTGAACCCAGAAGTCTCGATTCCAGATCTTGTGATGGAAACGTGCTTTATTTTGTATCTGTTTATTGCTTTTAATAAGGTTTTTGGCAACATAATGGTCCTGAGAAATAACAGAAATCACATCTATGTGATATTTTCCAAGAGCTGGAAGTTTCTCTGAAATTTTTAGTGCATTGGCCTTCAAATTCATGGTAGATATTATAGTCTGCCGTTTTCTGTGCACCAGGGTGACTGACAAGCCCAGAGTGTGCATGGCACCATCTCTCACCCCATCTCCACTTGACATAGACTTAGATGAGAGCTTCAGTCTGCTCAAGTTTTCTTCACTTTTCCTGTTTCTCTCTTCCTGTGGTTTACTGGGGTATTTTAAAATGAGCCGCTCTGTACTGAAATGCAGTCTTATATGGGCTGGCTGCTATCAACATGTTTCAGTGAAGTGCAGCAAATTTGGTAGAGCTAATATTTCAAAAACTTAATTTGATCTCAAGCTTGATGTCTGATAAATCAAATAAAACATTCAGTTACCCATCCAAGACAGGAGTTTGCACCACAGTAACAGCCTTTGACATTTTTGGCTGTGCTTTGCCCACTGTGATTATCTATCAATTTTCTTTGAATTAGCTTAAGCAGAATCAGCTGACATGGTGAGGATGCTGATGAAAAGAAGGGGTACTGTAGACACATCAATATGTATATTTCAAATAGTATTAGTAAGTAATAATTTTAAAAAACAAAAATTTTGGCATTGATAATTCATTTAATTTTCCCTAGTAAAAAGTAAATGTACTTTTCTGTTCTCCTTGGAATCTATGCCTTTTCTTCAGCCATGTAGAACATCACTGAAGAATCTCTGCAAGACCTCCAAACTGGGTGTAATATTTACATTTACACCAGTCAGTTTAAAATCTCCTTAAATATTTGAGCTTTTTTCATTCCTAAGTAATTACATTCATGAAATCCTTGTTGCCTGTACTAATTTTTCAAATCTTCCTCTAATTTATACTCCTGAAATTTCTCCTAGAAATATTTCTCTCTGCAATACATGTGTCTTTTAAACATATTCTTAAAAACACACTGAATTTCACACATGGCATAAGGGGGTTTTCCATTAAGTTGATGGTGGTGATGTGAAACTTATACATTAAAGCATTTGGAATGTCATGTTATTTTGTTTCGTGGTTTTGTTTTGGTTTTCCAAATATTACTCATGGAAACCTGGACAGTTTCTCTCTTATATATGAAATAACTTGAAATAAAGGACTAAAAAATGTTCCTGTATTAAATATGTTTTACAGTAGTATTGCATTCAATATTTAGTTCATGCGTAAGAGGATATATAATGTAATAAAGGTTTTGTTTAACATAGGTTAATGTAAAACAAGTAGAAATTATATCTTCTGCCTATTGTCAAACATTTAAATTGGATGACTTGTTTTTATATTTTAGGGTCTGTGCTCCTCAAAAACACATCTCAAGTTTAATGTACTTTCTCTTTTCTTCCTATAGATTTCTTCCTCTTCCCTCCAGTCCTCCAGTCTTTTTCTCCTCATCTTCAGCAAATCTTCACCCATTCTCCTTCTCTGCAGCAATCTGCCTGCTCTGACTTTAACCCAAGCGAGCAATGAGCTGTAAAATCCCCTCTGCATGCCCTTTTTGTCCAGGAATCTTTTCCCAGCCATTCCACTCCCTAGCGTTCCATACTTCTTCCTGAAATCTATGCAAGGTTTTGAAGTGCCTTTTGATAGTGGGGATTGAAACACAAAAATGTTTCTGAAGAGGGACAAATCTGCACAAAATGGGGTCAAAACACTGCAAACATCATACTTACATTTCCTTCCTCTCTTATAAATAATCCTATTCAAGATACCTATTATATTATACTACAAAAAGGCTATAGACATTGCAATCTGGACAATTATAAACCCATCACCCCTAAAAACTTCATTGAATATCATACCCTTACCTTTCTGAGTATTGTCTGTGCTTGTTATTTTTTTTCTTCTGTGAAAATAATTGAATTTTCCTAGCCATGGATTAGGTAAGAGGTGACAATTCCATTTACTTCAAGTTGTAAATTTACTTCTCTTATTAAACTCACAGTGACAGCATTAAATTCTCAAAAAGATTATCCAGTTAAGGTTTTCTTAATAGTGGAATTTTTTTTTTGATAGAAGATGAAATGGAATTAAATGAAAAGTAATTGCTGCCCTAATCAACTTCACATGGTAAGAGGCAACAAAAATGCAAAAAAGGGAAAAATTTGAACATTTGTAATGCATCTGTATATTAAATAAGAGTCTCTATAGTGACATGAGTCAGAGTCAAGATGCTTTTGAAAAAAACTAGGATGTAGCAAATGTTTCTCCAGATATGTCAATATCTGTGCTGTGTAGCATGACTTGCCATGTGACCAGGATACCCCAGCCCTATTGTCCAGATTTCAAAGTCCCAGTCCTTCTCCTTGCCTTTTTGCACCATGGAAAGCAGATTTCCAGTTAGTATTTAGCAGTACATGTCTCACAGGAAGTTATGAGCACCACGTATTTACTTTGTGAAACATTTAACAGACACCACTTTTCACCCTAAAGGTAAATTAACTGGTAAGAGCAAGAGAAGAATAAAGTGAGTGTAAATCAAGACTAAAATAATCTGGTTTGTGATTTTTTTTGAATTAAAAATACCCCCAAAACAACAGACAAATAAACAAAACAAAAAACCCCCAAAAGAACTCCCAACCCCAAACCAAAACCAACAAACCACCCATTAAAAAAATCTCCAAATGAATTCACAGTAACTATAAATATATATCATAGCAGTGTATGTGAAATAAGATATTCACAAACCAAGGCAGGGCTGCTCTTGCCTTTCACTGTAAACTCAAAGTGGCTCACTTAATTTCCTAGAAAATTTCTTCACTTATGTGAATATTTCCAAACACAAATGTACTCATTTTCCAGGGAAAGTTAAAGGATGTGTAATAAAACCCAGACGTATTTCTGAAAGGAAACTGGCTTGTTTATAGACTGAAAATATGCCTTGCATTAGGGAAGTGTGATCACTCTCAAGTTTGTAACTTCCACAAAGCAAAAACTCCAAACTCCCAAATCTTATTTGTGAAATGGAAAGAATGGGACATTCCATACTGGATGAAACCAGAATCCTGGGTAGCTCAACATCCTGTTTGTCAATATCCAAGAGAGCAGCCTCAAAAGAAAGCAGGAGAACTCCCCCAGGGAGTGTGTTTCACACAATCTATCCACCCTCAGTTAATTTCTTAGGGTAATTCTTACTTCTAAAGTTGGAACTTGAAAACAAGCTTCTAAATGAAGAGCTTTTGAGTAAGATTCACATTTTTTTTACCATACTTGCAAGACTTATACTGAAGGTGTTTTTTTTATACTTCTGCTACCATAAGGTTGTAAGTTAGTAGTTAAGTGTATGAAAACACATACATTAAGTTTTGCAAGAAAAAATTGCCACAAATTACTCTGATCATCTCTATATCTGCAACCAATTAAAGAATTTCACTCATTTTTACTGATGGATCTGAAATATTCAGAGTGGAAAAGGAAAAAGAAAAAAAAAAATTTAAAAGGGAAGAAAAATGTTACCTGGTCAGCAGTTAAGCAATTAAAACAACCACCATGTGGTGGGGTTGCAGCTTTGTGATGCACAAATGTGTGGGGATGGGGAGCTGTGCTGCAGGGCAGGCACCAAGTGCTGCCTGGCAGGACAGGGAGATGGTTTGTCATTGCCACAGCGACTGGGGGCTGAAAAACATCCCTGGCTGGCAGTGAAGCATTAAGAGCCACAGCCTACCTGCAAGTGGCCTGAAGCTAATGTGAAATGGCAGCTGAGAGCAGCTCCATACAACTTTCTCAGCCTCCCTAAGTAATTGGTAACCTCTGAACCCCGCTCACATGAGTAGCTGGGGGGAGCTGCTCCCAGATAGGCAGAGAGGTCAAGCCAAAGCCTGATTGTCTGGACCTTTAAACATGTGACCTTCTTCCTCAAAACTTTTTTTCTCACACCTCAAGATCATGCCACTGGCCTCCAGAAGTGCACTTTGATCGGGGCTCAGAGTGCTTTGTTTACCTTATGTATTGAGCCCAATCAAATGCCCTTGAACTGTACAGTATCAGCTTTTCCCAGGTCCTTTTAATTTGGGCAAAGAGAAACTAGCCCGTCTTAGCAAACTTCTACTTTACTTAGTGCTGATCTTGGACTTTTGCAAAACTGACAGTATCACTAATCTAATCCTGATGTCTGCAATGAGGTTTAACACTTGAAACATCCAAGTGAAGTTTAACCGGAGCTATTTGCTGAGCTTTTAGGTCCAACATTTTTCTGGGGCATATCCAGCTTTTAAATTGAATATGACAGAATGTCCTGATTAGCTCAGTGTTGTGAAAAGTGGAATCAAAGCCTCATTTCAGGCTGCTACCAGGTACTACAGCATTCCTAATCACACAGAGCATTTGATCATGCATGCACTAAAATTTTGCCAGGCCTTTTGAGATGCCAAATCAGTTCTTTGTTTTTTAAAAACAAAAGTGAAGGAGTGGATGTCAATAGCCATTTATTTTTTATGAGATTTAGATAATTTTATTTGGACAAATATGCAAATACTAAAGTTGCCGAACATTTTGGTCATTTCTTCTTGCTTTCACTACCAGCATTTTCTGGAGATACACCTCACTGTCTGATCATGGTCCTATTTTCTAGATAAGCCTTTGTTACTTGTTTTTCTCTGCTAGAAACTCTACTGTTGCCTAACATTCCTGACTCTGGATCATGTTAAATATCTCATTTCCCGTTAATAAATAAGATGGTGGCTTGGTGGCAATTATTCCTCCAAGAATAGAATCACCTATTCATCTGCTCTACTATCAGTCTCTTTTACTTCATTTTGATTTCTGTTTTGGTGGAAATAATTTTCAGAGCAGGCTGCTAATAAACTGGCAAAGGGCCTGCTCACAGTGGTACTAAGAATAACTATTCTGGCATTCTCTGATATTGAATTTCACATAGCAATCACTGGCAAGCCCTAAAATTGTTGCAAGTTTTGCCAGTACAGAAGGACATCCCAGTACTCCAAAAATTTGGTACTCACTTAACCTAGTCAAATTCTTTTACAGTTTAGAAAGCCAGCTGCCTTGCAATGACCGTCAATTTTATTGTACAAATCAATTTGTCTCCACTGACGGAAAATAATTGCAAAGCAAACAAATTATCCATGCTACATTGAACCCTATTCACTCTGGGGACGCTGAGCTTACAGCTTGAGAAGATTTTCCTCTGCCTGTCTCAGAAGTAGAGCTTGCTATTAAAAAAATCCCAACAAAACATTAAAAAATTGTACTGCTTTTACTCTTAACTGCTGCCAGAGATTTCCAGTATATTAATTTTGCATTTGTCTAGGCATTAAGATGCCATTATGTGGAACTTTTCTGAGTATATTTAAACCCCAGTATATGATATGGCTTTATATACTAAATTTTCAGTACAAAGAGCACTGTTGTTGAAAGTGGAGGATTTGGAAGTGCTCGAAGGCTTACAAAGTCACTTAGGATCTTATGTAAAAGCACAGTCCAGCAGCTCTCTATATAGGCCAATATCCACAGAGGGATTTAAATCCCTGAATAGACTGGAGGGTTGGAGTGCATTTGCTCAAATTTCACTCTTCAAAACTACCACTCTCTTTTCATCTGCCACTGGAAACATTTACATTCTGTCAATATGTCTAATGCCCCATGAGTTCTGCTCCTGCCAACCCCCAAATCCTCTCTTCTCAGGGTGGGGGTCTGGCAGTCCTGCTGGGAAGAGGGGGAACACGAGCCTGGGCTCTACAGGTGCCGTTTCCCAGCAAACACCTACCAGTAGCTGGGCTTCCCCAGTAAAGGTGGGCAGCCCCTGGAGCAGGTCCAAGCTTGTCCTTACTTGAGCAATGCCATGTTCATTATTTCTCCTTCTGGCATAAGAGATATTTAAGTACTTCCATGAAAAGTAGATCAAGCTGAACCCTGGCTCAGGAAGACTCTTACACATAAGTTTCACTCACTCCTTCATATCCCTGTGAAGCTTTCCTGGGGACAGGGTAGTGCTCAGTGCAGTGGCTTCATTCAGCTTCAGGGGGGGTTTAGGTAAGGCCAACACCAAATCCCAGTAAAACTGAAAAATGAGGGACTGACCTGTAAGGAAAGGGCTGCTTGTAAACCGTAAGGAAAGGGAGGCACTTCATCCACTTGGGAAAATCATGGAGCTGCTGGAAGAAATATCTTGTGCGATGATCACTCCCTAAGGAGTTGGAAGAGTTTGTGATTAAAGCTTCCTTACTTTTGGCAATTGAGCTCATAGAATCTACAGATCATGAATGCCGGGTCAAAGTCCATGTCCAGCTTCAGACAATACAGTCTTTATAGGCTCTTGCCCTAAATTCAATGGGTAAAGAGCTCAGTGCCAGGCCTTGCAGAGCCACCAAATATCCACTGCATAAGAAAATGCTTGGAACCCCCCCCTCTTTTTTTAAATATATACTCACACTTTTTTTTTTCCTTCCACCTCTTTGATTTCAAGTGCCAAAGGTAAATATCCCCCTAATTTAAATTACTTCCTCGTTTTCTGTTCCATCTCTGTGGGACTATTTATTTAGATACAATATTCATTGGTACGTCAGAAAAAAAATCCCTAGATACTTACATTGTGTTGTTATATCAGTAACTTTTGAAAGGACAATAGGATCACCTTGCCCACTTTTAAATAAAAATGAGCCCTGTATAAGCAAGACTTATATTTCCAATTATTCCAGTCTGCCCAAGGATCACCTGGGCAGTAACTTTGTCCTAGTAAACCAGCCTTTGAGGCTGCATTGCATTTCAAAGGTAACAATTTCATTGCACTGCCTCAGCATTTCAAAAAGAAGAGATGTAGCAGTTAAGTTGCACTTTTTCCCGAAGATGACATTGAATGAAGTATTTGATGAAATATATCCTATAATGCTTGTCTTTTAAAGGTGGGGGTTTCTAAGAAATGGGTCCTGTCATTCTAAGTGAATATTACAGCCTATTGTACTTTCTATTTTTCTTTATCATTTATTGGAAGATTTTAGCAAAATGTATCCACTTGTATTGATGTAAATTTGTCAGGTGAAGGTTGGAAGATATCTCAAATTCTCTAAATTCTGTGAGTAGGCACTCATTATTAGAAAAAATGCATAAATTTGCCTCCACTGAGGAATTAGTTATGGTAAAACCGCTGCTTCTTTTTGACTCCATAAAACCTACATGAAAGACAAGCCTTAGGAAAGCTCTAATTGCACAAAATGAGACATGGACTGGGTTAGAGCTTCCTCCTTCCTATGTGTCAAAGCCAAAAAACCTTTGGACAAACAGCAGTGAGAAGCCAGACTTCCTCAGTTCCAATGTTCATCAACCACCTCAAGCTACTTACCAGACATGAAAGAAATAAAGAGGCCAAGAAGTCAGTGAAGGGAGTTACAAAATACTTGGTAGCACACAGCCTAAACTCTTTAATGGCATTTTCAGAAAATGTTCTTTCTGCCAAATGTAGTTTTCTTCATCATCAGATCTGTCTCCATTAATAATGTATAATGGCACTTCGAAATTGTTCTTGTAAAGAACTTTCTTAATAGGCGACATCATCTTTGTTCATTGCTACAGAAGTCTGCAGAACATTTGTGAATGTATGGAGTTCTTTACCTGAAGGTTTGCAGTTTAAAACATCACTAGGAAATATGAGAATTCCCACCAGAGGCCCATCCTGAGAGACTAAAGCCAAATCACTGGAGACACATTTCCATGATCCTGACCTAGGAAGAACATTGTCCAATCTAGTCTGTGATGAGAAAATATTTGAAACCGGGACAAATTTCTCATTGACCTCCTCTTCCCCCACTAAGCTCACATTCTTCACCTCCACTTCATAACTTTTCATGCACCCAGAAGAACAAGAAATATTTTCTCCATATGTTTCTGCTCAAACTCTAGTTCCATTTGTGGAGAGGTTAACTTTCCAAATAAGAAGAGGCAAGAGTATAAACTCCACATTTTTATAAGAAATAATGGGCAAGACTATAAGCATTTAGATGCTTGCAGGAGTAAAAGGTCTGAAAAAACCCAGATATACTTTCTAGAACACATATTCCATGAGATTTCCAGGAGATTCTTCAGCTCCTGAAATAAAGTGAAATATTTTTTGCCTATATTGAAATGTGTCACTTTATTGTACTTCCAGATGAAATTTTGGGAAGTCTTGGAAATTAACATCTGGAAGGTAAAAACAATGTGGGAGGGAAAAAAAAAGCCAAAAATATTTGTTTCACCCATGCACTAACATCCCATTAAAGGTTCATAAACAAACTACTATAGCTGTAAGCTAATTCTAAATATTATAAATGACAAATTATAGATTAAATATAATAGAATAAATCTGGGCTTCTACTGAGCACTTCAGAAGAATTTCTAAGCATCAGATATTTCTCTCTCTCTTTTTTAATCTCATTTATCTGCTAAATACTGAAAACATTAATTATGTGGTTATCATAACATGATTATGTAAAAGGAACCAAGATGAGCACTATACTCAATCATGTATAAAATAAACAAACCACAACCAGGCAGATGGCACATTTGGGACTCGACAGTGCCCTGTGAAGTCATTTGCTGTTTTGAAACTGAAAGAGCAATGTCTGCATGGTCTTCACCACCAGTTTAGCACAAACATTTTAAAACTACCTTTTCACTCAAACAGGTACAAGCCTGTTTGTTATGGTCATGCTTCCCAGGCTCTCTACATAAATTTATGAAGCACAACTTTTAGATCTGCACTGATTTAACATTCAGGTAATTTCTTCACCTTTAATGTGTTTCCTCCCAGTTCCCACCTACTGCTCTGAGGGATAAGGAATCCCATTCCACTCATTTAATGTTTCATTGATTGCACTTTAAATCTGCAGCATAGCCATGAACTGCTACTGGGAGGACAAAAGGACACACCGTATTACAATAATATTGATTCAGTTAACTAGAATAAAATGAAGAAAAGGTCAAATTGGGGCAAATCTAGTGCAAAGAAATGCATCCCTGGCAGTTAACTGCTGTGATTCAGCTTCCCACAGCTACAGAAAGGGCATGGAAAGAGACTCTCCCTGTGTTCACTAAATGTGCCATTACTGTGGAGTCATCAAACTGCCTCGAGTTGGGTTTTGTCCCCTAGGCAATCATCACAATTAATTTGGCACGCAATTTATCATAGACTAATTAAGTGGCTTCTACTGCATTTATCACTGCTTGTAAAGTGAAGGAGCTCATTTTGACTTTTTATTTGTAACACTGGCAATGCAGTTTAAAACACATGAGTCATCACTTCTAGATGGGTTTTAGATTCCCAGCAACTGAGCACCCTTGTGGCCAGGAGGGAGCAGCACTCCATCCCAGTATTCCGGACCACGTGTTTGCATTTCCAAGAGTATTAGGCTGGTTTCTGCAGTAAAAGTCCTTGATACACGTGGATTTGTGGGAGTTTTTGTGTGCATATGTGCTCATGCAACTATCTCTGCTTGCCACTTGACTTTTGGTCAACTGCGATCAAAATCTGAGAGATGGAGAAAGATCTCAAAAGGAAGAAATCCTGCCAAGGCTCCTACTGAGAAGGTGACTTCACAGTAAGTTTATCCCTGCTTGGACATGGGGGATCTTCTTAGGAATTCTACCTCGAGTCACAAACCAATAGGACACCAGGCATCCTTGGTTCCAAGGTTCACAGATTTATGTGTACTCACCAGTGCTCCTCTGTGCTGTTACAACTTTCTGCAGCCACCAGAATATTTGCTTTGCTCATACTGATCTGGGAGTTCTTTTACATTTTTCATTCAAATGTCCTTAAAAAAGATAGCAATTTCAAAGGAAACCCCATTTGAACCAGACTTCATATTTAGAGCTATGTCACTTTTAAAGACGGGGCAGATCAGGGGTACCTGTGTGGTCATGGTGGTGTATAGTTCCTTCTGAAAGGTGTTTTTTCACCACAAATATTTTGAGTAGACTCTCTCCTGGCTTATTTCTACTGATGTTGCTAGTTGAGCTGAGAGTACTCACATCTGGATGTCTTTTCTAGTGTAACACATCCAAAAACATTGAGCCAGGGTAGGCATCCCAGTCTCACCACCACTGCCTAAGGAAATAGGAACTGAGCCAATATCTTGGCCCACCACTCCAAGGCCAGTGTTGATGACACTGAGAGAGTCAGATACTTGAAAAGCTCCAGGAATGTGTACAACATCTTTTAGTATTCCAGAGTTTATCTGTGTGGAATTGTCTACAGAGAAATAAAATGCATAAAGTGATGAAAGATGGAGGCATTTGAGTTCAAATGATTACAATAAAAAATCTGTTCAGTGTTGTTTTTGTCAATGGCATAAGAAACCAATCTATTCTCCAGCAAGACAAGGCAGCTTAGCTACTTCATTCGATTATTAGGGCATCTTAGCAAATACTCCTGGGTCCACATAATGACTACTCCCATGTGCTCCTAAGGGCTGTGTGGTCTCTTCTCTCAGTCTGAACATTTCAAGGTTAGCTTTACACAGAGAAAATCAAGATTGCAAAAGCATTCCTCAACAAGGAGACATTTCCCATTTGGTCCTCAGTTCCTCATTGTATTTCCCACCCACTTAACCACAACATTCATTTTTATAAACCAAACTGTCAAGAGCATGCCTGCACCACCCTTTTGCATTTTTAGCATGGATTAAATAGAAGAAAACTGTCTTGTGCTATTTCAGCTTCAAATATCTGCATTCACATCCCTATTCAAATAGATTAGCAGTCATGGTTAAGGGTGGAGGATGTATTTAATGGCATAGCTCTACTCCACGCTACTATGCCAAGTGGTGATGAGTTACCCAAATCACATTTAAGCCCAAGTACATGTGGACACTGGAAATTGTCTAGCAAAGCTGCACTGTGTTCTTCAAAGTTTTCATTCCCCTTCGCTTTTTGACATGCCACAAGTTTCTCAATTTTGCAGCAGCAGAAGTGCTGAATGGATATTAGCAGCAGCAGGAGGAAAGCAGAGGAGTCCCTGACCTTTACTCAAGATGCATCTTCAAAGAAATGTACGACAGAGTTATCACATAGTCTAGTGTAGCCTGAAAGCTTTCTCACAGTCTTGGGGCCAAGATGCCATATCTGCTTTGTGTCCACCTTTTGCCAAAATCCAAGAGCACATCCCTACTCAAGAAAGCATTCAAACTGACATTCAATGAGGGGCAAATGGCCAGTTCCCACTGTAGAGAGTTCTGCATCAAAGTTTCTGAAAGCTGTCCCTTGACTCAGCAGTGGGGCTTAGCTTCATTTAGGTAGTAAATTACAACATCGTCTTAAGAAAGCTAACATTAAAATAAATGCAAACTATGAAAATCACTCTCTCAAGGTAGAATTGGAGCAAAGTACTTGCCAAGAGTTTAACGTGAAAATTGACATTAAATAACTCATGAAGGCATCCACTGCTATATAATATTTTTAGGGGTTATTTTAAAGGAGACACTGGTTTTTGTGCATCAGAACCATATGCCTCTACATAAGATCACAAGCTGAGATTTCCACCAGTATGCTTAAACTGCATTTCTTTGCGTGATGGATAAGTTCTGAGAAATCCCTTTCAGAGGAATGAATGTGTGGTATTATGCTGCTGTTGTTTCCCATCAATGAAGTGGGCAGAATCTGAATAAAAGGAGGGTGGAGAGAGTAGAAGCAGTGTGGACCTGCCTGGGAGAATGTGGGGGTGGCATTACTGGACAGAAACCTTTAGGGAAGTCTCTCCTCTTCCTTTAGCCATATTCAAGCAGTAGTAAGATACACTGGAGATTGGACTGCTGGGTTATATAGAAAGCTACACTGATGTTTATGATTGTCCCCACAAACTTAAAGGCTAAGATCTACAGAGCAGATATTTTAGGTCAGATTATTGTCCCTGTATCTAAAAGATTCACTTATCTGATTTTTCAGTCCACAATGATCATATTTGTGTGAAGAAAGCTAAGCATCTTCAGGATTCTGTCAAAGAGGAGCTGCAAAAATGGCAACAGCAAGAAGAAAACTTGGTTTTGCAAACACTAGCAATTCAATGGAAAGATTGTTTCTTACAGCTCCTTCCCTGTGTCCTTGGAACATTTATACCTGTCAAATGCTTTTCCAAACCGTTCTTTAGGATCTTCATGAGACATTGAAGACATACTCCCTAATTTGTAAAATTTACGGGATTCAGACTAAGTGCCAGTCAAAAATTATCCTTGGAAGTCACAGAGACTTAGGTCCATTCTCTTATTATTTTTTTGACTGAACATAAACCAGATGGAGCTCTGCTCTCTTACATGTGTCTGCAAGCTTCATACTAGCAATAGGGTTTTGGCAGAAGTTTTATAAATAAACATTTATTTCTACATGATAATGTGATAGGAAAAGGACTTGAAATGATCCTTGGTAGAATTTGCTAGTACCTTTAAAGGATGAGATCCTCAAAATTCACCTCAGTGTGTGTAAAGACTAGAGATTTATCCATTTTGTCAGTGGATTTCTCCAATTAGCTACGCTCATGTTTCTGTGTGTGCCAAGAATTGCGCCAGAAATTGCCATTATTTTGGAAACTTGGGGCCTGGGTAGAATTGTTATGAAAGTGTTTGCATCTAAAGTAGTGCATCATTATCTGCATTAACTACAAACTGATCTTAGAGCTAATATCTTGGTCGTGTATATTTGCATTAAAGTCTAGGGAGTTGATGCCTTCCACAGGTCTCTTCACATGTCCAGTCTGATAAATGTATTTAATACACTTTAGTAGAGGTGAGAAACCCCTAAAGAATAACTATAGCATATTTTTTTAATATATTTTTTAAATTTTATTTTAACTTTAGAAATGGAAGTGTTCAAAGCCAGGTTGGTTGGGGCTTTGAGGAACCTGTTCTGGTGGAAGTTGTCTTTGCCCTTGACAGGTGGCTGGAACAAGATGAAATTTAAGGTCCTGTCCAACCCAAACCTCTCTAGGATTCTCTGATACTATGATTCATTAAAAAAAGATCAATTTAAGAAATATCAAGTAGCTTACCCAGAAGGGCCTAATCACTAGAAAACAGCCCAGTAAGAGAGAATATGTGGTTCCACAGCAGTTTTTATGGAGGGAAGAGCTGAGGATGTATCAGCTATACTTTAAACATAGGGATATTGAAGGCTCTGCCTTCTCTAGCTGGGTTTTAAATGCAAGTTGACACCGATACTGCAGTCTTCTGAATGAGCAACATGAATGCTGACTGGACCAAGCCTTTCAGGGGAGGTAGTCAGAGGAAAATCCAATTTGTGTATCCCAGCAGAGAATGAAATAGGAGCTGTACCCCTGAGCAAGCCATGACTGATGATTTTGAGCAAGCTGACAAGTAGACATTTGAGTGTTATTAACATCAGAAGAAAGGTATTCTGCATTCTTTTGGTGCACAAATTGGAATAGCTGAGCAGGGGCTCTGAGATTTTAAAATTTGGACTTGTCCAATTCTTTTGCCTAAAATGAAGTGGCCTTCTGCTGAGAAATAGGTTTTCATGAATCCTCTACACAAATGGAACAACTGTTTTGTTAGTGATTTCAACTGACTGCAGTGATTTATTTCCTATAGACAGATGGGTCTGCATTCAGTTTTTAAAGGAAGTTTGTCTATTCTCCATTTGTATCTTAACATTAGTGAAAAAATGAAAATTTTGTCAAAACAAACTTCTCATTTCCTGGTTACCTACTGGAGGGCAGAAGAGTTGCCTAGAGCACTGCATTAGTCACAAAACAATGTTGTTTTAGCTGCCATGTCTCCCCTTTTGTTTGATTCCTGGAAGTCCTAACCACTAAGCCTTACTGCTGCTTTAACTTACTCAGATTTTGCCTTTTATTTCATTAGTGATTCTGTTACTGAAGGCTTTCACCTTGTGAACTGCCTAAGTTTGGTATTTAATAAAAACAGAAGAACTAACTAAATCACTTGCATTAATGTACAAGTGCTAATTTTTGGCAGAAAACTTACATATTCGTATTTTGGCAACATCAACGCTTCATTCAGTTTAGCTGATTAAAAAATTAAGGAAGAAAAATACCTTAGGTTTTGTGACTCATCTGCTTTTGAAGATGAAGTTTGAAGATATTATTTGATTTGAAACAATTTATTAAGTCTTCAGAAATAATAACCAAATTAAGACAACATTATTTTTTTTATTCCTAATGGCTTGAATATCTTTCTGATTGCAATGCAAAATAATAAGTAGCACATGACATAACTTATAATCCATTATTGTTTATATGCACACTCTATAAAAATATGCCCCCATGTATGTGTACGTGTATGTGTGTGTGTATATATGAATGCACAAGTGTGTGTGTATAAATTAAGAGAAGTTCAAAATGAACATTCTAATTTGTGGAGTCCTGGTTGGTGACATTTCAAATTTAATAAATATAAAAACCCTTTTCCAATATAGAGTTCATTTAGAAGATTGTCTGCATGAGTGAGGAAAAGAGTAAACTGTATTGTGGGCTAATGAAGGCTCATGGCATTTCTTAAAGAAAGACCCAAGAGAACTTGCATCATGGGCACAGGGATGCAGAGACACGTGGGTTCCTCCCTCAGTGCTACCCTAGCCCTAGCCAGGACAGGATGACATCCCAGAACTAAATCCTGGCAAGAGGTTATTATATTTGTTCAGTTGACACAGGCACAACCACTGGCTTTATTCTACTTCCCCTAAAGAGCTTGTGATGTACCAGCACTACATGGAGGTGGCCACTGGTCTGATTCAGACCAGAATTTCCTGCATTCCTCTCTGCTGCTCTGTCTCAGCCAAAGGAACAATTTGCAGTTAGTCCAGCAAGAATTTATCTGTGAACACAGTCATATCACCTCAGAAGTGCATTTTTTTTTTCTTTCCCTAGGGAAATAGTGATGCTACTGCTTGGGCTAGTTTGTTCACTTCCCTTGGGTGGCAGCTGTGCCAGTAAAAGTCCTCAGCACCTCAGCACCTTCCTGCCCTCAAAAGACCCCCATGCCCCTGATCTCCTGATGACCTGCCCAGACTTCCTATGGCCAGCGTGAGCCAGCCTGGGTAACACATCTGTACCAATTTGGTTCTTGTAAGAAAGGCTCATGAGAAGGGATAATAAAACCATAATACAACTATTCATGTCTGATAATCCTCATTAGATGAATTTACTTCATAAAATTATATCACCAGCTCCCTGCAAAACAATCTCTTATCTTTTTCAGCAGCTTTTGCTGATAAGACTGCCAGCAGCTCATTAGGAGATATCTCACACCTGCTTATGAAATAGGCAAAAAAATTTTGTCCTCATCATTACAATATCTTTTTATTGAAAACTCTGATGCTTAGGGAAATTCAAACCCTAAGTCTGGTTTGCCTATTGTTGTAGGCAAAGCAAACTTGACTTGGTGAAAATGTTGTTGTTAATCAATAACTGAGTGGCATGGTGAGAAAAGGAAACCAAACTAAAAACACCATCACCACCCAACCCCTTTTCCCAGGCTCTCACACTCTGATGTTCACAGACCTGGACCCAGGATCTAAAAGGTCACTGAAGAACCACTATAGAGAAGCCCTTCTGGGGTCAGCTAAGCATGAGGGATGGCTGGAGGCAGAACACCTCCTCACAGAGGCCTGTCTGCCCACCAAGCAAGTCAATGAGAAGCCCTTTGCCTGCACAACTTGAGACTGCATGATGTCAGAAAAGACAAATATTGAAGGGGATCTCTCCTTCAAGATGCTGTGAAGACAAAGACAGCAGGGGAAGTATAGTGCAACCTCCCCATCCACTCCTTTTACTCTGTGGAAGCTTCAAAAGGTTCATCTTACAGTGAAGGAAAACAGCATGAGAGTACCTCTGACAGGAGCTTTGTAAAGAGGTGTATCAGCTTCAGCTCACATTTCCATCCAAGACACTCAAACAGCTCCGATCCCTCTTGTTCCTCCTCTCCCAAAGGTTGAATCTGCAGTGCTTCACTGCTGTGGGGTGAATGCCCACCCATGACAGAGATCTCCCAACCTGCCTGCAAACGTCACCTCAGAGACACACAGACTTGTCTCATTTTGATGGATGCTTTTGTAACCACTAAAGACATCTCTGGCTTCTTTTTGAATTGCAGAGCAATACTAGAGTGATGGACACAAAGAAATGGCACTGGCTTGGCAAACTCTGATCGACAGCTGGTTCACGGTGCTTCAGAACAGACTGCAATATTGTTTTGGAGTGCTTCCCTTTAGCTGCTAAACCGAGGCATGAAAGGGAGATCAAAACGGCATAAACACTGTGAAAAATGATAGCAGGAAGAGCTTCAAATACTCAGTGGTTTTGACACTTAAAATTCTGTTTTCAGCAGTTTGCTTGGGACACCTTTCTCTTCTTTCCTGTCTTTAGGAAAACAAAGATGCTCCTTCCTACATGTGGGAGGCCCAAGACTGGAAGACAATTTTCTTACAGGAGATGAAGATGTAAACAGCTGCAAATTTTATGTCTTTATTTCTTATTGCTATTTTTGATCTCAAAAGTTTTTTATGAATGGAACAAACAGACCCAAATCTTCCTTTGTGTAATTCATGCACACAGCCTGTGATTTAACTGCTGATATTTTTTAATGTGTTCTTGGCTTTTTTCTGTCATGTGAGTGAAAGAGAACTTGCACATATGACATAAGCAGAGCTTTTTCTTTGCTCTTTATGCTTGTAATGCTGTTAGCTAGACTTGCCTGCTTTGACTTGGGAAGATTCATTGCTGGCAGAGCAGTGAGGTCTGGACAGTTGGCAGGTCAAAACATTAATTAGTGTGATTGTGCAGAAAAGTTTGGCTCCATGGTAGAGAAGATCCCTCTGAAATAAATATGGAGACTGGGAAATTAATTATTAAGGAGGATGTTGCAAAAACAAACATCAATACTGTTCAATATGTGGTTGGAAGGTAATTGAAAAAAATTATGTAGACTCTGACTTAAAAGGAGAGGGAGTCTGATGAACACACACTATAATTTCTGACAGCACCGTCTGGCTGCTGAACCTGTCAGGATCCAAAGCAGCACTGGAAAAAGGCCAAGCCCGGTCTCCAAGGCAGGGCTCAAGCATGAAGGAGACTGCCAGAGAGATTTGGTTATTTCTCACTTCTTTCCTATGTTACTTTCACTTCACTTGTAGGAGGGCATGTTTCACTGAAGCATTTTAATCCCTCTTTCTATTTAAAAAGTATTTAATATTCTCCTAAATTTATGTTCCATTAAACTCTGTATATGAGCCTCTTACAGAGGTGCATGAGGGGGCTGATCACTGTGTCCATTTCCACATATTAGTTACAGAGCTGCCTACAGCTGCTTAAATTTCACCACCACTTAAAAGTCCTTTGAACCATATTATAGTCATGGAGTGGGTTATTTTGGGTTATGTCTTTTTTTTCTTCTTTTTTTTTTTTTTAACAAAACTGTCTGATATTAAACACACATTGCTTGATTTAAATAAACATTGGAGAAGATTTATGTAATCCAGTTCAGGATACACATCCAAGCCAATATTTTCTCTCACGTATATTTATACAACTAAGTCTATATTCACCTCAAATAAAAGTAGAATGGTGATACTAATTTTGATTACATTGTTGCTTGGCTGGCTTTGACCAATTCTTCCTTTCCTTTTCTTTCTTTCCCTTCTTTCTTTTTTTCTTTCCTTTTCTTTCTTTCCTTCCTTCTTTCTTTTTCTTCCTCTTCCTTTACTTCTTTTCTTTTCTTTCTGAAAGCACCAATAAATAAGTCCTAAATCCCATCTAAAGTAAAATGGATTTTCTGGAGCTACCTAGTCATTCTACCAGTCTTTACCACCTCCAAGGGAACTGAAAACTGAAGAATTGCTCTTATGAAAAAGATTCAATAGCTCCAGAAGACTGAAGCACACCTTTTCCCAAGATCCTCACAGTTAGTTCAATGCAGTTTAATACATCCCCATACAGGCTGTTGAGTGTGAACCTGCAGAAGGTTCTGATCTTAACTTTTTCTCTGCTGGACATTTCTTTTTAAAACTGAGGTGGGGAGAGAGGCTAATTTTGCTCTCTCACACCATTTTCACTACTATACCATAAGTGGCATAGTAGTACAGCAAACTACTTTTTCAAATATAAAATGTCTTTACAATCTACTCAGAAATCATATTTCCCAAGTCTTGACTCTCGTCTACTTTTTCAACTCAGGACTGCAGGAAAGAAGTGGATTTTCTGCACAGTCATTCTGTTTTGCATTTCAGCAGGCTTGGGTTTACTGTGATCACTTGAAAAAATTTCTAAATAGGTCTGTGAGAATCTAGGAAGTACTTAGAGAAAACATCTTTCTAAGTGTGCAACAAATTATGTGCTTAATAAGTGCAGCTAATACTTAGCAATTTAGCATATTGTTCTGATTTTGTTAGCTTCACCAGTGTTTTCACAGGAAGCTGGCTTTGAAAAAAATGACCAAAGAAAACAGTAGTAATACCTATTACTGGAAATAAAGTCTGGAGGTGTATCTCCTGCTCAATTTTCTTTGGCATATTTAGGGTTCAGAGTTCCTTTAACTTGGCAAGCCTGGGCAAGGAACACTTATCCATGTGCATGCAGTACATTCACTCCCATATAATTACTTTTTGTTAATGCTCTGAAATAATTTTCTTTCATTTTAACGTAGTCTCCAGTCCTGCAGACATCCAAGCACATGAATAACAGACTCTTAACTTCAATCAGATTACAGCTGGGAATAAAGTACTCAGCCATGTGCAGCATCTGGCTGCAGAATTAAGATCATTCATCTCTTGGGTCTTCCTAGGAAGCTACAGAATGAGGTATGTGCATGTGGACTATGGGGCTCATGCAATGGGGCTGCTTTACCTAAGATGAGCAAAAAAAGTTTTTAGAATTCATAGGGCAATCCACACAGCAAAACCAGCAGCTCCTGCAGAAAGTAAATCAGCTCCAACAATCACACCATTCACACACTGTGGCATTTAGAGCGGGAAATACATTCTGTATAGGGAGTTCATTAACAGCCCAGGCTAAAAGGAGGTGTGGGCCTATGTGTTTCATCAAAATCAAGGACTTTTTTTATATATATATCACCTTAAAAAATACATTGCATCTGATATTTGAGAGAGGACAGCATCTTGCAAGACCACTATTCACCAAGCTTTACTCAAGTATCCTGAAAAGAAGTTTGATTTCTTTGATGTCTACAAGTTTCATTAATGTGTAGATAGGCTCAGAACAGTGCATGATGCTAAAAACTTCAGTGAAATATGTCACACTTTAACCTAAATTCTTCATGAATTATCTCACATATTTTTCTACGTCTACACACATTTATAGTATGTATTTTCAGCAGTAAAGGCATTTTCCAGTATTTTGCTAAATACATTAAAAGCTTATTTTTAAATTTGTAAAAACATTAAAATTTAAGAAAAGACCCTATATTTTGAGCTGTAATTAGAAGAGGTAATGAACTTAGTATGCTAATGTAAAAAGGGAAAATAAAAGAGTTTTCTGAGTGTTTCTGAATGTTGTTTTTAGTATGTTATCATTAATGTATTAAAACATGTATGAAAATGCATTAAAGGATCAGGAATATTTTCCTGCAGGTACTTAGAACCTAATAAATAATGAATGTGATGATTAACTACATGGGCAGAAGTACAGAGCATTACCAAGAAGAAAACTGCATAAAATCTGGCCTTTGAATGGATGTGCACCGTCGTTTTTAATACTTAAAAGCCCATTTGAATATACTCAGTTGTGTGTGAAGAGAAAACAAAAGAAGCAAGCGTGCTGGAATTAATATTATATTTTCAAATGAAACATTTAAATATTGCCAAGAGCAGCGAGGGTGTCTGGAAGGGCAGTGGAGTGAGCCGAGCGGAGCGCGGCGCCGTCCCTCAGCGCTGCTTGAGCAGCCACAGAGGTTTGTGCAGGTCCAGAGAGCTGAAGTACGACCACCACCACGGCTTCTCCCTGCCTGCAGACCCTCCTCGAGCCTCGGCCTGCCCGTGCTGGGCGTGAGGGTCAAAAAGTTCCAGCGGGTCCTGAGGGTCGTATGCGTCCTCCATGGAGCGCCGGAGCAGCTTGCTGGGCCAGGCCTCGGCGGGCCGCAGCACGAAATCCACCCGGCCGGCCTGCTTCATCCTGGCGGGGATGGTGACCCTCTTCATGACCCGGCTGTAGCCCGGCGCCTGGGCGCTGATGATGAACGTCCCCGGAGGCAGGAGCCGCCAGTAGTCGCCGTCGGCAGCTTGGGAAAGGGACAGGCACAACAAAACCGAGCTCAGTTTTTCGCCTCGCAGCCCCTGTAGCTGCACACGCATCCATGGGCACACATGTGGCAGCTAAGGGGTGGGCCATGGAAGCAGCTCAGATTTTGGAAAATGTTTGAAGGCAAACTCGAGATGATAAAAAGAGACTTTGCCTGTGAAAAACTGGCCCTTGGGAGGTAATAGAGTAAAATTCACATACAAAATGTCACTACCTGCTGTTTCTGTATCACAGGGAAGAGATGCTTTCCTTCATGCTGCTTTTCCCAAGGGTACAAGGAAAAACTCCCAAAGAAATCAATTTAAAACTAAGTGAAACTTAAGAAAGCGAAATCAGAATCCAGGCTGCAATATATACACATATATATATTTAGAATGTCTAAGGAATTAAGAAATCCCTCTTTTAATTAAATTACATTCAATTCCTTTGCAGACATTCTCACATGTAAGACTATGGACTTGGAGCTGCAGCTGGTATAAATTGCCATTAGTGTAAAATGGGTGTAAATTTCCTGCAGCTGAAGGTTAGACCCTGCAGGCAAAAGCAGGGAGCTTTAAAACTGAAAAATTTATTCCTCATTTTATATTTCCTTTATTTTGAATGGCAAGTCTCTTAGTTAATGTTGCATTAATACTATTTTCTCATGGAATTTCTTAGTTCTTTTTAACACTAAAATAAAAAAACTTTTTAACCATATGACATTTTTAACCCTACCTAACTCAGAGCAAATACTCTCTTTCCTACAGTGTAAACATATTTTTATTTAATTCTTAATCCTTTAAAGGTCCACTGCCAATGGGAAGCCATTGTCTGGGAAGAAGTTTGAAAAAGACCCTAATTCATGCCAGAGTCTCCCACCAACCTCAATAATCTGCATCATCTCCACTATTGTATCTCCTCTAGTGCTAGCTTTTTTGAAAGCTGGAAAACAACCACTACATTATAAGCCATTCTGGCTTTCCAAATTGATTCAACAACGATCATTAGACCAAAATGTAACCATTCATATCTTCTATTTTGCACTTCTATGGCCTACCCTGTTCTCTGAAATCAATAACAAAAAGAAAGCATTGATTTCAGTGACAGCCTAAGAGCTCAGAACATTATGACTGTGAAAAGCAGCAGTTGTATATGCCCCAATACATGTTTATCAGTTGGTGACAGGTATAAAGTGGACATAATTCAATGTTCTAATAATAATTGTCCAAAACCTGCACATATTTATGTGCTTCCACATGAACATGAAAGGTTGTGGACCCTTCAATTTCTGCCATTATTCTAGTTGTGAAAATCAGAGGGGATCCTACTGCACTACCTACAACATGTTCACAATATCTCAGCTAACTTATTCCATCAAGGCTCCACATCTCCACATGCTGCATTACAGCCTCTGAGCAGAGCTGTTGCCATATTCCCCCAAATTAGCTTTTGTGGACAGAAGACTGTTCCAGGTGGAATTTTCACATCAAGAGCTCCATCATCCCAGAGACAGGACAGAGTTTGCAGTCAGCTTAACATGTATTCTCTCATGTTATTCTAGAAGAGGACCTCCGCCTGAGCCTTCAGTTTTCCATTAAGGTGTCATTTCTACCAAACATGGAAATACTTTTGCAGGTTAAGCTCCCAGTACTTTCAATCTGCACCAGGAAAAACCTTAAACTAAAAATATTACCTGTGGTGACATCATGCTGAATGCCCCTGACTGAAATACGAGCATTTTTTATTGGGTTGCCAAACTTATCGGACACAATTCCTTTTATCCCCCGATGAACCTGGCAAAGCAAAGCAGAGTTAGATGGGAGTCACTACAATACCACCTTCTCACCACAAGGAAACATTTGGAGACAGGAAACAATTGTCAAAAAGTTCACCCCATTCAGAGGCTCTCAGGAGATAACGCCTTCAGATCACATTGCCTATTTAGGGAGACCCAAGGGGACTGAGGGAAAGGGAAAATGGAACCAGAGCTTTTTTGGGATAGGTATGTGGCTCTGCATTGAGAGACCCTTCTCTGCACAAATCACTGGCACCTCGTGGTGTGACCACAGTATTTCAGGACTGTTTCTGAATGTCTGCCCTAAACACAGAACCACAAAGAAAAGAAAAGTTAAGGCTTTCAAAACCAATCTGATACCCTGAACACAATGCGAAGGCATCACTTCAGGTACTTGTCACTCATCATCACTCTGCTGCCTACACTTCACTCCTTGTCAGAATGTCATGACAGCAGTGGGTATGACAGCCATTTCCCCTTCTCTACAAGCACAGAACTGAGCTGCTTGAGTTGTTGAGAAATGTGCTTGGTGACAATCTAAAGAGCAATGTGAATTTTTTCATACATGGAGGTGCTCTAACAGCTATACTAGAAGTTCAATAAAATAAAACAGAAAAAAAGCTCAAAGTAATTAAAGATTAAGCCTCTTAAGGTTCTCTTTTTACAGTGTTCCAGATTTAAAATATTTTATATCTGGAAATGTATATGACCTTTTTAAGTGAAAAATAATTCCATTTTGATTTTTTCTATGAGAAAGGGAAAGTGAGTAGAAGAGAAAAGAGGAGGTGGGGAGCTATGACCAACTTGGGTTGTTCTTTACTTTCCCACCTCTTTTCTCTTCTACTCACTTTCCCTTTCTCAGTTTCATTAATACTATTTTCTCATGGAATTTCTTAGTTCTTTTTAACACTAAAATAAAAAAACTTTTTAACCATATGACAT
>JAYDZK010000202.1:61309022-61326461 GCA_034509185.1 Euphonia xanthogaster | reverse complement strand
AGAAGAATAGAAAAAAAACCACAAAACATCAAAACAATGGGAAAAGCATATTTGCTGTTCTGTTGGACAATAAAGATGTTTAAAAATAATCATTAAAGTATCCAATTTTACAGTAATTGATAATATAAAGCTTGAGGAAAAAAGTCTAGTCTAGTGAGAGCAGTTTTTAATTTAAGGTGAGACCGTGTTGTCCCTGCTCTTGTTAAGCAGCTGTTCCATATACTGAGTTAAGCTATTCACTGGAAAGTTTAGGAGCAACTCAATGTAAGGATTTGAAAACTATCCCTTATAATGAAGCACTGCAGTTTGCTTTGCAGCATGAACCTGGGGATTTATCTTATGGATAGAGAGTAAATATGGTCAGAAGAGTCATCTCGGACTCAAATTCAATTTACAGTGTAGACATACTCAAAGTAGTATGACCTCATCCAGCTTCAATACTAATTATGTAATTATAACATGACAGAATAAAAATGACAAAACTGAAATTTCTTTCTCAATCTTGCTTTGGTTTGCTTTATTAAATGTACTATTCTTCATTTTTCCCTCAAATTAATGTCACATGAGTTTGGCAGAGTGTTTTGATATTGCTTCTGATGGGGAGAAGAGATCAGCATTTAGGAAAATGAATTCTACTTCTGTGTGTTGAGCCAAGTATATTTGTATACACACCAAACAGCCTGGTATATATCAGAATAAGAAAAGTTTGAATTGGTTATGGCAGACTTAATCCTTATCATGGGTAATTCAGTCACCCTTATCTGCAAAGTTGTTTTGCTTACTGTCCTGCATTTACTCAAAAAGCTTTTCCAGCACAGACTTCTACAGTATCTCACACTATAAAATCTTTACATCTTGAAGACTTCAATTGTAATATATATGGATTTAACCCAGCTCCATTTGGATTCACTAAAACTCATTTTCATCAGACAGCTGTAAAACGAAATGAGTTTGGTGGTCTGTACTGTAGACTTTATTGAATGATAATACTTACCACAAGTAGCAAGAGGTTGCTTAGAAAGGCCATAAAAACACTCCTAACAATTTTAAATTACTGCATACTCTATCAAAATAAGGCATGACAGAAAGCTAATTTACTAATGGCTGAGAGAAAGATGAGCAACTTCTGTTTCTGTGCTCACTTACTTATTGTCAGTGAGGTATTTGTTTTTGCTGAGCTAAAACTTATTATTAAAAATGACATTTAAGTGTCATGTTTTAATGCTCAGAGACACACAGTTCTTCCTTTAGAAGATTTGGCTTCAGGTATTTAATAACTACTTTCATAAAGAAATCAAGATGGAAAGTGTGTAAATGGCATTTCTAGCAAGATTTTAGCTGAATCTAAATTTCTTGCTGGGGGACAGTAGGGTATGGGACACAAACATGGAATATGGAAAGGAAAATTTCAGGAAGCTCTCTGGAGAGCAGATCTTGTTGCTTTAGTCTTCAAGAGGAAAGTTGATTCATTCTTTTCTGAATATTCAGGTTTTCTCTAGTGCTAAAATTTTGGACAGTTCATGAATAATGCTGCCCAAAGTATTCACAGATAATTCCCTTTCTCACTATTTTCAAGGCCTTTGCAGTCCTCAATCTCAATCCCTTCTGCAGCATAAACAAAATACCACCTGTGTGTCCTGCCAGATAAACTGAGGCATTGGGACCCCTGGAGGAGTGTGGTGTTTGATTCAGCATCATCTTGAGAGCTAACCAGGAAAACAGCAAAGAAATTAATTTTGACAAAGAATGAAAAAGAAAAACAGAAAGCAAAAAGGTCTGTAAAAGCAGAGCAGTACCATTTCCATGTAATTCAGAAGGGCACCTTTGTTTTCATGCCAGATTGTAAACAGTTCTTCCTCCAAAGGAAACTTTTCACATCCTACCTCCACGGTAACTTCAAAGCAATTTGTGTGAAGGTAATTAAAATCTGCCATACCTACAGGTTTAAAAAGAAAGAGGACAGCTCATGAGCAGCCATGTAGCTTTTAGCTGGAGCTTTGCTGCTGCAGTCAGCTGAATGCTGTCCCCAAGGGTGTGGGTTATTATACTGTAAAAAGTGCTTGCAAATATATAAAAAGTGTTAAACAAATTCAGAATTCTACAACTAGTTTCAACTATAAAAACTAACGACAATGACACTTCTTTCAGGCAAAAAACCAGAATTTTACATTATTATTCACCAGGCCAAGAAGTAGCAATAGAGCAATAAAGATTGGTTAATCACAGTAATTGTATAATCTGCTGTATCAGAGGTGATTGCCAAGGTTCACCACAACAGAAATGACCTTTTGCCATTATTATGTTCCAAACTGTTTCTGTACAAAAGACATTGGATGTAATTTTGGGGAAGAAAGTAAGCCAAAGAGATCTAAACCTAATTCTAACACATCCCCCAAAGCATTCCAAATGTCTAGTTTCAACATAATTATTTAGGGATCCAACTGAGTCCTGTTGGAAAACACAAGTGAAGCACTGCTGAAAATTTATGAACACTGATATTTTATCCATGCCAGTATTGAAGGAATTCTAAAGAAAACAAAATACTATTATTGGGGAAATCAAATTAACAGCAGAAGCAAAAATGAATTGAATGTTTGTCTCTGTTGCAGTTTTCCCTGAAAAAAGAATTTATTTAAACAGATGAGAAAGCAGCACATGCATTGTCTACAAGATGGATTCAGACTCATGAGGCTAAGGAATGAGAGCATAGCATTAAGCATTTATTTCTACATGTCAGATTTGAAAATAAAAATATTATATAACAAATTTGACCCTTGCATAACTTATTAATTTTCCTCAAGTCCCATTGGGGTTGAATGCATCCCATGTCATCTGCATAAAAACATTACCAACATAGATTTTACTACTTAAATCCCCTAAAAATTATGTTTTGCATGGGTGGGACCTTAACCAAACAGAAATAAATAAAATAATTTTGTTCAAACCCTGGTGTCTTATAAAGGTCACATAGAGGTTTTACCTCACTTGATATGATGGTAAAGTGGTTTTACCTCCAGTGAAGCTGTACCACTCAGCACCATTTATAATACCTCCACGTTTCACAAAATTCCCGCCACAGCGCAGTTCAGACCGGTCTGAGATGACAGGGTGTGCATCTGCATAGGCTTTAGCCAGCATCTTGAACACCTGCAACAGACATGATTGGAATATGTTTCTTTTACAAACTGAAAACTTTGCCACTGCTGTTATTAAAACTTTGCTATTGCTGTTGTCTGTCCAGACAATGAGCCACCCTGTGTCCTCGAGACTGAAGGAGGTGATGAACTGCTCTACAAGGAAGTTTTGTTTGTCACTAAGAAATCTTGGTTTGTCTTCTTCTCTAGAGTTCTTCTCTGTAATACAAGATATTTATCCAGAGACAACATAGTAAATAACAGTGGATTTTTTGATACTTGGCTTCAATCTACCACCTGGGGCAGGAGCAAAGGACACTTCTGGTTGTACTTCAAGTCCCAGGTTTTTAAGTTGAAATTTAGGCCTCCTTTAGGTTTTGTTTTAGTTTTTGATATTTTTTTACCCTTCAGCCCAACTAAATCTTCACACTGAATGCTGCTGTTTAAAATAGTCAGTGTCAATTTGCTTTGCACTTATCACTCACACAGGAAGACCTGCCAGTTTGATCTCAGAAAGCTGCTTCAGTGTGGGGCAGAAACCGTTCCAAAAAGTGAAGGATAGGATGTGATGGTGTAGGATGTCACCACTGATTTCCAAAGAGTGTTGACACTGATGAAGAGCAGAGCAGTCACCACACAGAAAGGAACAGTGGCAGAACATGTAGTGAAGACAGAAGAAAGAGCAGTTTTCTGAAGAAACCATTTATGTGAATCATGTTCCTGCCCTTCTTCTCCAATGGTTATTCCAACTCTGTATAAAAATTCTCCCTCTCCTTTTTGCCTATTTGGACCTCATCTTGCTGCAGCAAGACTCTCAGATTTCAACACTGAAATTACAGTAGTTATCAGGTGCTACTTGATACTACTATTCATCATCATGAGTTTCATTCCATATTGCTTAAGACAGTGTGTGCAAGAAGTTTGGTGGCTAAAATCCTAGTTTTAGAAGTGATCGTAAAGCCTTATCCTAGTGTTATCATCAAGGATAAAGACCCAAATGGCCAAGAACACGACACTGATTGATATTTGTGATTGTTTCTAATAATCACATAGCTGAGCCAATTATGGGATCAGATAGGTGAGCAAGGAAAGGTGGAAAGAGAGATTAATATAAGTGTAAAGACACTTTACTGAAATACTTCTGTTGACCAGAAACTAAAAACTCAGAGTTAATATAAAAGGCTTTTGCAACTCCCCTAAGTTTCTATGTGTCTCAATATTGCTCAGATCAGCAAATTTTGTCCTTCAAAGTTTTGCTGAAAAGAAACAGACATTAATTAAATATGTTAAGAAGAGCTTTTACTGCCAATAGTTCAATGTCAGGCTCAATATCTTTAATTTCTACAGGAATTTGGGTCCCAGTTCTGAACGTTCCATGGAAAGTATTTGATATAAAGTTTAGAAAGTGCCTATGTGAGTTAGGAGTATGACCCTCACCTTTTACAAAGACATCTGCAGATGTCCTATTTCCAGTGACCAAGCCTCCTCTTGTTTCACACCAAGAGGCATAAGGCTTTTGCCTGGCCAATAGTTCAAGTGAAAGAAGGCCAGTGGTAGTGACAAGAGGAAAAAAACAGTTCCTGGATAACAATACATTTGTTATCACTTAGAAGCTAATGTATGACCACTCATGGACCTCAAGGAAACTTAGATTTTTAGGTATAATAGAGAGGAACAAAAAGGGGAAAAACAGAGGAATCCTTGCGACTTTGGCAGTGTGAGGTTTCACTCAGTAAAGTGAGGTCAGTGCTGTTACCTCAGCCAGCACTTTCACCCCACTCACTGTCACAGGTTGGGTTTTTCAGGGGGAGGGAAGGGAGTGTTTTAGCTCACCAAAGGGAGTGAACTTGGTGTGGACCTTTGTACTCTGGTGAGCAGAGTCATCAATTCAGTTTCTTGTTAAAAAAAAAAAAAAAAGAAATTGTGAAAACATCCATCTCCACAAACCCTGAAATATGGGAAAGTTTTCAGGTGAGCTGAACCAGATGCAAGAATGTGAGTGTAAGGACATGGTCCAGCTTTGGTACTCCTTGCTCTCAGCCAGTACTGCCCCAGGTTGTGGTGCAGGCCAAAAAGAGACTTGAAATCTGAAGTGTCTTGGAGCAGAGGAGAGGGTCCTTGTGCTTCCACACATGCACCATGACGGACATGAGGAGGTGGAAGCACAAATGCATTTTCAAATGGGGAATCATGGTTTGAATATATTTCTTAAAATTTGATTTTTAATATCTGGCTATCATCTGCTCTGCAGCATTTCACCCTGGTCTGCAAGTTTCCCCTTGCAGAGCGAATGTAGCAGGTCAGCATTCAGAACAATGGTTATGGCCAATGTATGGCAGATAACCAAACTGCTGGGATGCAAGTTCCCTGACATCAGCAGCTGTAGATCACATTACTTAAATGCAGGTCACTTCACTGCTACAGGTTTTATATATTTCTGTGAAAATTTTCAAATGATACTAAGAGGGCTGTTAAGGTTTCCTGTGCTGAGTCATTTGAAAAATCAGTTTTTCACTGAAGACATCCCCAGCCTTCCCCTGCATGTTCTAAACTTCCAGATTTGCAGCCAAATTTCCAGCCTTTGCAGTCACTTACTATGCAGCAGTCACCTGTATAGGGTTCCCTACCTTACTGTGTTGCAAACCAGGAGTGCCATTAGGGTTTGTCCAGCTGTGCACTACACTGGGATAGAGACCTTTGTCTGTGTGGTTGCATCCTTTCACTCAAAATACACGTGCTGTCCCTGAGTGGAAATGATGGAAGTACTGCTGTACTTCCATTCCAGGGGTGAACTGCTTGATAAAGCACACATGGCAATATTCCTTCCCCATCTATGCATAGGATAGCCCTAGCCCAGGCAGTGGGATGCAAAAGCACAATTTTATGATATCGCCCAGTCCTCAGCAAGAGGTTCTGCAGCTTACATCAGCACCCACCAGATATTTCTTACACAGGCTTGTTGCTGTGCAGTGCCTGGTTAATTTTACTGCTAAATAATTTTCATACACACATAGTCATTAGGCATTGTACAGCTCAGAAGAAATAGATTGATACAGAAAATGTTTAACAGTCATACATCTTTAAATATTTAATATGTGTTAGTGAGAACTGCCATTTCAGAAGAAATCAGCCTAGAGATATGTTCAAAGATAAAGGATGCTTCAAGTCAAAGATCAACTTCTGACTATTTTCAACTGTTCTTTGTTTATATAAAGAACCACTTTTCTTAAGAGGCCAGAGACATTTTTAGCACAGCTAGAAGGCTGAAAATCTAGATGTTCTCCTGGTGGGCATGTCAGCAATGAATACTAGATTGAGGAAACCAAAGGGAAATAGGAAAGATGGCAAAAAATTTCACAGAAGATTTACAGTGAGTCCCAAATGAGGAACTTTCCAGGGACAAGACGGGGAAACCAATCCCATTCATCTGACCTGGAATAAATGTTACAAGGCTGCCACCATATGGCAACAAGTCTTTTTTCCACTCACCTCTTGTGGATTCCACAGGAAAATAACACTGATTGTCAGGCTTGTTCCTTTTCTTCTGGAAACCATTGATAAAAATATCACAACCTACTCCCTTAAAAAATTAAAACCTGGATTTTCCTAATCTGTGCTTTATGAAACCATATTTGGTCTCACAAAAGATAGCTGATAGTGTATAAACAATCCCATATTTTAAAGTACATTAAGTAAGTGTATAAATCAGTCACCCAATATTCTGAGTTGGAAGGAATCCACCAGGATTATCAAGTCCAAGTCTTAAGTGAAAGGCCTCTGTGGGGATTGAGCACTTGACCTTGGAATTATTTGCATCAGCTCTACCCAAATGAGCTGATATCATGTTGTATACATATATATACACACACCCACTATATATATATGTATATATATACTTGTATTATGTATATAAATATGTTATTTATACGTATTTAATACATAAATGCATACATATACACACACATGTACATGATCTAAATTAATCAAAGTTTGTTATTTATTAAATGTTTCCATAGTTCCACAAATGGAACCAACATCCTAACCCTGCAAAAGCAACATTACCTTCTCATCAGGTGTAGGGGAGAACATTTTTTCTTCCATAGGATGCCTTGAATAATCATAAGGATAAGTCACCACCAGCTCGCCCCCATGCAGGCTGGCAGAGAGCACAAATGGGATAGACCTCAACCACTTCATGACTGCTTTTGTCTCAGGGGCCACCTGAAATCCAGAAGAAAAAAAAAGCTGTGACTAGCCATGCAACTCCAAAGGGATTTGATCCTGTGCAGGATGAAGCCCAATGGAGAAAATACTGTGTTGAAAGGAGAATGTTGAAGCTCTTTGGCTCTTCCAGCCCAAAAGTTACTGGGGGAAGAAAATCAGTTTTCTCCAGGGAATGGATTATACACATTGTTCACTGTGGAAAAACTGGAACAAAAAAGGAAAGAGAACATTTGATAGAAGAAGAAACTTTTCATTACAGGGACATTTTCAGATGATGATGTGATGGCAGTATTTTAGGCTGGAAAACTTGTGGCATTTTATCACTACTTACCTAACTCCCTATCTAATTTCATTTCTGAATCAGCAGGATTAACTTTGAATGGAGAAACTGGAATAGGGGGATAAATTTGCAATTCTCATCCCATTTTGAAAATGCATTTGCTATCCTTAGGTGCAAGTTAATCTGTAAATAAATGAAAACTAATACATATAAAGCACAGCAATGCTGTCGTTTGCCTGCAGTGAACTGTGACAGATAAGTCACCAAACTTAGGGGGTTTTGACAGTCCCCCCTCAGTAACAGCAGCCAAGGGAGAAGGCAGCAGACTCCAAGAGATGTTCAGGCACCCGGCATGCAGGAGGCTCCTTCACCCCGTTTCTGAGGAGTGATTTCCGGGACCTGCGCCGGTGTTGGTTCATTCATAGGGATAACAGTGGCATCTGGTGGCCGGTCCCTGCAAGCCCAGACTCACGCCAGTGCCCCGGAGAGCTGAGCTTCCTTTCCTTGCAGCTCGGGGAAGTTACCTGGGGAAAACCTGAGGAGGGCAGAGGCTGCTCATCTGGACCCTGCACCACTGCAGGTCTGCAGGTTTCATAAAAATGAGAAATACCTGTTATGATGAAGCTAGTCCAGCATCTATTTAGGGCTGCTTTAGCGATTGCTTGTCACCCTTTGCTTTGACTCAGCTGTCAGAAAACCAGGCAGCCAGGGCTCCAGAGCACTAGTGACTAAGAGTGTGCAGGGAAAAAAACATCCAGAACAAACAAGAAAAAAACTACCAAACAAACTGAATAAAGCCCCTAAAGACCTATATACTTGTGTTTCAACAATAGCAATTCCTGTTTTCTTTGGATCAGTCACTAATCTGCTATAGTTAAAAAACCTTCGGGGATCCACAAACCCAGGTGTGGAAAAGAGAAAAACACTGTGAAGGTGCACCAGGCATGCATGTGTTACAGCTCCATCAATGAGGCAGAAAGCCAAGGAAAAAGCCACATCTAAACATAGTTTTGCCTGGAATGATTTAAGATATTGCTTTGTTTGCTCCTGACCTAAGCAGGAGACTACTTCCCTATAGATGCCATAGTTTTTAAATTAGTCTTTCTAGTGTTTGGGTTTCCTTAAAATGCCCTTCTGTAGCTATTGAGATAAATGCTACTCTCTAGCTTTCAACTTCGGCATTTTAAAGAGGCAACTTAAAAATGGGATGTAACAGGTAAAGTCTGATCAACTGAGGAACACACAGATGCACTTTTTCACACCAGAAGCCTAATCAAAGATTTTTACATAATAGGAAAGATTAAACACAGAGTTTCCAGGAAGGGCATGACATTAAAAAAAATAAAAATTAAAAATGCAAATAAGGGGCATTCCAAAAGGAAAGGACTTTTAGCAGTCTTACACACCCACTCACACAATGCAGAAGTGAGAGAAGAAAAGAAGCACCCAGGCTTCCTGACAAGAAACATGGCAGAGTCCAAAGAAGGCTATCTGCACCAAAGGATTTGTTTTTCTGGCCTTTGTACAGAGCCCTGGGATAACCTGATCGTGACTTTTATCCCAGTAGTGCTTTGGACTGAACCAGCCACTTCCGCCTGCACCCTGAAAAATCTTCCTCTGAGCCCATCTCCTCTGAAGAGAAGACCCCTGAGGGCTTGTAAGGGGCTGTGTCACTGCCTGCCCCATGGAATGGGCACTTTGGGAGTTTCTCAGGGTGGCTGAGCACCTGGAACAAGCTCACACCTTCCAAGTCCATAGCACAAGCCCCTCTGAGGAGGTTGCTGCCCCAAAATCCCATCAGCTCCCTGCCCTGCTGCAGCTGCCCCAGCTCCTGCTGCCCAGCCAGAGCACAGCCCTGCTTTCAAACAGCAGCCTTGGGCCTTGACAGGATTTTTAAGTTGCTTCTGCAATTCAGTGAACTAGAGTAAAATACAGTTTTATTTGAGAGCTCCTGGTTTCAGTCCTTCATCCTGATCAGCCAACTGGCTAAGCAGATACCTGCATAAACCCAAAGACAGTGCTGTCACACAAAGCCAGTGTCCTACTGAAGTGAATGTTTTGAAAAAACAGGAATTTCAATGCTGCTGTTTTTATCCTAACAACATTTCAGTGACATGAAATGAGCATATTCTGGTTCAGCTCCACTGGGTGATAGCAGGTGTTATCTATGCCACTCTGGCCTTTGACTTTTCCTTTAATGTGGATTTTGTGGAGTTTAATTTTTTTTTCACCAGGGCTTTTAAGTCAGATGATATAAATTTTAAAGTATCCATCTCACAAGAACAATTCATAGCACAGCTAGAAAACAGGGAAATTATTTCTGCATGAGTACAGAGAAGGGCCACTACCCTTTCTAAACCTGAATCTCATTTCTTCAATTATACTGCAATTAGTCACTGTCTCCATGGCTTTCAAAGATTTTTTTTCTCTCTTCAAAAAGCAGCCAGACTAATTTTCTTAAAGAGTATGCCAGCCTCCACTGGCATAGACTTCCGAATTCTGTTTGAACCAAGACAACTGAACTACATTTGAGATGTAGCCTGAGGTCTGAGCCCTCAGACCATTTATGACAATAATTCATAAAAGAGGGGAACAAAACACTCTGAATCAAGCCAGGATTTCGGGGAGCAGGAGCTCTGGCTGAGAGCTCACTTTCTGCTTCCTGATCTTTATACAATGCCCTGCAGCACTCAGGTAGTTACTTTAATAAGGCAGGTAACAAACACTGTTAAGTAAATGAAAGGAGAAAGGCTGGCGTTGAAACATTCAACCTAATGCTCCTGCATGCACAAAGCACCACTCTAAGAGCCATGGGCTCATCTGCCTGACAAAACTGAAAGTCATTAAGGGACAGCTGATTTGGCAGTCCCATGGTACCGTCGGCAGAGGAGACACAAGGCTGTGAGACCACTTACTTCCAGGTTTGTGAACCACAGGAACCATAGGACAACAGTCAGCAAGGAGGTTTTGTGGTGCCACTAAGGCCACAGGCCTAGCTCCCTCATATGCTCTGTAAAGCATATGATTGGGAGATGTTTGAGGGTTGTTATGTGAGGACCAACTTTGAGGCCATGGGGGGCACCTAGAACTTCCCTGAGTTTTGGTGCTCAGAGGGGTACCTTGGATGGCCATCTTATTTCTTCTTTAAAAACAAGAAAAGGTTTGCAGAAGTGATCTATTCATAACCCCAGTGAGGCAGAGCTCAGGTGGGGTGGGGTGGTTGTGTGCCAAGGTTCCCTGTCCCTTGTCTGTGACAGATAACCCAGGGTGGTGCTGCAGCTGGGGCAGAGCTGTGGTGGTAGCTGTGAGAGCTGGGCTATCTCCACCCATCTGTCTATAAGCCGGTGTGATGTTACACAGAGCTTAAGAAATATAAATACATGGTTGTAAAGATGGCTTCTGCAAGTGGCTGCCTGCCACTGACCAGCTCTCTCACAGGTCAGCAGAAGAACCAGGGACTTGGAGAGGGAGGAGGTTAGAGCCAGGAAATCCAGAGTTACAGGGACAAGCTCACAGTTTGCACTGGGTGCTGGCAAAAAAATGGGGGTCAAAGACATGTTTGTCCTTCCTCACTGCTGCCTAGGTCCTCAACCCTGCACCTCTGGACAGAGAGAGAGGGAGCACATGGCTGAAGGAAGATCTCCATCCTTTCCTTCCCATGTTGGAGCAGAGGAAAGGTCTGAGGAGCCCTTGCCCTCAGGTGGAAGGAGTATCATAGATAACGTGGGATGAACTGACCACAGCCCCCATTTCCAGTTCCTCTGCACCACAGTGGGGAAGCAGGTATACAATTCAGGTGCAAAATTAAGCCTGGGAAGAAGGCAGAGTTGGGGGGAAGGTGTTTTTAAGATTTCTCATTACTCTCCTCCAATTCAATTGATAATAAATAAAATAGATATAAATAATTTTCCTCAAGTTGAGTCTGATTTGCTTCTGATGTTAATTAGTGACCAATCTCTCCCTGCCTTTATCTTGACCCATGAGCTTTAAGTTATATTTTCTGTCCCCTGTCCAGCTCAGGAGGGGAGTGATAGAATGGCTTTGGTGGACACCTGGCATCCAACTAGGGAAACTCACCAAAGGGGTGAATCAAAATCTCTCTGACTTTTCTCCTAAAATTCCTTTTTTTCCCTCCCAGCTATTTTTATTTGGCCTCAGGGTCTGCTCCACAGCTCTCAACTCTTCTTTACCATCTAAGGCTCTGAACCCCATTAGCATTTGCACAGCTCGTTGTTATCTGTTATTATTCAGACAAAAGTTGAAAACTTCTAAGCTTGTGACCTTATAACCATGCAGAAATTCTGTGCCATAATCTGGGATCTATGATTACATGCAAAAATAGAATAAACTACTTGAGCTTAATTATGGCAGAAATTAGTGGTCTAATACAGTGTGCATTACTGAGCCTCTTACAGCCTTGGGTCTTCATATGCACATTATCCTGAGGAAGAGAGGTGCTTTTATCTGGATTTTACTAATGTGAAATGGGGTACCAGAACACTGGGGTAGCATCAGGGATGCCTTTGGGATTTAGACCTGGCTTTACATAAGACTACCTGCATCAGAGTAGGAACCTGGAGTACGATCTCTCAAATCTTCTGCTGACACCAGATGAAGGAATCCTGTTCCCCACTTGTCCGAGGCTTTGTGCCAGCAATAAATATTGAATCAGAATACAATTAATTTAAAAGTAGAAGAAAAGCAGAACTCCCAATATGTGAACTACTGATTTAGCTTCCTGTGATTCTTCTTTCAAGGGCAGCTAAGGTCCAGTTAGAGTTGTGCTGGGGGCTGCTGGTCTGCCAGCAACACAGGTAGGGCTGAGCTTTGCATTCCTGACATAAAATCACACAGAGCTTAGTGATGATGAGTGTGAGGCCCTGTGGTGCTGTCTCCATCCTGCTCTGACCTCTGCAGCAGCAACTTTCCCTCCCAGCACCTCTGCAGCTCAACTGGCTGTTTCCACTGCTCCATATGGTTACAGTCATGTATAAGCATCCTCTCTTAATGGAAGATGACACCACACAGCTTTACATGCAGCCTTTGTACATTTTCCATGGCAGAAACTCCTATTGCATCAGACCTGTGCAGGGCTTGGTGCAATGACAACCAAATCCATAAAGGCTTTAACAGGCACCACAGTTTAAAGCACTCATTGATGAATCATTACACACTTGTGACCCCCTCATAACAGTCATTATTCTTAATCTAAACCAGCAAAGTTCAAATTGTCCACAAATTTTCCAAATTATTTGTGACACCTGCCTCTTCGGCCAGACTTCTACCATGATTTTCATGCCAATTCTGAGCCTGTCCACTTCAGTCCTACTTATAAAATCTGATTACAAGCAAATAACTTCAGAACAAGCAATCTCAGTCTCTTATCTCCTGAGCTGCTCTGTAGTAGAAATGATTTATAAAATGTGTAATTCATACCTTACCCCACCAGTAGGACTGTGGAATGGGGATGTGGTCCAGACGGGCCCCACGAATCCCAGCTCTTCTGTAAGCCTCAGATGTCAAATCTGGGAAATTTCTGTTCAGGTCCAAGTTCTGAGCTGTCTGTCGTCCAATGACCCATCCATTGTAACCAGCCCCCTATTTTGTCACACAGAAGCAAATTTCAGAATAGCTCCCTGCCTCAAAATAGCACTTTGTGGAAATTGATTAATCAAAGGGAAGTTTTAAAAGGAGTAAAGTGAAAATGTCTGTACTGTTAAAAAACCCACGCTTATTAATTAATCACATTTTGTCCCCATGAATATTAATGCACTAACTAGCATTCAGGAAGTGTTTCACTCACCAATGATGTGACTCATGAGAGGAACACAGGAGCCTCTTGCTCAGAGCAGCATGCAGAGTGGGTTAGAGGAGAGAAAGAAAATACAGCTGATGCCCCAAGACAGGATGAGGCAGAGTGCAATAACCCCAAACTAATACAATGGACAGAGCTCACCACACGAGCAAAAACAGAGAAAAAAGGTCTAGTTTCATGCTAGTGGAGGTAAAGAAAACAAAGAGGGGGAAATAAGAATGTCAGGTAACAAATAATAGAATCTTAGTTTTCACAGGTCTCCATCAGACATGAGTTGATCTCTGAAAACTGCCAGCCATTATGAAACTTTGACAGTAAGACAATATTCACATTTCATTATGCCTACAGATTTAAAAGAGGGGGAACATCAGCATGTTAATTAACTGCATTTCCTTATAAAACAATGTAAGTCATTATAGTGAGTCAGGCATTTTGTTCTAGAACTGAGAGCAGAGAGTGCTAAGTGTGTGAAAAAGTAACACAGTCATTCCCACATCATCACATGCAGGCAGGAAAACTGACAAATATGGCTCTGATTTCCTCTTAGTTCTGTTCACATCTTCTTTGGAAAGCAATGCACCACCAATGCTACCTGGGATTCTGGCAGTCAATTATTAGTGTTCTCCTTTTTACATGACACTCCCCTCCCAGTTTGTTCTGTCCCATGGAGAATTATAGAAACATGAAGGCCTGAACATCTCCTTATAATAAAACTTTTACCTCTTCTGCAGCCAGTTCATACCCATCAGGATTGAGTGAGGGCAGGAGATGAATTCTGGTGTTGTTGATCAAGGTCTGGATGCGAGGGTTCCCAAGAAGATATTCTGAGCACAGATACTGTGCGAGGTATATCAGCAGCTCCTTCCCCACAACTTCATTTCCGTGCATGTTGCCAATGTACTTAAATTCTGGCTTGACTGTGGAATGTAAAATAATGAGATGCTTTAATTTGATTATACCTGAGTGGCTTCCAAAATCAGACTAATCCAAGCTGCTTACTGATGAGTCAGTTTTATTTACGCTAAATTCATGCACACGTTCCTGCAAATAGCACGGCAGTTCTAGGTGAACTTCTCTCCATTAAACATCAGTTCAGCAACAGTTTAAATAGTGTGAAATAAAGTTAAGTCCAAACTATTAGGATTCCAAACCATAAGAGGTGATCATTGCTCTGAGCTCTTGCTAGAGTCATCATTAATTGTGAGCAAAGGACGCTGAAAACAAAAACATCAAGCCATGGCTGGGGCAGAACTAAACACAACCCTGGCACTCTGACCTACTTTGGGGGGTTTCAATGCCTTATTTTGTCACAGATCCTAGAAAACATCTGCAGATATGTGATATATTACCCCTTTATTTAGGAAAGAAGTTGGGTTATGCATAAAAAGGGCCTTTCAGGCTAAATAGCCCTGGAATAAGCCTATTAGAAACACATAACTTTGCAATTCCCTGTAGTTATTCTCTCAATTTCCATCCTTCCTTAGAGACTAATGGAAAGTTGAAAATAGGTGCACTTTGGAGACACCCTTTCCTGTCTATCCCTTCATCTTTGCCTTTGATCCTGGCCAGCCTTGAGCACTAGACACTGGAGGGAACCTGGCAGAGAGCTATTATGCCACTTGCTCAGGCTGGCAAAATCTCCATCTCTGGACCTATTTCTACCTCCTTTTATGGTGTCCTGAGCAGCATGAAGCAATAGATTTAGAGAAAAATGCTAGGAAATGTGTTGAACTACCATCTTTTATCATGCCATATTACAGTTTTCATTTAAAAGCCTGATTCATAGGCTTTGTGTTTTCCTGGCAAATGGAGTACAAGCTCAAAAAGACACCTGCAACTTATTATCTTTGAAAAGGAGACAAAGGGTGATAGGCCAGGAAAATGTAGCATAGATTTTTGCTCTGTTAATAACATCTACTGGGACCTGATTAAGTTTAAAGGCGCCTCAAAATATCTCTAGACCACACAGGGCAGCACAGCTGAGAGTAAACAAAGTGACCACTCTCTGCTGTCCTCTCTGAGTCCCCTCTGTGTGCAGCACAGCACACAGAGGACACAGCAGCCTGACCTGAGACCATAATCTCAATAAAGTATTAGGTCAGATGTAGTTCAGTTCTGCCACACTGCTGAGGCTGTGCTGATGCTGGAGCTCTTCTGATGAGAAGCAATCTGAGGCTCTCATCAATGGCCATAGCAATCCATCATATCTAGACAAGTATAATTTTTGACCTGGGAGCCAGTAACTGGAAAACAATACTTAATTCTGCCCTAGAAAGTTATATGTTTTGTGAAGAATTTAAAACACTTAAAAATCTGGCCCTTGCTGCTGTAGTGATGAAAATACAAAATAGAGATTTGTAGTGCTCTCCTCTGCAGAAAATTTGTGAGGACTCATATCCTAATGTATATATTAGCACCTATAAATAGTATAATAACATCTGTTCAGGGGCTATGATAACATAAATTCCTGGTATCACCAACTGACAGGTAGAGTACTGACTGAATCTCTCTTCAGGAGGATTGTTTTCTGTGCTGAATCATCCTTTTTTAGTGTCAATGTCCTTCTCTATCTGAGGCCTTCTCAGAAGACTTGTGTATTTTAGGATGTGAAGGACAGTGAGAAAGTGGTATATGATAGGGAGGGCAAGTCAAAATATCCCAAATTTGTGCATTGGGCACAAATAAATAACAATGATATCACTGCAACCAAATACCGAGTGATACAAGGAACAGCACTACCAAGCATGGTCATGCACAGAGCCCATAACAGTAAGAAATTGCTGCTGGGTTGTAATTGCTACAAGGAATCATCAGCTATCACTGCAACTCAGGAAACAAAAGGGAGGAGAAATGTTTTGGAGTCAATGCTTTTTACAGTTTGAGAGATGTCCCGGCAACAGGGTCTGTTTTCACATGGATAACCTGGTCTCCCTGCAGCAGCCTGCTCAGCACTGATCAAACTCACGCAGTTCGTGGTGTCCGGGCTTGGTTGAAAACTCAATCACAAAAAGATCCTTCCCCTCAAAGCTGCGGCCTATGCTGTAAGTGGTGGCAATGTGGGAGCACCTCGAGGCGGTCTTCTTCAGCGTGCTCACCATTTGGGAATATGAGTGGTGTTTGAACTGAATGAAAGTTGCTGGCAAGTCTGAAGGCAAATCTTCCTCAGCATCTACTTCTCCTGCAATGAAAAATCATAACAGTGTTTAAAACCATAATGCTCAGAGGACTGAAGGAAAACCTGCACTTTTTTTCAAATTATCTATATTAGTAGAAGAATTATAGAAAATAAAGCTGCAATCAAAACCTTAAATGTATGTAGTACATCCTACACTTTATGACATGCTGGGTTTTTTTAAATCCTACTAATGCACACTAAAAAATATTTGTGCAATCTCCAGTTAAATTTGACCTTTGGCATTCTAGCTCATTTCAGTAACAAACTGTGCAGATTTTTCCCTTTAAATTTGGTGAATCTTTTTTTTTTTAATGAGATTCATCTGTCTTCAGCTATCTGTATCTTCATTAAAAAAAAAATCTGTGACAATCATTAATGAGAATATTTTAATGAGCTGTTAAGCTTGACAGGCAGTCATGGATTTATAAGTGCACTAAAGTTTCAGTTTTTAAATAAAATATTACAAATATATAGACAGCTATCACATGGGACAGGGATTCTCTAAATGCATCCAAATATCTTGCTCTGAGCTGCCTGTCTTGATGCTCTTTTTAAATGAGGGGGAGAAATAGATACTTCTTCAGCACAGTTTAATTAAGTCTTTAAAAGAGGTTGAACAAAATTAATGACACATTACAGGTCTCTACAAAGACAGCAGGCTGAGATGACAAGTGAAGATGTTTTGTGCCATGGATAAGTCAAGCTGAGTGAGACAAGACCCTCCCCATGCAGACAAGCTTCCTTCCTTCCTTCCTTCCTTCCTTCCTTCCTTCCTTCCTTCCTTCCTTCCTTCCTTCCTTCCTTCCTTCCT
>JAYDZK010000202.1:61298288-61308879 GCA_034509185.1 Euphonia xanthogaster | reverse complement strand
CTCTTCCGATCTATCCCTCCATCCCTCCATCCCTCCATCCCTCACCTCTCAGCTTGGCCAGCGGGTCGAAGCACCCCTCTTCCTCCCCAGCGAAGAAGCGGTCACAGTCTAAGAAGTAGGGCCAGGCCATGTCTATAGCATCAAAGGCAGGGAGGCAATTCTTTTTGAGGTTTTCACAGACGTGCCTGCAGGGCTTTATGACTTTGTCCTTTTCACACTGTGGGGCCAGCACTGAGCAGCCCAGGAGCCTCAGGTCGGGGTTGCATTCCCCCTGGAGCAGGTTGTGCAGCACGCTGATGAGCAGGTACTCGGAGCTGTACTCAATCACTTCTCGAGACTTCTGATCCAGAAAGTTGGGATACACCATTTGAGTGTAGGCAACATCAGTACAAGAACTCAGGGCAATATCCACACATTTTGCTATGAAAGGGAAATGAACACAGGAAAAATAACTTTCTTCACTGATATTCTGCATAGACAAAGAGAACATAACAAATACCATGTCAAATGAACTTATTTCTTTAGCTGTCAGGTAGGCTGGGAATAGTTTGCAAACTGAATTGCACATTTAAAACCACTTACAGAATGATGAGAAGCATGCTTGCTTCTGGAGATATAATTTGAGCTCAGAAATTTGAACAGAGAATTACTAAGAAAAAGGTGGGAATTTGCTGGTGAGAAAAACTCAAGATTCCTGAATAAAAGTGTATTTGTGATATCACTCTCTCCCCTGTCCTTGAATAGTCATATAGATTCCCTGAGTAGGTGTGAGATCCTATAGGTTTTCTTTTTTAGTGGGGAACATACCTCTAAGTTACCTCTTTTTTCTGCTTGGCCCTGCAAAATTTGTAGAGTTTAATATCTCTGAAACTGCAGACCCTCCACGAAGTTTGATTGAAATTGCCCAGAGATGAAAAGTTATTCTGGTGCTTAACTCACAAGCAAGCAGACCCATAATATGATCACATGTATAGTCTCATAAACCCAATACATTTTAATAAATCAGGTTAGGGAGGTCTTAGGAAAGATAAGTGTTGGTAACACCGTCAACCCACTTAGAAGTGGAAAAGAGTAATAGTAAGACATCTCTTCATAAAATTACTGGCTATTAAAGTAATGGGTCTACATTTGAGTGTCCTTCTCTTGGTAATGATTCTGGCTGGTAACAAACACTGTTGTCACAGCAGCAAAATACAGCAGTGCATGAAAGAGCACATTTCTCTTGTGAAAAAGCCCACTTTAGCACCAAAATGAGTATACTTGTCAGGAAATTATAAAGGAATACTTATGGTTTTGAGGTTCCCCAAGAACAGCAAGGAAAGACACTTCATACCTTTCTGTACAGTTTGACATTGACCTGTAAATAAAGAGGAAAAGAAAAATCATTACAGGGTGGGTACACATGGTTCCTCCTTTGTGTTAAGAATTGTCTGGTCTGGTATCTGCTGCAGCCCTGAGGTCCAGCCATACCAGGAACAAGCACATATTCCCAGCAGGCACATATCACAGAATAGGCTGAGTTGAGAAACCCCATTGCCCCTCATCCACACACAGGTGCCTAGGAAATTTCACTAATCAAAACCTAGGTGTTTTTAATCTGGTTAGTCTAAAAGTCCATATGAGTCCTGTCCATATCAAGGTGTTTTTATCAATCTCCTCTAAAAGATATTTTTGTCCCTTATAATGCTGTGGATACCTTTCATGTTAAAGCAATTCAGCCTTTGGTAGATATGAGGGGACTTTATTCCTTCCTCATCCTACTTAATTGTATCTCTAGCAGTTGGGTTTTATCACACTTTTAATAATATCTTAAAGCTAATTATTTCCCTCCCCAACTACTCTCACAGGAAAGCTTTTCCAAAAGATCACTCTTCTAACAGCTAGAAATTGCCTTTTAATTTCCTTTCCTTTTAATTAAAAGTATTTGTGGCCAGTTTATATCCATTGTTGTTGTGCCAGCATTGTCCTTTAGCTTAAGTAGCTCTCTCATTCCCTGGTGCATTCCTCCACACTGTGTTTGCAAAGAGCCAACAGATCTCTTCTGCTTTTTGTTTACTAGGTCAAATAAATGATGCTCTCTTGATTTTGCAGGAGCATGGTTTGATGATCCAGGAATTGCTTCTTTTGCTCCTGTAGCCAATTATTCTATACTGTCCTTCTCCAATACTGGCAGCTAAAGAAACATATTTCTGCCAAGGTATTGTAGTTGGTTTCACCAGTGCCTCATAGGAGCTAAATCACTCTGTGCAACCTGACCACCACCAGGTTCACCTTTCTTGTGGTGTACTGGGGGTCTCTTCTGTTGCTATCTCTTCTTGCTCTCACTGGGGGACAGGCATCCCAGCTTCTTGCTCAGTAAATTGAGCATTTATCCTCACAAGACCAAATTCATTGTGTTTTCTTTCTTTCCTGCTAAAGAGTTTAAACTTCTACTCCTGGCATATTTGTTTAAACATAATCATCTGCATATGTGTTGCTAATGAGTTGATCATTCTTTAGCCAAAATAAAGTCATTGTAATGAGAACCAAATTAACCCTGGGATTTTATCTTGGAGGGAGACACTTAATTGGAAATCAGTCTAGTTCTATATTATGGATTGTAATTGAGCCACATTACCTCATAAAACAAATGAGGCATCAGAACTAGCAGAAGTAGCCCATTCCCAACACCAACAAGTTCTGTTAAGCAGCAAGCTAGAAAAAAATATATCCATACAAACTCCTCTCCTGGCTCAGTACATTATGATAATTGCATTGAATAATACCTGGTTCATCAACAGTGATGAATCCATTATAGGATTTCATTGTTTCCCCTAGCTAGGCACAACCCCCTCTGTGAGTTAGTTATTAAGGTCAAGGCATTTCTAAAAAAGCTTCATCTCAGCCAGATACTGCATACAGTGCTACATCTGGGGATAATCAAGGAATAGCATTTTGTACAATGCCAGTTGGGAGGGAGAAAGAAATGATCTCTTGTTAGTAAGAGCTCCAGCAATTAATCCTGCTGATAAAATTGGATGTTACTGCCCCCTGAATCTGGATGGTCTTAAATACTAATATCATCATATCCACATTTGAGAGACCTTGGACATAAGTCTGGAGTCAGCCAAACGTTCCTTACAGAGGGGGAAATGTAGTGTGGAGAGGACTGGCTAGAGTTTAGCCATGTCCCAAAGGGGAGAGTGACACTATCTCTGTTTATCACCAGGGTCATTAACAATGAATCCCCTTTGTTACCTTGAGGAGTGGATGAGAAATATTTGACACCGTTTTTTCCCCCTTTTCTGAGCAGAAAATTAACGTATTGTAGCTATTATTTTAGACTAGAGGGTTGTATGTGCTGGGCACAGTTCTTTGTGGGGTATTTGGGGAGTGTGAATGGTCTTTCTACAACTCCTCACATTTCCTCAAAGATAAGAGGCATTTCCCCCTCTGCTGGCTCCAGGACCAAGCTACAAATGTCCTGTTTGTCTCTGACATGCAACGATCAAATAATGAAACTGAGGCACACACAGTCTCCCCAAACACTTTTGCTGTGCAGAAGTGCTATTAGCCATCAGTCAGTTTGAGATGTGGCACAGCCTTGTGCTCAATGGCATCTCAGAATTCTGCTTATTCAGCTGGAGCAAAAAGGTGTTCTGGCAACACACTGGAGCAAGCAGAGGAAACCAAAGGGAAAATGCAGCAGGAAGGGTCTGGATGTGGTGCTGCCTCTCTCTGCCCCAGCTCCCTGAGCAGCAGCAGACTTGCTGCCTTTAGAAGATGCCTCTTTCTGCCCAGCTGGCCAGGAGAGGCATCAGGAAGCAATGGATAGCTGATGGAAGAGATGTGAAATTCCACTGATATGCTGTCCCGGGGTTCACCTGAGGACTGGCTCCTTTTGTGAGCAGGAGGAGATGTTAGCACAGGAGAGGGAAAGACAGCTCTAGTTTCAGACTGTGCTACATGTCATCCACACTTTGATATTTTTACCATTTCTATATAGGGAGAGGAAATCTATTAAGCAACATGGCTAGTGCTCATTAACAAATATGCTGACTGAAGAGGATAAATCTATTTTTTGGATTAGGTACCAAATCCATATAAATCTTTTCCATTGCAACTGAAATTATTCATCTCAGTATGTAAGAAGTAAGAGGCAATTCTGCAACACCTCTGCTTAGTGGGTAAAGCTTTTCCACTACCCGTGATCCAGGATGCCCCTTACAAATTCAAAGCTACCAAGACTCACTCACTGATTAGCAAAAGCAGCTCCTTGCTGCTGGGTCCTAAACCTGGATCTAAATCTAAATCTAGATCTAAGCTAATATTAGATTTAAGCCTCACACTATTGCAGCATACCATGGAATTTTCTCTCTGTCTCTCCTTACCAGAGATATCAACGCGATTTCTTCTGGCCACCTCTCCCCATCATGCAAGCTGCTGCGTGACCCATGTATCAGCCGCAGCTCTGTCTTGTAAAAAACACAGGACTGAAACAGCTTGAGATTTCAGGTCATCAGGAGTCAGTATACATAAAATCAAGAGAGAAAAGGTCTGGTTTATACCAAACCCTGCTTTACAGCCAGCCTTAAATGTATGTGTGCTGATGTGGTGTTTGACTTTCCCAGTGTTTCCTAACATCAATGCTTACATATGTTTTGGAGGGTGCAGCTCTGCAGAGGCCAAGGATAATTCTGCAGAATGTGTGCTTACATAAATAAGTGTGGATACACGTAGCTGGGCCAGAGCTGCCTGCCTGGAGAGCCAGTAGCAGGAAGCTCTCCAAGGCCAGCTCCCAGGCTGCAGCTGTACGGTCTGTTCCTGCAGCCTTGCACCCACTGCCCTGGGTCTCTGCACAGAGGAATCACCAGAAAATCCCCATCCCTGCCCATGACAGCTCATTTTCTCTAAGCTCTGGCAATGCCAGAAGAGTTCAGCCACGCCCTTCCTCATTTTCATAAGAGAAATGACAGGGGCTGATATACAAAGAGTTTCTCAGGTCTCCCAATTCACGTGGCAGGCTCACTCACTGCTTCTTCTGTGCTTGAAAGAATCTAAAATTTTTCAATTTTTTCTGTAAAGGCTTCCCTCCCTCAAAGGAAGACAGAGTCACATCCTCTCAAAGTTCCATCCACCGACAGGTTGGTACAGAGGGACTTTTTTCTTCCTGACCCAGAACAGCCTTTTCAATTTTTTATGTTTATTTTTGTACTCTAACTATTCCACCAGAGCTACAAAAGTCCTTTCAGTAGCACAGCTTCTATGTAAGATTATGGATAAAATAACTTATTGAAGAGGAGAAAAGCCATTTCAAGCTTTCTGAGCTCTCTCTAGAAAATACTCTTCTGGTTTTAATTTGCAAAGGCAAGCTTGAAAATCTACAATGCAGCACATACATATTTTACTGCCAAGCTTACATTTTTTCCCCTTGATGATTCAGCACCAAAGGAAGCAAGCTGCTGTGATTAACCCTAACCCAGACAACAGAGCTCCACAGCTACTTCTAGTACCATGGGCTGGCCAGTTGCCTTTTCAAGAGCAAAGCCAACAGGAGACTCGTGAGATTGATAATCTGGAATAAACCCAAGGGCAAGTTTTAAATCTGAAATATCTAAGTCATTCAGTGAGGCAGATTGGTAGGGGGTGTGCTGGTCAGTACAGATCCATATAGATCAGATAATTTATATTGTAAAGACCAGCATAGACCCTCACAGCTTTCTGGGCTTCTTACAAATAATTTTTAAACTAGAAGAGCATATGTATTCATTTTAGTCTGTTTATTGTCAAAGCCTCCACTTTTCCAAACAAAGCATTTCAGTTCCTTATCACATTACTATTACTCTCTTGGCTGTTTCACTTGGTTCATCAAGTCAGTCTTTCAGTGATATTCTGCCTTTGTCACTAAAAAGACAAAACTTAGTATCAATAGCAAGATACAAACACTGGAAAAGCACCTTCAAATGGCAAAGCATAACCTTCCAGAGCAGCTCCTAACTACAGCAAAAGCACAAAAGTGCTTTTGCAAAAGTGTTATATAATGGACAAGATCCATTATATAACACTTAAATGGATCAGAATCATCAGGAGAAGAGTGTGGAAGGAGTGGAGATGTAAGGGGACTAGGGGCAGAGCAATGAGAGAGCTGAGCAGCTCGGGCAGGGGGAGAATGGTTGAGCAGAAAGCCCAGAAGAGAGGGCAGCTACACACCCAAGGCACACGTGCAGAGGCAGAAGTGGAGAAGATTCCCAGCCACAGAGAAGAGATTCCTGGAAAACTGTAAGAGAGAGGAGTGCTTGCAAAAAACAGCCATGTGGTTAACTCCATTTTCTGGATACATCAAATGCTTTGTTCTTGTGTTGCACTAATGTGAGAAGAGGACTGAATAGATGTTATTAACCCTCCAGCAATTGCAGTAACTGCCTGGGGGACAGATGTGTTTGAAGCAGACAGAAGCAGTGCCCAAGAGCTCTGTGCAGCTCTCCTTTAACCCTGCTCCCTCACTTGAAGAAGCCTGAAAGCACCTGAAAGAGATTAATGCCTCCTCTGCCTTTATTTTGCAGAGCAAGATCACAGCAGGAAGATCCAAGCAAGTGTTCATTGCCAATCACCCCTCTTTCTAACCCACCTGCTGCCTGGCATTTGGTTAAACATCCATTTTTACTGAATTACTGAAGGTGTGCCCACAGCAATGACAGTGCAATCAGCTCTTTTGGGATTGTTTCTCTCTCAGGGCTGCTCTGGAGCCAGTGAGAAGGTGCTGCAGCTTTTCCATGGGTGATGTAAGGTCACAACCTGCAGACCAGGTCAAAATCTGTGCAGATGCACACCAAGACCTGTCACACGTCAAGGGCACAAAGCCTTAGTGGGAACCTGTAATCCTCCCTTGTTTCTGGTTGTATAGATGCAACTTAAACATGTCTGCAGCTGTAGGTGGTGCCTAAAAGAACTGATGAAGAGTATTTCTATCTGTCTGTCCCCACCACTGCCTTGGTGCCTCTAGTGACTTTGGGGTCACCCCATCTGTGTCTCTGGCTGGTGTTGCTCCAAGTGCTGCTCCAAGGAGTCCTTCAGGAATTGAAAATCCTGAATATAAACATAATTCCCTAAACAAAACCTACTAAATACCTATTTTTGGCCTCAGTTGAGATCTTTTCCAAGTCGCAAGGGAAAAATTACCCATTGGGATAACAAAATGCAACAAAGATGATGACAACAAAGTGGGCCAGCAGTTGCCAAATTGGCTGAAGGCTTAGTGAGCATCACATGTGACAGGGCTGCTGCTGAACAAGGATTTCCTGTGCACCAGGATGGTCTGGAGACATAGAGAAATCATCTCTCAGGGTCTGGTCAGTGAAGGAAAAAGAAGAAAAGCTCAAATCTGGGGGATGATGGCATTAAAATCAGCTGGGGTAAGAAGGTGGAACAGGTCAGGAAATCTCTACAACTATCATCTAAAGGATAATTTTTTTTTTTGCCAGGTTGCCTGGCAAAGGATGAAAACACTTATAAATCAGGCAGTCTGGGTCTGGGATGTCCCCATAGCTTTACTTTGTGACCATGCACTTCTTACAGCTCAGTAACCATGGTTTAAGGATGTAGTACTCTCCAAATGCTTTGGCCAATAACCTGCCACAGTTAGAAGCTTTCCTTTAAGCAAGCCCAACTCTGTTGAATGTCATGGCACAGGGGATTATGTCTGAAAAATTGAGGGTTTTATCTTTTCTGCCACAATCTTTCCAAAACAGTTGCCAAAATATCATCCCATCCTCTTTAAAGAGTGTATCCATCCCCCTAGATCAACTCTGTCTTTTCTTTAGTTTAGAAGTATGAGGAGTATAATTAACATCACATCTGATTCTTCTGTAAGTAGAGTTTTAACCAAATAGGGTACTTTTAGGTTATAAAAGATTGACAGTTAATTTAACAACCTTGACTTAAATCTGTGCCTTAATCTCATATTGTCTCCTAGATAAATGTATCCTATTATAACCCTAAAAATTTGGTGTCAGTTATATCACTGGAGTTACAAGAGTATAAATGAAAGGATTGAAATTTGTTTTATTTCTGAAGTGGACAAAGCAACCCCAAGTCCTAAACTCCACTGACCTGTTACAGCTGCATCCAACTGGGACGATGTCCAAACAAGATTCAGCAGTCATGAAAACCCTGGGTCATAAAAGCCCAGCAAAGAGACCAGGACATGGCCCACCAGCCTCAAGCACCACGCTCACAACATGATAGGTGACTTCTGATGGTACCTCCATGCTCAGCCCTGCACCAGGCAGTAACACATGACATTTATCCAGCATTTGGCCCAGGCTTCAGAAGGGGTTGGCTCTCACAAGGCATCAGCAGCCCTAAGGGGACCATGGCAGCTGTCAGCCAGCCAGCATCCTCAAACACTGTGACTGTGTGAAGGGAGAGGTAGTGTCTAGAAATGTTATAGGGGGTCAACCATTAGTGTTATTAAGTCTTGCTAAAAGCCTAGCTGTGACTAAGAGAAGTGGGATTTTGTTCAAGTTTTGACTATGTATGCACACCCCCACACTTTAAAGATGTCTGTACAAGTATTCTGAAGAAAACTTTGCCTTCAGATTAAAATCATGCATAAATAATTTCAGAAGTATAAGGAGATACCTGTGTATTTTATTTTCAACATAAATTTTCTCATCATAAGTGTCTGTTTCTGATCCCATTTCCCATGTTAAAAGGAGCCGAAGGCCAGTGTTGCTAAAATAATAATTGTGTAGAAATCCTAGAGCCACTGGCAGGAATTCAGCAGAGCTCACATGATTCAGTGATGACAACTGGCTTCACAAAGATCAGGAATTTCTCATCTTGTGAGTGAGCATGATGTAGATGCTAGTTGTGCATTTTTTTGTTTTGACACAACTTGGACATATCCATCTCAGGTCCAGCCAGTGAGGTTCCTGCAGCCTGGGCTTTCCCACACGTGGCAGCACAGTCCTGTGGCCACGCACCATGTCAGCACCTGCCAGTGCCAGCCACAGCAGGATGAGGGACCACCCCACCGGGGAGGGGGGAAGACCCCAGCCCACTGCCAGGTCACTCAGTGCAAGTACAGGAGCTGCAGCAGCTGGAGAGGCTCTGCCTCTGTGTGTGCACAGGTTTCACCAGAAAACCAGCATGAGAAACAACCACAGCAGGTGAACAAATTTGCTCAGGTCCCATGGACCGGGGCCAGTGGGAAGGTCATAAGAGGAAATAACGTCTCCATTTTTTTTTGCCTTTTACTTAGCAAAAACTGTGGCACATTGTGGAGTTTGGACCTGCAAAGAAGAGGGGAAAAGTATAATATCTCTCTGTGAACACACTTTTTCTGTCAGTCTAACAATCAGTCTTACTCAATGTTATAGCTCAGAGAGGAGCCAGTGCCACAAAATCTGTTCTGGGCTCCAGAATGTATACTGTAATTGTCCCCTGCCTTCTGCCCTGGTGGTTTCTCACTCCTCATCTCTCTTCCTTGTACCTCCCTACTCTCTCATCTCCACTGGCTATGGTCAGAGATCCTCAGGATGGGTCAATGTCTGCCTCAGGAGAAAGCCAAAATGATGAAAACAACAAGGTGCTTGGAAGAGGAGAGACCCACAAGTGACAGGTGTGCCAGCCCACACTCTGGCTGCTCTCCTACCTCCACAGCTTCAGGTTAAACATCTCCGCTCCTCGGCACTCCTGCCTGGAGTAGGAGGCTCAAGGGGACCTTCCCCTTCTCTACAACTGCCTGAAGAGGGGTTCTAGTGAGGCTGGCATCAGTCTCCTCACAGGTAACAAGTAAAAGGATGGGAGGAAACAGCCTCAGGTTGCTCTAGGGAAGGTTTGGGTTGGATATCAGGAAAGACTTCTTCACATAAAGGTTGTCAATCTTTGTAACAGGCTATCCAGAGAACTGGTTGAGTCAGCATCCCTGGAAGGATTTAGAAGATGTGTAGATGGGCTGCCTCAGGACCTGGCTTGGCACTGAACCCAGCTAGGTTCACGGTTAACTCGAAGATCACAGCGGTCGTTTCCAGCCTTACAATTACATGGTTCCATCTGCCAGGCTGTGCCCCTGCTCAAACAGCCTTCAGGCGCTGGGGCAGGGCTCGGGCGGGCGGCAGTAGGATCGGGCGGGCGGCAGAAGGATCGGGCGGGCGGTAGAAGGATCGGGCGGGTGGCAGAAGGCTCGGGCGGGCGGCAGAAGGATCGGGCGGGCGGCAGAAGGATCGGGCAGGCGGCAGAAGGATCGGGCGGGTGGCAGAAGGATCGGGCGGGTGGCAGAAGGCTTGGGCAGCCCCGCTGGCCGTGAGGGGGCCCGGCCGGTGCCACCTCAGCCGAGTGGACGGGCCGAGCAGGGGCCGAGTAGGGCCCAAGCAGGGGCCGAGCAGGGGCCGAGCAGGGCCCGAGCAAGGGCCGAGAAGGGGCTGAGCAGGGGCCGAGCAGGACCCGAGCAGGGGCCGAGCAGGGGCCGAGCAGGGCCCGAGCAAGGGCCGAGAAGGGGCTGAGCAGGGCCCGAGCAGGGGCCAAGCAGGGCCTGAGCAGGGCCCGAGCAGGGGCCAAGCAGGGGCCGAGCAGGGGCCCCACAGGGCCCCGAGCAGGGCCCGAGCAGGGG
>JAYDZK010000202.1:61271553-61294713 GCA_034509185.1 Euphonia xanthogaster | reverse complement strand
TGCAGGGTTGAGCCCACCCCCCCCCCCCCCCGCCGGGTCCCTTTGGTCTTCATGCAGCACTTTTCCTAAGGGACAAGGGACATTCATGAATGTGTGTCTCCCTGAAGCCAAGAGAACTGTCTGGAGAGAGCAGAGGGAAGAGGCAGAGAAAAGCAAACAACTGAAAGCAACTTTCCTCTCAAACTGTGGTATTTCATCACATGCTTAACTGCAAGTTTAGAACATAACATGACAGTGAAAGGACTCTGAGCTGCATCCCTCCAGCACACAGAGAATGGGAACACACAGAACAGCCACCAGGATCCCCCTCTGCATGCTCCTCCTGGACATTTTACTTAAGATCAAGTTGTCTGGAAGGATTCCAGCATTTTATGTCTAGTCTTAAAAAAGAATAACTTCACAAATATGTACATAAGATTCCAGGACAGCGTTGTAAGGTTTAAACTGGACACTAAATCTACATTAGGTTGATAGTAAATTGATCTTTTCATTTTCTTGTTTGGCTGGTTTTGGTGGTTTTCTTTTCAGTATACTTTAGAGAAATATGTGTTGTATGTTTTTATTTCTGTGCAACAGGTATGGTGGAGAAGCATACCTTAATTAAGATGCAAATTCCTGGTTTCTTACCTACACATCAGAAAACATCCCATATCACAGAAAAAAGGGAATTTTTCCTCAAAAATCTAGACCTAAACAGACCAAAGCATCCTGTCTTTTTCAGGCAGTGTATTCTCCTTTGAGAACAGATGCCTGTTTACCCAGGAGAGCAGAGAATCTGTCCTTGCAGGCAGAGCATGCTGGCTCCTGCTGCTCAGTATTGGAGATCAGTAGGGAGTTATGGTGCTGTATGATAATGTAATCAAATGAACCCCCCATAGGGAAGCCGCTAAAGAGGCTGACAAGGCAGGAGAATGCTGTGTGTGTCTCAAAAAGTAATTGATGTCTCATCTCATTTGAAAGGGATGCATTGAGAAGCTCAGCAGTCATGTCCTTTGCTTCCAGGCTCTGCAAGGCAGGTTGGCTTTTTATCTCCATGAATTCCTTCTAGATTTGGAGACTGCAGAGTCTGCCCTGTCTAAACTGACTAAACAGTACCAAAGCTTATCAGGGTTGAAAGAACAAACTTCCAAGGACAAGAATACTATTTACCTGCCTTATTTTTTGTCCTGACCACACAGCAGTATGGCTGGACCCTCAAGGAAAAAAAAAAGTAACAACAAAGCCCTTGAAGTGTGGCCTCCAAGGGAAGGAATATTTCACCTTCTGCCCAATTCCCCAACAACTGGCTGCTCTGGATACCAATCTGCCACACTTGTGCCTGCTGTGCTCAGGTACAGCTGAGGGTGTGTCCAAGACTGAGGCTTGCTGTGCGCCCCCAGCCTCTGTGTTTTGTGTTAAAGGGCAAAAAGAAGCTGCTCAGAACTAAACAAAGTGATGTGGTTCAATTTTTTACAACAACAAAAGGCAGAAGTGGTTTTAGCTACAAACAGAAGCCAACCTCAGCCCTTGGAAATGTTCATGTCTGTACTGCAGTTTTCTGCAGCCCTTGAAAGTGTGGGGGGAGATTTTGTCACATGCATCCCAATGCTTGTGGCAATGAACTCTGCTGCAGAGCTAATCCTGTACTGTCTATAGTCCTGTCAGCTTTTCACTTCTTTTTTTGTTGGCATGTTTTTCTGCCTGTGTTTTCTCTGTTTGCTACCCTCCAGCCTAGGCATTATGTCCTTGTGAGTGATTTCTCACCTCCACTGTGTTTCAGTCATCATTGCCAAAGTAGATTCCACATACTTTGGGACCATGTGTTTTAAAATGTGGTCAATGTCATTATTATTGGATATTAGAAGTGAATTCAGACCATGTAAAACTTATGATGGGAAGGAGTAAAGGGAAGAACCAGTGTGGATCGGGGAGGCCAAGAGCAGGAAAATCAGAGCAGGAGATTAAAAGGCATGGCTGCATGCAGGGGCTGTACACTTGTCTGAGTCCTGTGCTTGAGCACTGAAATCCATTCTATTTTAATATTCAATCCTGAACTTTTTTTTTCTCCTACTATGCAATCTCCTTCTCTGACCTAGGTATGCAAGCTGAATGGTCAAAATGCCAGCAAGCTGAGAGACTGAGGTGTAAGCTGCAAGCTCTGGTGTCAGCCTCTGGAGAGACCAGGAGGGTTTCTATTTCCCAAGTGAACACAGTCCTGTGTCCATGTGTAGGTTGCTAGCAAACTTCAGTCTGGATTAGCAGGCAAATAGGAGAGGACTTACCTGAAAAGACTTCAGGTGTGGATCAGTGGCTGGGTAAAGGCCCAGGGTGCAGACATGACCTGAGAGCTTGTGCTGATGTTTGAGCAGTCTGTGAGTGTGAGCCTACCTTTGAATCCAGAGTGGGAGCATTTGTGCTTTCACCAGTGACCTTCCAAACTGAGCAGCCACAGAGGGACAGCAGGACTGGGCTCTGTGCACTCATGTGAGTGCTGGTGGCAAACCAGCTTGTCAGAATCACCCTAATTTCTGTGTGAAGTTGCACATGTCCCCATTGCCTGGATGACACCACAAACATCACATCCTTCACAACCTCCACTGCATCAACTAAATAAAGCTGTCAGTAGCTGGCAAGCTCCAAGCTTCTTTGTTCCTCAGCTTTCACAGACTATTGACATTCAATCAGGGTATCTATTTGATACCAGGATAAAAAATTTAGAGCATAAGTAGGATAGATGGGGGCCTAAGAATGACATTCAGGTAATTAACAACAAAGGTAAATTTATCAGTTTGTCACCACCATCTATAAATTTTTTCGTACTCTCATGCCGTGAGGTACAGAAAACAGAAGGTTTGGAAGGGTTATTTCACTTTTAGCTTAGATTGCCTGTTCTCTAATTCCTTTCCAAGGGACTTGATCCCAGATTCTACAGCGTGTCTTCTGTGAAGGTTTAACATGTTTGTCACCTCTCAGTTCCCCTGTAGACCTGCACCTTTCTGAGGAGAACAGTAGTTCAGATACTGCTCTTACCATTTATACAATATTTCCAGCCTTCCAGCATTTCTAACTTGTGTGGTTTCTTTCAGGCCATTATAAGCAGTTTGTGTATATCACTTGCCCTTCTCATATTTTTGTTGTGTGTTTACACTAACTATATCAAATGGGTCTAGTGTTGTGAGCAAGTTCACGGGTTAATACTGTTAGAGTTGTCAGGGTCAATTTGAAACTGTAACAAGTTGTGCTATTTAAATGTTGTTAAATGTTAAACCTTTAAGTTATCCCCTTTCAGTCTTACCCTGTATTTGTATCCCTTTCCATCATACTCTGTATTGGTACCCCTTTCCGTGTCACCCCGGAGTTGTATCCCTTTCCCTCGGGAACCACTTCCCCTGCTCCCAGAAGGGTTTGCACCCAGGCTGAATTTTAATGAGAGGCTGATGGTACTATATGAATCCTCTCAGAAACAACAAACCAACACATAAACGGACTTGAACCCAGCAGAACCACATGAGATCACCCACTGCTGACCAGAGCAGGATTCCGTCCAGCTACCATAATTTAAATAGCACCCAGCTTGGATGACACTCCTAAGCTACGAGCCAACATCGTCTTCCTAAGGACTCTCACGAGGAGGGAAGCCCTGGCTCTGCCGAGAGACAAAGCTGCACTTCTCCTCTTCAGAATTGTCCAGTGGGAGCAACAGTGGTGTGTGCACCCCCTTGGGTTCCCCACCCAGAGCTGTCTTCAATAAAGGCCTTTTTAAGGGAGCTGGTCTCCTGTTTACACTAACTATATCAAATGGGTCTAGCAGGAATTGCACAGCTGCATGACCAAACTTAAAAGCATTGAAAGCACCTAGGAAAGGAATGGTTGGGAATAGAGGGATTTCTTAACCTCTCTATTTTCATTTCTGTGTTTAGTGAGTCTTGTAATCTTAGGAAGTTGAAAACAAGTTCTGGCTTAGGGTTAAATATGCTATTATCACCCCAATCTGAAAAGAATCTTAAAAATGAACCAGTGAATCCCAGACTGTTAAGCAGATGTAACAACATCACCTGGGTTCCATCATTTGCATTTGAATCACTGCAATAAAGGTAGATCATTTCACTAGCTGCTATTGCTGACTGTGTTTTCCTGATCTGACCTTTCTGTTAGCCTGCAGTCCACAGTACAGCAGCAATCCAGAAATCCTCAGACTGGACTAAATACCAAAAATGGTTTACATCCTTGGCCGGTACTCAGAGTGGGATTAAATACAGTACATTTCACTTGCTTGCATTCTCATGATTCTTACTATTGTAAAAGAAATTTAGCAGAGGAATATCTTAGATTTAGACGGGGTTTCATTTCCTGGTTCTTTTTTATTTTGACACTGCTGAGAGGAGGTTGAACATTAAACAGAAGCAGTGTTGTCTAGATAACTTTTTAGAAGGACAGACAGAGACCAGATGAAAATGCTACTTCATGGCTTGTTATTCTCTCCCCTACTAGGTGCTAGTGAAGCTGGCAGAATATGTTTGGCAGCACATCACATCTACTCCAGCACAAAATCAGCGGCTGTGGTTTTAGGACTTTACAGTGGTTTAAATTAATCCAGGAGATATTTTCATTTGCACAGAAGGAACCAATTGCATTCTGTGGGGTTTGTTTATTTTTGGGTTTTTTCCCTCCCGTTTTCAGTTTCTGAAAAACAGGGTAGAGAAGAGGAACTGGTCTCAGGACAGACAGGGAGTAAATCAGCAACTTCCTACAGCGCAATAGCAATATTTTAAAAAAATCCAACCCTATTCTACCTGTCTTTGCAAGACCTTATCTTCCTATGAACAGATTGAGCTTCATGTAACGGCAGAGAACTGGAAAAGGACCACAAGGGCTTCTCTTTCAGCTTCTAGATGCTAAGTTAAAAAAGGAAAACAGATTTGTTCTCCAAACAAAGATTTCTAATTCAAATTAACATGCATCTGGATAAGAGAGATGGCTAATTTTCTCTAAAGATACACCGGCTATTCTGAGCTTTGCACTGAAGCAGATATTTTAGGATGTTTCTCTGTGCCTTCTGGCACCATCTACATTACACTTGGGGAGCTTTTAACTTTCTCACTGAGAGTTTTTTCAGTGGTATCTTTTATCTCAACTTTCAATTTGTTCCCCTTATGACCCACAGGATTAAAAACTTCAGTTTAGAAACTGCCACACATAAACATTGAGTGCTGGAAACTTGATTGAGAGACTATAAACAAAAGACCACAAGAACAAATTCTCCTGTTTTCCTACACACTGTACCCTAAAATTTTAACCTAGAATGGATCATGGACTGCAACTGCCTACATGTCTCAAATACTTCAAAATTCCCTGTAGCCTCTACCAGTTATTTTTTATCATTATTCATCAAGTGCATATTTGTACCAAGTCACTGAGGGAGAAAGAATAATGCTCCAATAAACCTCCTCAGTGTGAACTAATTTCACCATACTCAAAAAATTAAATTTCCTGAAAAATTGGTCTTCATTTTATTTATTTTTTAAATTTTATTTTGACATGTCTTGCCAATTTCTTCCCCCAAGTTTTTTCTCATAAGCTGGAAACAAAAGCAAGAAAGGAGTGGGTGGGTTTATTTCCCTCACTTAATATTATAGTCACAGATACATCTTTCCTCCCTGATTAAATATAATACATGTTAAAAAATGCAGCTCTTGAAAAATATTTAAATTATTAAAATTCAATACAAGTACTGTCAGTGATAATTAAATTCTGGTTTTATCTTCTGACTTGTCACAGATTAACTAAGTCACTGACCCACAAAATTAGTTGCTTATACCACATCCAGGTGATTCACTGAGCTGATCCTATCATAATGCAGAAGAACACAATTAAAACTGGAGAAGGCCCTACCATCCCCAAAAGATTCAACTGGTAACATGCCTTTCTTTTAGCCTACCCTTCATGTGGTCTCTGTGCTTGTTTCAGTTAATCAGTAAGAAATGAAGCTGCTCAGAAAGTTTCTTTTGATGACAGGAGAAAATGATATCTAGTTAAAATTCATCCATGATCAAAGGCACCAATGATACAAAAGACTGGAAAGGAACCTGGCACCAGATGGTAGAATGAGACCACAAAGGGACAACAGTAATAAATATGATTCTATATCCAGCAGAACATGTGCAAAATAGCATGCACCGATCACCAGATCCTGCTATAAGCACACAATATTATTTAAATTTAATCATTAAAGAGATAGTGCTGACATAAGGACCTTGTTATCCTCTCAAAGGCTGCCTCTGATTACTCCCACATGTAATGTAGCAAAGCAGGATTGCTGCTGAGGGGTTACTGGTGATGCATTTTGCTGTTTTTGTTCAAGATGAGGCCCAAAGGTGACTCTGCCTGACTCCCATAAAGCAAGAAAAATAGTACAAATATGTTTGTGAATCATAGAACTGAATATGTAACAGCTACAAGGAAAAATGTGTGCTCAAAAAAGATCTGTGCTGAGAACTAAAGATCTTTCTTTTCTTCTGATCACAGATGGAGTATTAAAAATTAATGTAAGTTCTACCAGAAAAGAACTTGACAGTCCTATTTTGAGACTCATTTCACTTCATCTCTTCTCCCTGTCTCACAGAACATTAATGCCAAAACATTCAAAAGACGTTCTCTGGGGCTTGCTTTTCACATTCACAGAGGTGCTGGGAAGCATTTTGAAAAAGTGATTTGGAGTGCTGCAGTTTGTAGATACCCGATGGGGGAAATACTTAAGAGACCCTGATGCTTTTAAAGCAGATCCTTGGCACTTTCCAAAGAAAAAATAAGACCCTTCAAGGCTGGCACTGCCCAGAAAACTGGGAGTTCATCTCAGATAGCAAAGACCAGTAGCCATTTCAGGTGATACTAGCATGACAGCTCTGAGAATTTTAACTTCACTTTCACAAATACACTTCTGAGACACAAGTCTGACTTAACACCAGGAGAAAAATGGTGTTAAATTAGTCAATATACAGTGTTTAAAAATACATTTAAGCACTTTAAAATTACATAGCAGTATACTGAGAATCTATACCATGCTAAATATCTGTGCCATGACAATATAATATTAATATTTGCTTTTTTTTATATCAAGGTATACATATCAATATATATATTTCCAACTTTTCAGAGTGTCACAGCCTATAAAAAATAAACAGAGAGTATTTTAAAAGATAAGGGGTTTTAGTTAATATTATATTTACTGCATTTATTCAAAGAATTTGCAAAACATCTATTAATGTATCAAAACATCTACCAGTGGAAACTTCAGACCAAGTATGAAACCATCTTTTTTTTTCCTGGACAATCCCTGGAAGACAATATCTCTAGCCTGTGGTGTTCAGGCATGCTCCACTCATCATGTTCAGATTAAAGATGAGCTGAATTGCCCACAGGCACCAAAGGTACTGGATAGAGGTATCAGAGGGGCAGAGACCAGGCTGGAGGCTGTCCTGGAGCTCATGCAGGATCCCATGCTGCCAGGATTTTCAGCAGTGCAATACTCAGCCCCACAGAGCCATCACAAACAGCCTGCTGACTCCAGTGCTGTTCTCCCAGCTTCATCCACTGGCCATAACTCATGCCAGACCCACATGCAGCATCCTGGCTCTCCAAGCCATTTGTAAGAAACTCATTGGTTTCTAGATTTCTATTTCAAATGTAGGTTGCACAGAGTACTGTGTGGGGAGGGCAGGGTGGTGGTGCTGTGTCACTTTCAGGGCTGCCTCCTGCCTTGTCCCAGGGTCCACCAGAGAGCTACAGATTCCTGCAAGCACTGCTATGTGCCATCCTTCAGCCAGGCTATTGTGCATTCAATGACATGAGAAGCATGAGTGTTTCCATTTCAGGAAAAGCATGAACAAATTGGAAAGGATTTGCAAAGAGGTAACAAATTGGATGGAGGCTTAAGCATTGACTCATCATGAGCAATAATTTGAGCTGTTGAATTTGGTTTTTTCTTGGCCAAATAATGAATAATTTGATAGTCAAGAGTCTGAAAAAATAACTTGAATAAAGCGGGCCAAGACACAGTTATGAAGGGTCAAGAGAATCAGCACAGGGCAGAAGGGAGAGTAAAAAAACAGCTATAAGGTCTTAATTACTAGCCACAGGCTGAACTGTGAGAACAATACCATGGGCTAAACTCTGGGGGCAGCTCTGTCAGTTAGTCAAATACTCCTCTCTGCTTTTTTAAAAACCCAGCATTCTGAAATAAAACCTCTGCCAGTGTAAAGTAATCCAGTGCTACTGGTATCATCATGTTTCCCTGGTTAAAGAGCTGACCCAGAACTGCTAAATTTTGAACAGGTGTGAGAAATGCCTTCTTGTTGACATATCAAACAACTCTATGGGAGAGATTTCTTCAGTTTACAAGGCTTCAGGACAAGACCTTTAGCAGCTCCAAGGCTGTCATTGGCCATTCAAGTCATACCATTAACAACCTGAGCTACTGTGATGCTGAGATCCCTATGAAAACTGGGAATTTTTCTAACTTCCCTCAACTGTTCATATCATTGAGTTATCTTTTGCTATCATTAGGGAACAAAAAAGAACTAATGTCTCATGTAAAAAATTAACTTTACTGGTCAAAATTTTTATTAGTCAGGATGATCCATTAAAGCACTGCTAAGAAAGATAAATTTGGAGAACAGATATCCCAAGAAATTCCTGAGTGTTTACATTTTCTTGCAGATTGCTGTACTAGACAGAGCTCGAATCACATCTTCTTTCTCCCTGGAGTAAACTGCATGCTGGAAGGCAAGTCCAACCTCTGTGAGGAAGCCAGGGTCTCAGAGTAAACTATTTACATACTCCACCTTATGTTGGTCCTGTTCTGCTTCCAGCTGCCAAATAGCAGCCACCCTCAGGGGTCTTCAAATCAATGTCATGGCAGGGGGGGAAATGACAAAGCTGAAGGTCCTGGGATCCATTTATCTGGGTTTTTCACAGGTTCATATCGTGATATGAAAATCAACTGAAAATCTAAAGGTGGCTGACACTCAAGGGCTGAACCTGAGAGCTTCAGATTTGGACACAGAGGCTCTGAAGTGCCAGGGCAATTACAGGCATTCAGCCATTGCAGAAAGAGCCTGGAGAAACCCACTAAGCATCCACATGGGGTAAGTTGCATTTCCATCCAATCTTCCCTTCATTATGCTTATTAGGACTGTAGGTGGGAAGCTCTGTGGAAGCTCTAACAATAAGAATTTTATTTTTATGAGGAATTCATGCTGAATACCTTGCTTCAGCCACAAATGGATATCTGGTGATTTTATCTGAAAGAGAGAATGTGACAGTAGTCATCTTATTACTCTATGTATCACTGACTGCAAAAATTGGTAGGCTGTAATCCCAAGGGACAAAGAAGATTCAGTAAGATTCTTGGGTTTACTCCTTTTTCAGCTGGCTTTCTTGAGCACAAAAAAGTGAGAGGCACAGCCTTCTTCCTAGTTTGTTTAATTTGCATTTTGCAATCCTGCTTGGCTGCACAAAATTAAAAACTGAAAAGGCTGTCAGTGGAAAACTGATTACAGTCAACAAAGAAACCCCACAGAAAACCAAAACCACAGGGAAAAAAAAAGAAAAGTGAGAGTACCATCATAATAGCCCAAGGGAATGCATCAAGGAAAGATGGGTCTGAAGATGAAGAACCACCTGTCTTTCAGCTGACACAAGAAATCAGAGGGCAGGTAGAAACTTTACAAGCTGATGAAGGTGGAGGAAGCATGGGAATTGACTGAGCTTCCAGCAGTAGATAAGGGAAGACAGGCTGGCAGAGATGCAAAGAGCAAATGCTGTTCATGTCCCTGTTCAGCTCTAAAGCCAGAGATTAAAATAAGAAGAATAAACAGGGGGTTTAAGAAGGAAGGAACCTACCCTGGGTTTGAATCACTTTTCAGAACCACTGTCCCTGTGTTCCTGTGAGTCTGGAAGAAAGGAGCTTACAAGGTACTCATCAGAGAGAGGAAAGCAGGAGTGTTCACAGCAGCCTGAGAAAGCTCAGGGAGAAAAGGGCTCAGGGGTTTAAGAGACTGTCAGAGCACTGCAGTGCAGGCTCCTCCACAGCCACAGCATCTGTGTTTTCAGTCTGCTTGACATCTTTTTTGTCACTTTTAGAAAAATGTACACCTTAGAGTACATTTCCATTCAGTGCTGTTAAGGTGCTTCACTAGGGTATACAAGAATCAACTTTTTTTTTTCTTTAATGTGCTTCATTTGGTGACCAGACTTTATAACTGAGGTGATCTTACATGACCTTCTCATAAGATTTCTGCAAAGTTAGACTTGGAGTGTAGTGATGAAAACCTTCAAGAAAAATCTTGGTTTACCTCCACTAGAAGTCAGTAAAGTTAGGACCCTTCCCTGAACTTATTTTCTGATTCAGGAAACTTATTTTCTGCCCACCAACAAAATGATTGGGATGTCATATACAGATGGGATATAAGCAGCCCTCAGAAGAGAGGCAAAGGCATCCTCCCTCCTTTGTGATAAATGCTCTACCCACTGAACTTCACCATCCTCTACATGGAGTCAGCTTTCTCTCATACACAGCAGCACAAATTTCTACCAAAATTCCAGCCTGGCCAAAGTGGTGGTCTCCAATAAGAGAGACCCCAGCCTGAGCTGTCACACCCAGAGACGAACACTGAAACTCCATCTAGAAAAGCTCAAAAGGGAGCTGTAACTTCAACATGCATCTGTGTTTTATGAGTGAGGGGTGTCTGCCACTCCCTTTTTTGCATGGTGCTAGCACAGCAAGCTCCTCAGGATGAGAGGAGAAGGAACATCCTATTCTTGTATCCTAAATATCTTTCTCCCAAAACTTCATCTCCACTGTCAACTCTGAGGTATGCTTAACCATTATGACAAGCACATTTTTAAGAAACTTTGACCAAAAGATCAACAAACAGATTCAGGATGACCTTATTTGTCTTTCATTCCTAGGTATCTTCTAAACCACACTTCATGCAATTTGATCCTTTCCTGGCTGTGTGGTCTTTCATCTGTCTGTGCCTCAGGTGTCCTGAGATTAGCAGTTCTAATGCTTATCTCGTTTCCAGCAAGGTATTAAGAATAAAAAGATAATGAAGTATTCAGACTTCTGTGTGAGAAACACAAAAGATATTTTAAATGCCTAAAGCAGGCTTCATTAACAATGATAACAATAAGGGTCTGATTAGCTGAAAAGGCAGATTTCAAGCTGAAAGCCAGTCTGAGCTAAGAACTGCAAAGAGTGATCAGCAGCCTTTTGTAACACAAAGGTCACATGTCACCAATCAACATTTTGTTTTCCCATGATAAAAGACAAATATGAAGCACAAGACCTAAAACATGTTTAAATATTTCCATAGCTGCACACACAAACCACACAAACCCAATCTCCAGTCCCATGCCACGGAGCAAGGGCACTGAGGAATTAAATGAGTTTCAGAAAACATTCTCAAAATGTGCATCAGGGCTGACAGCTGCAAGCAAAGAGAAGAGAAAGGTTGGATATGTAATGACAGGAATTAGAAAAGTGAAAAGAAGGTGGTAATGAGTCTGCCACTTACGGTCAGGCTTCATTGAAGTACAATTTGAGTGATATGCCTTGGTTGGAAGAAAAATCAGATTGGGAAAGTGGGTTAAGTAAAATCACTCTAGTGTTAGGCATGAAGAGCTTTCTTGGAAAGTGTTTGAAGATTTCAATCCATTTGATAAAGGAAACTTGGAAACTTAAAGATATGTTGGATAGTTTGCTCCAAATTTGCTGGATACAAACCTGTATATGGCACAGCAGGATGCAGTGAGATGGATGAAATGTGCACTACAAAACTTAGGTTCTGTCACAAAGGAGAAGTTTTTGGGGTTTTTTGGCATCTTTACTGTCTGCAGTGGACTGCTCAACAATTTGCACTCTTCTGACAATGGATTGGACTCTGAAATGAAGGTGCTTCACTTATGGCTAAAGGCATCTAGTTAAAAAGTGATGTCGGTGGGCTGGAATGATTTGTAGTTCTCAACACTCAAAACTACCTTTAAAGCCATATGGACTCTTTGACATCCAACATACCTGCTTTGCAATATGCTTCATTTGCATAGAGAATGTATGAGAAGCCTGGCTGGGAGCAGCTCATGGTTCATGCATTGCTCACTTACAGAAAAGAGCAGAAGCACCAAGTTTGCATCATGCACCCTCTGTCCTGGCAAGGAAAATCTGACATTAAAGGGAGAAGAATCAGGGATATGCAGAAATGGGACCAGTCATTTGGCCTGTTTCCCATTCATAAGCCACAGGGAAAAGCAGCTCCAGCTCAGAGAAGGAGCTGGCTGCATATACTGTGCCAGGTGACATTTTGCTCCCCCAGGCTTCTGCTGCTGAAAGATATTCATATATTTACAACCTTTCTTAAGGTCATCTCTGCTGTGTCTCCAGCTGAGCCATTAAATATTAATTGGACTACTTTCCAAAAATAAAAACCAGAATCTCTGATTTACTTGTGTAATTAACACTTCCCACAAACCAGGTGTCCTCCTGAACCAGACTGAGCAAGACATTTGCTCTTCACAATGCTGAAATATGCTATGTGCTTTTCAGACAGACACACAGTTGCGTGTTCATTCCATCTGCACAAGGGCAGGTCATTATTTGGGGAGGAAAAAGCACCTCAAATACAACAGAAAATATGCCCTCTAAGTGATGTAATCAAACTTTCCCACTCACACTAGATAGGTCTCTTCAGTTTGTGTTTTGTGTTTGATTTTTTTTTAAGCATTTCACATAGAGGGGCTTGAATATCTTTTTATAGGCTGTTTTTTTTTTTTTTTTTCCAATAAGGCTCAATGCTGCTAAATTTCTCAAAGAGCTCAGATTTTAACCCACAGTTGTAAAAGAGCATGGTCAGTCTCTGGTCATATCCAAGCACTTGCATTAAGAAACTTGGATTGTCACTTAAAATCATGCAGCCATATAGGTTGGAAATTACTTTTGAGCTCATGGACTCCAGCTGTAAACAGATTTAACCATGTAACAAGCCTAACATTGCAATTAGCTCTGAAATTTAAGTTCAATACCAGCATTACTCATGTTAAGGTAAATATGTATTCAGTAATCACTGAGCTGCACAGATTATTTGCAGAAGTTTATTAGATGTCTGCTCTTCAGTGAGGCTAAGGAATTTGTGGAGAGAAAATTCACAGAATTCAAGGTCCTCAATGCTCAGCTGCCATCTAAGCTCAGAGACACTAAAGTTCTCATCCAAGAAAACTGGTTTTGTACTGAAGCACATCCATCCTGTCAGGATTTAGCAGACTGGGAGCCAGCTCATACCTAAACCTTTTGGGAATCTGTAGTCTAAGCAATACTTTGACTTTATTGCCTCAGAAACTCAGTCTGTCAGTCTCAGAGCTTATGTGAAAAAAAAAGAAAGCTTTATTTTCTTTTTGAAGAGGTGACCCTCCTTTTCACAGATGACTATCAGAGCACTCACCTATTAAAATGAGGCACATAGACTCCATTTCTTCCTCTGAAAAGGCAGATTCAAAATGCTATCCTGGATCTTGCCTGAGAATATCCAAATCATCAGGCCTGGAAATATTGTGGTGAACATGTGTTAAGAATTAAAGTTTAGTGTCTCCTCTTTTGCATGGGCTAATTAAAGGTTTGTTGTACAGTAGAGTTTATACCCTGCCTGCCATTAGGTGGAGGATGTCATTCAGGGGAGGCGCAGTTCTCAGCTCTAGTCTTTGCAGACAAAATACAAGTTTGGGGAAGAGGAGAGAACTTTGTGTATTTGAATTGCAGCCAGGAGCTGAAAACTCACAGCCCTGGAAATTTCTGGGGGCCCTACTGCTTTGAGAAATTTTCTTGTACACTCTTTTAAGAACTTGCCATCCTTTCCCCTCAGCCACAGGTGGGTGAGACAGCACCTCCCGCTGAGGAAATCAGTTTCAGGCAGTTCCTGCTCACCTCTGTGGCATTTCCACCTCCCCAGGACACCTGCTGAGTATTTGCCAGTCTCTTGTCTCTTAGCAAAGGTGCCCCAGGCCCTTGGCAGGAAATCCAGATGAAGTTTCCTAGAGCACTGCCTTTGAGTTGGCAAGAGTGTGTCAATGGCAAGAGGCCATTTTGGATGTCACACTTCAGCTTTGTTGGAAATCTGCTCCAAACGAAACCCTGCTGTCAGGACTGTGTAGCCTCTGTTTTACCTAAAGTGTCAGAGTGTCAGTAAGAGGGAATCCACAACCTCTCCTGCATGTTCCCATCATGTAAGATATATGTAGCACTAAATCCTTGGATATCTTTTATGGCAGAGTGTGGTTTCCCCCAGCTCCTCCTGCCCCTGAATAACCCACAGCATGGAGAATGGAGCACAAACCTGATGAGTTCTGCCTGTGTCAGGAAGGCAAGGGAATGAAAGTGAGACCTCTCACTGAATGTTTCAAGCTTTGTTAGAAAAGTAGAGCAAGACCATTTCTGTTGGGGAGTGGGTGGTGGGAAGAGGAGGAAAAGGACAAATTTACCTGTATACTGAGCAGGGGGAGATGCCTTTTGGTAGTGCTAAACAAGGCTGTTGAATTCCATTGCAAATCAGGACTGAGAGCACTGCAGCTCTCCTTGCCCTGGCTTAGTTTCTGGTCTGCAACGCTGCAGATCTTGGCATCCTAATTCCATGTGGAAATTAAATCTAAAAGATGTTCTGCAACTCCTAGTGCAGGCTCAAATATTTTTTCCCCCATCTAGACCTGAGCACCTCCAGAAATACACAATGTTTAGTGAGATAGAGAGGTATTGTAAAGTGTACACCCTCAACTGGCATATGTAAGCATCATTAATTAACCTAATAGCAGAGGTAGCATTTTAACTAGGTTCTGTTTTGTACCTTTAAGATGTGGCTTATAGCTTAGTAGCTTTAGAAGTTTATTACTCTAATAGCTTTATAGTTTATTATTTTTTTTTCTCCTCTACCATTTTCTCTAATAATAATGCTTTATTTCATTTGTATGTCTTGAAGGTGACAATTTAATACACTTAACTGTATGTAACATATTCTTTTGCCAAAGTGAGGACCATTTTGTTTAGGAAACCAAGGATAAGCTAACAACTGTAGGTATCATTAAGCTCATGTTTATTCATGGACAGCTACTGTAGGCTATTAAAACTTTTTGGCACAAAACTGACTAAAAAAAATTACTGAAAATTTAGCATCCCTCCCACTCCCCACAGAGTTATCAGGTCCTTATGTTGCAGCTGAAATGAGAGACTGAAACATCAGGTTTTTCTAGCAGCATGGAAGAGGGGGAGGCATGGGGAGACAGGAAGACATTTAAACTGAAAATATTCCACAGACATCTTTTTTTTTTTTTTCTGAAATACTGTATTTACACAAAATTGAAGAGAGTACAAATACTTTACTAAGACAAAACCATTATAGTACATTCAATTTAAACACAGGCAGAACTATAGATGCAAAGCACAGAGGCCTAAGGTACTTGCATGGGGGAAAGAAAAAAAAAAAAAAGAGCATCAATCATAAAGGCCCCAGAGATTAAAAGCAGGAGGTAAGAGAACATTGTATTTGTTAGGCAGCATCATTTTTCCTTGACTTCAGTGGGATTGAACAAGACACTCTCCCTCCTCACTGTGGATGGTGGGAAAAACCCTCTCAATGTGCTGACAGCTCAACACTGATTTTGCAAAACAGTTGAGTGTGTACTTAATTTTCAGCATAGAAATAGAACTGTTAGCTTCAAAGAAAATTATATTTGTGCCTAATCACATGCTTATATGCTTAGTTTGACCAGAACTAGCCTTCTTAATACTTTATAGGGTCAAGTGCATTGTTACATAAAAAATAAAAGTACTTTACTGTTATCTTTCTTTTTATTTTCTTAAAATATACTTTAGAATTGCTTTACTTTTTTCCTTACGTACTCAATTAGAAAATAGTAGTTTATTGAATGCCATAGAATTCTTAAATTTTAATAAATGTCTCACATAATCAAAGGAATATTGTTCAAAAATAATTCCCACATTTTTCCAAAAGCTGTTTAAATTTAAAAAGGAATAAAAGAGAAGAATACACATGATAACAAAGCAGCTTTATATTTCTGGGCATTTGGCAGCAGGTCTTTTATAATATTTCTGACATCTCTTGTTTTCAGTTAAAATCACCAGATTAATTGATCATTATTAAAGAAAAGATTGTACAGTATTATGACAATCCACCATATATAGCCAATGCATGGAATATTTTACACATTTTATATCCCTTAAAAAGAATTAATATATTTCAGCCTTTCCTTTGGAAACAGATAGCTTCTGAAGTAATAGATCTTAAACACAATGGTATCTGTCACTTCTGCTGATTTTTTTTTTCCGAATAAAAAGCTTGCTTAAATAGGACTACTAGCTCAGTGGTGGAACTACAGTTCTATTTAACTAAATTCCATACATGTCTTTGTTACTGTTGCTGCAATTATTGTAATCACATACCACTGAAGTGCTAAATATTAGTAACTCAGATATGTGGACTTTGGTTATGCTTGATAGAATACTGGCATATCAAATATATATATATATGTACCACTTCCTAAAGGCTATGTTACAATCATGATGCCTAGTAATAAATAATTAATAATGATAATAATAATAATTAATAATAATAACAATCTCAGATTCAAAGTGCTGACTCACTTGAGGCACCAATACAATAAATCAATCAATTAAAATATCTATTTTTGATGTTCAAACCAACAGCAGATCCTGGGCTGCCACGTTACATGTGCAGCACGGAGGACTCTGAACCTGTCCTTCCAATGTGGGGATTCCTGTGCTCCCAGAAGACACTGGAATGCCATGTCTGATATGGAACACTCCGAGACTTACCAGGTCTTCACACATGAAACATTAAGAGCTATCTAAGCTCCTCTAAAGCCTCAGAAGGCTCTCTCAAAACCCTCCAAGCCAACTCTGTTCACTGGGGACAAGGCTTTGCCATGAATTGTGCTTGGCTGCAGACCAGGGAAGAGCCTTTTTATGAAAGTCCAGGATGCAATGTGTCACATTAATGCAGCCTTCACACCCTGGAGACACTGTCACCGCTGTCAGCAGGAGAGGAGAAAGGCAGTTTTCCAGCAGCAGCAAACACCTGTCTCCCTGGAAGGGGAGTGCTTTCCTGTTGTCAGTTTGTCCTGTGCAAGCAGTAATCGTTTTCAGTGTCGAGGGAACTGTTGTACCCTGATGATGGATACAGGTCCCTCTTCAGTATCCTGTTGACGATGTTGATCAGAACTTTTTTGTACTGTTGACGTAAAAGTGAGTAAACAAACGGATCTGATGCAGCCTTACTGTAGGTGAGGCACTTGCTTATAATTCCCCAGTAGTAATTTATGGTAACAAAAGGAATGAGCTCTATCAACCTGTTAAACATTAAAGAGAAATGGAAACACTTGAGTGTTATATTCACACTGAGCCCAGTGCTCAACTCATGCTTCATGAAACATTCAAGTACCATTTATTTCCTTACAGTACACAGTCCCTGCAGGAGAAGGGTCGTGTACTTACGCCTCACATTCAATAGGGTCAAAGAGAACTTTCCTAGCAAGGCCACTGGGAGATAAAATTAATTCCTACGATGGAAAGAGGGAAAAACTGTTTTCTGTGGAAATGCTTCTGTGCAGAAGAGATAAGAGAGTGCTGCAGTTTACTGCTCACTTTCTGAATTTACTGAGCTGTGCTGGTAAGTGGTCAAAATTGTGGTGACATAACTGACTACCTCTCTCCCACAGCAAGCTTGAGATAGACACATGTGACTCAAGGCACCCAGACTCAATGACCTCAGTTTCCTGAGCAGAGCTGTCTAGTGACACCTGAGACATTCGGACATGACCCCATTGGCATCGGGCTGCTGCTCCTGGAAGGTCCTGTGCATATCTGCCAGCCTAGGTAAAGGACTTGAGTGCCACGCAGCATCTCAAATGACACCAGAAATGTGGTCTAGGTCACTGAATCCATCCCCTCAGATCAGACCAGCGTGCCTTCATTACCCCACTGTGGAGAATCAACACAGATGCAAAGTGGATTCATGTCAACCCATTGTAGTATGAAAACCAACCTGGCAGTACCTCAGGGAGATCTGGCTGGCACCTGCAATCCCACAGTATGCCTAGCAGCACACCCACAACTACTTAGCCTTTGGAGTTTTTGTGTGCATTTGGCTGACTTCTAGATTGGCCAAAGAAAACAAGGAGACAACACTTTTATCATCATTATATGACCAGTCAGCTACGTCCAGACCTGTGTCTCCTGGTCTGTGCTTCACAGATGATTAGTGGCCTCAGCACCTCAGCGGAGAGGGAGGCATTAATCATGGGGGCAGAAACCACAACTAAGTTAAACATTTTTTCCACAGAAGTGAGGGCAATCCTTCAGACTATTCCAGCAAATGTCTCACCCAGCTCATCTGCAAATCGTCCAGGAAGGTGAAAGAACAGGGTGAGGGACTTTTATTTTGTGTATGTCTTTTGTAAAATCTTTTGCAGGAAAAGGAGTATTCTACTTTGCTCTATTCATCCCAGAAGAAAAGAAAATGTTCTGGAAGATAAAATAGCCCTTGTCTGTACTCTAAGACATCACTGTTTGAAGATGTAAGATGAGACGCTTTCTCGAGGCTTGAAGAACCTCCTGTCCTCTTTCCAAAATGCAGAGCTCCTGACTTTCAGGGTGTTGACTTTTGAAGCTGTTCCAGTCCCTCCTCATAGAAAAACTGGCTTATCATCATTTGGACTGAACGCTGCTACAAGTGACAGGAAAATTCCTTATTTATATGTCAAAAAGTAAAATCATTCTTATGGCAAGTGCATTTAAATAAACAGATTACTTCTGTTTGAAGTTGCTCAGAAAAAGTTCCAGTGAATTTAAAATAAGTAGAACAGGAAGATACAAAATATGAGAAAAAAATGTACAATAAATGACACTTGCTACATGATTGCTTAGGTTAATCCCATCCTGCATATCCTCCTAATACAAGAAATATATAATTGATGTTTACACAATTGATGTTTTTCTAAAGACACTAAATAAGAAGAGTAAGATATCTTTCAGTCTTGAAAATAGATGTATTGCTGTGTTCCCATTAATGCATTACGGATCCTAACTTAATTGCACTAAAGCAAACAGAAGAAAAATTACACAGATTTTAATAAGATACAGGGTCTGGCCAAAACAAGTCAGAAATATCCATCTGAATGCATCTTGGTATGATTTCCATGTTTTCAGTGCTGTTCCAAAAGAGATTAAATTCATCTGTCGTCTCTTCGTGAACAGACGAATATATTGCTAATGAGCCTAATCTCATTCAAATTTCTGAAGTGAGGAGCAAATACTGAGCTCACAATGCAACCTGAGTCACTGAGGCCAAGAGCAAGACAACAGGGAGGATGGCTTTTACATTGCCTCCCCAGAGAATGCCTCAGTGCCACCCCCCTAAAAACCAGAATGAGGGAAGAACAGAGAATCAGGCTCAGCAGCAAGTCCTCCAGTCTCACCTCCATCACCACGTTTCATGAAGTGCTGTCTTGGCACTCTCTTGTTTTTGAGACAAGAAGTCTTTTAGGATGTCTTCCCCAAAAACTTCCCATTCTGCTGTCACTGGACCAGCTCAGTCCCTGTGACGGACAGAAGCTGTACCCTGACACACATTTCCATAAACCAGCCCTCAGCCTTCTCTGTAGTGATTCAGTGGGTACCAGTTTGTCTCACATAGAAAATGCACCATCTCACATTTGCCAAATGCAAGGTCTGAAGAAGGAAGTAACTTTTATTGTAGAAGTTTATGAGAAATGCCTCCACCCTGAAAAATGTGGCCACGTTTGGAATTTGCTGAGCTTCATAATGTTCAGATGGAAAGAAGATGGCAAAATCCACTTTGCTCAACATAATAACATCCTGATTATTGCAAAAGTGAATAGAACATGACTCAAAATGTACTGAACAATGATAAAACTGACCTTTTAATTATGTGATGTAATGTTAATATTTGTAATAACCCTTTCAACTGCAGAAAAAAGATGTAGTTATCCAGGCAATCAGGAAGGTATCCCTTTCAACATGTAAATGGGAACTGAAATAAATGTCACTTTAAAAATATTAAAAATATTGTCTGTTTAGTGTATTGGCCTTAACCTGTCCCCTACTCCTCTCGGAAAAGGGCAGTGGCTCTGACCAGGAATGGCCTGTATGTGTGTGACTCTAAGATCAGAGCACTAAAGCTGGCCAGTTTCTGTGCACTGGTGTAGCTGCAGACACTGGCAGCTTGGTAACAACCTTGAAGAAGCCCTCACCAGGGGGTTTTGCACACTAGAGCACCTCCCTCAACACAAGTCAGCACTCTTCAAGGCTGTCTGGAACACACTGTGAGAGTGGGAAATATATTAAAAAATCACTTGTGAAAGATGTAGTCCACTTCAGCATAGACATGAAAGGTTAAATGCCGGGATGCTGCAATTCAAGGTAGCTACACTGACTTCCAGCTCACTGGTTTACACAAGGTTGAAATGAATAATATTAATAATGATAATAATAATCATCTGTTGTAGGAAGACTACACAAGTAGATAACAACAATGATGCATGGACACTTCAAAAGGTGCAAACCACCAGGATGGATGCTTATAATTCTGCCCAGTTGAGGAACACAATGTTTCCTATACATTTAAGGAGTCTAATCATTGCTTTTCCTGGGAGATAACTTTTACACCTCATCACAAGTCTGTGCTGCACCATTAGCAATATATTTACAGGCATTAATGTTTCCAGACTGAAATCTTATCTGACAAATTATCAGGCTGGACAAATTTAAATTATATCAACTCAACTTCCAACAGCAGCAAGCTTGGCCTTATGCCAAAAAAAGAAAAAAGAAACCAAAAACAAAACAAAACAAAACAAAAAAACCCTAAGCTAATCAGAAAAGTCTATCTGTTTTCCTCTCTATTGCGAGGGTTGTGCTAATAAGGAAGGGTGGCAAGTCTTTTAAACTGCTTTTATCTCCCCCTGGCATGTAATTAATTCCCAGTACTTGTCCTAAAAGCCACTTGCGTTTGGCAGAGGTGCCCAGACCTGGCTGTGATGAGGGAAGGAGAGCCAGTTCCTGCCGGAGCTGTCCCCTGGGGCTGGGTGTGTGGACAGGAGCGGCGTGTTTGTGTGTGTGTTTGTGTCCTCTGGCCCTCAAGACCAGTCCCGGGGGTCCGTTTGGCTCTGGCCCCCCAAAATTAGCTGTAGGACCCCCGGGCACCTGGGCATCACAGGACATCCTGATCCCGCAAAGCCCTCCACCCCTACAGGGGATACTAACCTGGTGATAATGTAAGGACCAAAACAGATCACGAACGACCCTATAAAAATGCTGATTTTCTTGGTAGCCCGCTGCCTCCTCCTTTTCTGCTCGTTCAGACAGCGCTGCTTCACACTACGGGGGGAAAAGAGCAGCAAGGGTGTTAAGGCAAGGAGGGAGGAGGTGAGACGCGAGCCCCAGGAAGAGGGGAAGAACCCTCTCCACGGCCGAAAGCCCCTGCGCCCGAGAAGGGAAGGGAGAGGAAGGCAGCCCCCGAGGACAGGAGGGCAGCCCGGTCCGGGGGAAGGGCGGCCCCGAGGGGAGGAGGGCAGCCCCGAGGGGAAGAGGAAGGCGCTCCGGAGGGAGGGAGGATAGCCCGCCGAGCCTCGGGACGATCGCACTCAACAAAGCAGTGCCTCCCGCTTGAAGGGAGCGCAGGCAAGTGGCATAACCCGGAGAGCCCGATTAGCGTTCAAACAGAGAAGGCTACAAATGCACAAGTCACCGTTCCTGGCACTGTAAGCAGCGTCCGAAACTAGAGACAGGAGTGCTCGCCATGCGGCCGGGGCAGGCAGGAAAGGGTGCTGGGGAGGCGGGATATCGCTTGTGCCCGGGGTAACTACCGCGAGTGACCGGGGGCTGTGAGCCCGAGCGCGCACCATTACCTGGGGTGGATATCCACCAGCAAAACCAGAGTCTGCATGGTAATAATGTCTATCCGCTTGCAGTGGAACCGGGCAACTTTCAGCACCTTTAAATAGGTGAAACACAAGATCACCAGAGACAGCATGAAACTGGTGGAGTGAAAGACAATGGTGAACACTGTAAACCTTCTCCTCTCTGTCTCTTCCTTCAGGTGTAAGGTGCAAGAGGCATAAACGCTGTTGTAATCTACCCATGAGTAAAACAAGGATACCAAGGGGAATGTGAGGGAGTGGAGCCACGAGTAGCCCATCAGTATCACAGCGTCCTTATACCGCATCTTGCTGGTGTAGCTTAGGGGGAACACCACGGCAATCCATTTGTCGATGCTGAGCGCTGCCATGCTCAGCATTGTGTTGGAAGTCAGGAAAGTTTCCAGGAAACCCACCGCCTTGCAGACGCAGCCCCCGAGGGGTTGCTGGTTCCTCAGGATGCCCAGCAGGGTAAAAGGCATGTTCAGAACGGTGAGAAGCAGGTTGCAGAAGGATAAGTTCACCAGGAAAACCCCGGCGACCTGCTTGCGGATCTCCGTACTGTAGACGAAACATAGCAGCACCAGGAGGTTGGAGAGCAGAGAGACAACTAGCACCAGCACGAGGAGCAGAGCCAGCAGCACGCCTGCCAAGTCCATCTCTCAGCGGGTCGCCTGGAGCGGGCGAGGGCAGGAGGAAGGGGGCACCCGCGCCGGCACCGCAGCCTCGCCTGCCGCCCACCGCGGGCGCCCGTGCATGGTGCCGGCGGCGGGGCAGGGGCCGGGGGCAGCGCCGGGGCAGCGGGGCGCAGCGAGAAGGGCAGGGCCGGGCAGCGGAGTCGAGAGAGGGGCGAGGGGAGCGCGACTGAGCGGCTGGACGGGGGAGAGGCGGGAGGACAGGGACAGCGGGGCCGGGGCTCTCTGACAGCAGAGTCAGGCAGCGGGGGGGGAGCGGGGGCGGGGACCGTGGCCGGAGCCGAAGGTAGGGGCTCCGGAGCACGCAGCGGCCGCGTCGGGAGATAGGGGGAGATGGGGGTACCCGAGAATCGGAGCTGGAATAGGGAGCCCGCGGCGCCGGAGCCGGGAGGAGCGGGCCGGAGGCGCGGTGCTTGCCGAGCGCTGTCCGCGGTGCTGAAGCGGCGCTGCCCCGACGGCCGCCCCGCTCTGCCTA
>JAYDZK010000202.1:61232866-61271534 GCA_034509185.1 Euphonia xanthogaster | reverse complement strand
CCGATCTGCCCCAGCCCGCGCCCCCTCCATGCCCCGCCGCCGCTCCGCTCCGCCGGGCGCACGGCCTCCGCAGGCTCTGAGCATCTTCCCCGCTGCCCAGCCCCTCAAATACTCCAGCCGCGGAGCCTCCCGCAGCGACTCATGCGCAGACGAGCGGCTGCGAGGCACAGGCTCAGCCAGGGATCGCGGCGTCGGGCTGAGACGCTCCTGGATCGCGGGCGAGAGCAGCAGGAAGCCCAACTTTCCGCTAGTGTGCAGCTCGGGAAGGATCAGACCTGGAGATGAGTTACTGCGATGAGTCTGATCCCTGTGCTGTGCTCAGGCACACCGTGAGTGCACCAGCTGTATCTGGCGCTCCTGAAACCTGTTCAAAATCTGGTGTCTGTGCCCCTTGGCAGGCTTTCCCCCTTCCATCTGAGGGATTGCTTTCCCTTTCTCCCCTACAATGCTTGGTGTGTTTGCCCTCCCGGTATTCACACCGGCATGCTTCTGCTGCTGGCCAGTTTCTCGGTTAGAGACTCCACTTTGAGTGCTTGGACTCACCAGCTGGTTGAACAAGGACCCACATCAAGGTGATGCTGGCACACTTTGTGGAAAACTAAAGTCTCTCTCTTTACCATTTTCCAGTCACACTGATAAAATGGTAGTGTGGTGGTCAGAAAAGTTTTATCTGTTATCACATTTTGGCAACAGCTGAAAAGACAGACAAGAAAGAGAACAGAAATTCCCCCTTGCAGCTGACAGAAATGTAGATCATGTGGCTAATTCCCAAAAAATGTCATGAATCTTTGTCTTTGATTAAAAAAAAAAAGAAAAAAAAAGGGAGAGAGAAAAGAGACTAAGTTTTGGTGCATCAAAATACTGGTACAGAAAAAAGCTGCCATGTCTAATCACTGTCACATTTTACAGTTGATCGCCAGAACTGACACAAAGAAAAAGGAGAAGAAAAGGTAGCTTTCCTACTGTCCAAAATGACTGGTAATATCCTAAGGAAATGCTGTATTGTATATATTGTCCCTTTAGTGTAGCCATGTCACGCAAGTGTGACCGCTGTGTGAATAACGGTACATAAAAACTGCTTGAAAGAGCCTTAAGGCAGTGTAGGTTTTCTTGGGCTTTTTTCCCCCAAGAGTAGTTAAAGTTTTGGATCAGGCACTAATTGAAAAGCTTGCTATGGTAAATTGTATGTCTTAAGGAAAGAGCAAAGCAGCAAGACATGAGATGTGTTATTTGGAAGCGAACCAGTGCAGTACTATTCCTAAGGATGGAAAGAAAATGAATGTTTTCTTTGATCAGAAAGCTGCCATTTCCAAAGTTTAAAAAGTGCAGATACATTTGACAGGGCTTATGCTTGATGAAAAAAATCTAATATGTACCTGTGTAAGCATTTGAGGGAAAAGAAATCTATAAAAGCATGACAATACCAGTTTCCTCAGCGTTCAATTGTTGCATTTCTATCATGAGAGAGCCAACACTGTTTGGGAAGGGTTGGGAAGAAATGAACCATCATGGGAGAACCTGGCTGTGTCCTTACAGAGCAAGGGTTCTGCAATTACTCCCTCCCCTAGAGCAGCCATTCTTACACTTTCTACTAGTCAGAACCCATATATGACCTACCTTTCATTTAACAGTACCACAAGTTTATGAGGCTTTTATGTTATCCATCTGGGAATAGAGGCTGTCTGAGTAGTGGTGTCACTGTTGGGGCTATTTTATATCATCACAGAGACAACTTAGATGTGCTGTTCCCTTACTGGGATAGCTACCTGAGAAGCTGTTTCCTCTTGGATGCAGACAGAGGACAACTTCTGTCTCTTTCTTTCTCTCTCTCTTCTACACATACATGCATACATAATTTCTCCCATATGGCCTTTTCAAATGAAGAACAAATTGTTTCTCAAAACTGATGCAGGAAGAATACATTGAAATAGGACAAGAAAATAAAAAGGTGGCAAAAAGATGGGAGAAAATGGTTCTGATTTTTTCAGGTGAACAGTGAGTTTTACAGTACCCTGCAACAATATTCTGGGCTCAAAGAGCCCAGTAGAGATTACTTTGTTGGATTTCTCCTTTTGCTTTCAGTGGAACTTTGTTAATGTGACAAGTTAATTGTGCACATAACTTCCTGTGGGATGCGAGTCCTCTGCTGACCCTTTCCCATTTACAGGCAGCAGCCCTGTAACACCTCATACCAGACACCTCTCAGTCTTACTTGCAGCTTATGAGGCTGGAAACAGACACTTCTTTGAGACCAGAAGGCTCAGACTTGCTGTGGTGGGCTTGCAAATGTGGGCAGTGCCTCCTTAGCCCCTGGAAACACAGATGCTACCTTTTCACATATAAGCAGACAAAGGCTTATATAATCCCAAATGCTCACAGCACTCATACTAAACACATGTATTTTCCCAATCAAGATCTTACAGTATTTATCAAGGATGCTGTTTTGGTGGAAACTGGGGACTGTAGAGAGTGCTGCAGTATGATTAAGAAAAGGAAAAATAAAGATGTTCTTATCAATAATGATCCCTTAATAAACATAGTCTATTTAGTTAACACAGATTAGGTAAGTACTTGAGACTTTTATTCTAACATCTGCATCATTCATTAAATCTATACATTCATCTGTTCTAAATGTTGACCACAACTTATTTGATTTAGTGGTGAATGGACTGTATTTGTTGGAAAAAATAGGGTAAGAATCAAATTCCTTTTTTAGTTTCACTCCAGGAGAGATGCGTCATGCAAATTTCAGTGTACATCAGAACTGCACATAATTCAGCTCTAATCAAGGTATTCTGCAAAGGCTAGGAACACATTTAATTTGGTTCTAATTTTAAGAAAGCACCATGAAAGAAGGAAACCTCAAACAAATTATATCAATTAATTTGAAAGTACAGAGAAAAGCAACCCTTTTCCTCTGATTCTCCTATGACAGGTGAAGAGAGGGAAATTAAATTATATTAATATGGGGGGAAATGGAATGACTCATGGAACTGATGTTACAAAAAAAGCTTTTCACTTCTAAGGCACTTGCTAAAAAGTGACCCATTTCAAAAGTGAGTAAGACTGGTTAATACCCATGAGATTTTTCAATATGTCCCGTAAATAGATCTGGTACTGATAGATCCTGACAAGCAAAGAGAAATCTCTTCTCACTTCCACAATGACTGCCGGTGTGTTATTGTTTTCACATTACATTTAGCTAATGAAGCTTCAGTGAAGTCAGAGTTCTTCGAGTCTCAGCAACAACTTTTTTTCTTATTATTCTTTTGGGGTTTTTTTTCCCCCCTCTTTCTTTTCAAAGGCCTATTTTATTAGGATTTGAACTGTAGAGTCTTTGAGCAAGCAGGGCTACTACACAAATATAGATTTCATGCTTTCTGGAACAATGAGACAAATAAGCAAGCAGATATTGTGACAAGTGACATCCTGTTAGTCCCTAAATAAAAGATGTGAAGCCTGACTCATCAGTCTAATACAATTCTGAAAGACTGTTCCTGTGGCAGAATTCCAGTAGGCACATTTACCACCTGTGGAATAACTTTGTCCTGAAGATCTTCCTAAAATGGAACAAAGAAAAACTCCACGTGTGTAAAGCCCACACATTCCTCCACTAAACCTCTACTTTTCAGGGGAAAAATTTGGAGCAGAAATATGAAGCTCAGCCATGCCACAGTTCTGCCGACTGAAAGTGCTTCAAAATTGCCTAAGTACTATAATGAGGAATCTCAAAGTTCAACAGATAATCCTGTAGCTGTATCAAAAGTCTACACTCACAAAATTTCTGTTTTCTAATTTCTGTTTATGCAAACGAGATAGATTCCTACAGTCTGCAAAAATTGATCTCAAAATTATTCCAGAAGACAATATTTTATTTTGAAAGATGGAAGGCAATAGAGCTGGTGAAGTGTCTGGAGCACAAATCTTATGAGTGGCTGAGGGAGCTGGGGTTGCTTAGCTTGGGAAAATGAGACACATGGGGAACCTTATCACTCTCTGCAACTACCTGAAAAGAAGTTTTAGACAGATGGGGGTCAATCACTTCTCCCAGGAAACAAGTGACAGGATGAGAGGAAATGGCCTCAAGTTGTACCAGGTGAGGTTTAGATTGGACAGTAGGAATAATTTCTTCACCAAAAGGGTTGTCAAGCATTGAAATGGGCTACCCAGGGAAAGGTTGACACATCATCCCTGGAGGTATTTAAAAGACCTTTAAATACCTTTTAAATGTAGGTGTGGCACTGAGGAATGTGGTTAAGTGGGGATTTGGCAGGCCAGGGTTAACAGCTGTACTTGATGATCTTTAGGGTTGTTTCCAGCCTAAGTGATTCTATGATTGTGTTCTTGATATTCTTAATGGAAATGGAAGTTCACAAGTACTGGAAGATGACAGGAAAACAAAAACATTCACAGAAACTCAGCCAGTTTCAGCTGACATAGAGTTCCAAAAATAGGTATGTATGGATATGTGTCAATGCTTCCTCTTTGTCCCACCAATTCTTTTTGCCTTTTTCCTCTTCCACAATGTGAGGCAGCAGGTAGAACCAGAATTCTGGATTGCAAAATTTGGCTTTGGAATCAAGCTGGTTGATTTGTTATTTGTTTGTTGTTTTTTTTTTTTTTTTTCCTAGAGTGCAATGCAAAAGTGTGAAGGCAAAAATATGCTATTCTACTGAGCAGCAAAATATATTGATATCAGTGAAGTTTGTGTCAGGAGATAAACAAACACTAACTAGCTTTTACATCCAGAAGCTTTACAACTATAATACAAGTCTGAAATATTAATGGAGGAATACTGTTGCCTCAAGCAAGTGGCAGAGGCACTTGAATCTCTGCCTTTCATAACTCAGGGACAAGTTCTTCAAATTATTCAAAATATGTCTGTTCTTTCCCTAGACTGGTTCTACAATAGAGTTACTCTGGATATAATTAAATATTCAGGACTTGGGCTATACCCAGAATTTTATATTTTGTGAAGGTAAAATTCTTATGCAGCTTCCAGAAAAAATAAAAATGGTAAGTGGAATCTTATTGAATATAAGCACATATAGTCACTTACCATTTTTGTCTGTTTTGTTTCTTTTTAAGGATTTGGTTATCCATATATTTTTAACGTGACAGGAATAAAGATGAAAGTTGGGTTTGTTTTTTTTTGTATTTTGCAGTGCCTCACAGTGCCTAAAAATGCTGTACTACACCAGATTGTTATAAAATTTATCAAAGCTGCAGGCATGGGGATAAAGTTCCCAGGAGCCTTTTACTGGCATTTTCAACAAATGTGACAATGTTTAGCACTTTCAGGGACCAGAAAACATTAAATGATATTTTTCAGAAACTGCTGAGGCAATTTATTTAGTGTTGTGGTGAAGTTCCAGGAGTCAACACATGAAAAAAAAGGGCATGTGTTCTTTTGCTGTACTACTGAAATTCTCCTTTTCCTGCCTTACTTGTTCAAAATCTCCCCCACATCTTACAAAGATGGTTTGATTCTGTTTTCCCTGAGTCAATGCAAATCTGAGATAAGTCTCTTAAAGCTACTGGGAAACCAATGCAGTGGAAATGAAAGCAATCAAACATAAGACTGTAAAACAGTATGAAGCTTCTAAGATGAGGCCATTTTGATTATGGTTATTTATTATAGAGAGCACTCTAAGCAAGTATATAGAGAAAAAATTAACCCCACCTTGTGCAGTGGAAGGGCTGATCTGCCAGGGATCTGTGCTGAGCTGCTCAGGGACAGATGCACAAAGCCCTTTGGATGGTTGCAGAGGAAGGAGCACGAGCACACAGATGAGAGCTCTGTCCTAAGCTGTTTGCTCGGGAGCAGTTTAAGCAGATGCTGGATCAAAAGGGCAGAAAAAGCTGGGCTGGACAAATCACCTTGGTTTGAACTCACACATGAGCAGAGTGGCTGCAGCAATGCAGGACAATATTCTCTGGCATTATGGCACTATGCCTCTGGGCTCTGAAAATCCCCTCCTACAGGACAGGCATAATTTATCTTCTCATGGGCATGCAGCAGACCAGTGCCCATAATTCAGGGTAACAGCTCTGTGGTGTTCACCCTGCCCCAGCCCTTTAACCTTCACGCATTAATCTTTCTGCATCAGGATCTTACTCAAATCCCTTGGTTTGCCTTTCCTCTGCCCCTCACTGCAGAAATGTTTCTTTACACCCTCACTAACAGGTACAGCTCCTTTTGGAGAAGGTAACCAATGAGGACCATCTGCCTTGAGGAATAAATAGCCAAGATATTTTTTACAGCAATATCTAGGCACTGTCCTCCCATCACACCCATCCTTTTCCTCTGCCTACCCACCCTCCACCCACCCCCACATCCATCCTCAGGAACATGTTTTTGCAGAAAATACTCTGGCTCAGAGGCAACTCCACTCTAAGAAACGGAATTGGCAGGTAATAAATAGGCCTGCACTATGTTTCTTTCATAGAAACACTCAGGGGTTAAGGCTTTTAAATGTGAACACAGGTTATTATGAGTGCACAGCTATCTTGGAGCCTCTATTATCATGCACCTTTCACTGTGTGTTTCCCTGAGTGTATCAAAAAAAAAAAAAAAAAAACCCAAAAAAAACCACCAAAAAGCCCCTCTTTCAGTAGGGTAAAGAAAGAAAATCAAGAAACTGCCAGGACAAAATTGACACTGTATAATGCAAACTCTGTGCACTGGCATAGCAGGGGTTCCCACAGCAAGTTAGTTGCTTAGGAACAATAATAACATGTGGCCCCCAGTCATCCCCTCCAAATATGCAAGAGAAGCCCAGTCCCCCCCCCAGAAGCACAGCAGAGAAATACTGACACCCTCCCTTGGGTCTCACTCTCATCCTTCCCTGGGATGGGCTTTCATCTGGTGAGCACAGGACAAGTTATTCCCCAGTTCTGCTGGGAACCCCTCCACAGACAAATGCTATCAAAGTCAGTAAGATCTTCAGAAATTCACAGGAATGGGGAAACAAAGCACAAATGCAAATAATGGCTCTCCAAATCCACTGCTCCTGCACCTCCTGCAAGCACCTTTGCCCACCTGGGGCAGGCTGCAGGAAGGGTTCTCTTACCCCAGCAAAGTGATGGAGTGACCTTGCCCTGACCTGTGTCTGGGGTGGCCGAGGCTGAGTGACCCCTGGGCTGGACTTCTGCCACACAGGGGTTCTTTTCTTGCCACGTTTTTCTTTTGCATGCTGCCTCCTCAAACCTTGGTCTCACAGAGGAAGATGGGAATGAAGGCTTTTCACAGACAGATGGAGAAGAAATACCACGAGCTCCTTCTCACACAAGGGCTCTGGGAGATCACCTACAGCTGAAGCTCTCTATTGTACTTCACTGCTCACAGCTCATCAGAAGTACCCCAACTCTTACCCTGTGAGCCCAGTGCTAATCAATTACTCTCAAAACAACATTTTTCCTCCTTCTGCTGATAAGTTTTGTAACCTCTGCAATTTCTTTGGAGATGTGCTCAAATTAATAATTTATTCTGAATTCTAATTTTTTTTTTTGTAATTCAGTTCGGTTTCGTGCCTCTTAAGGTCATTTAGAATTTTGTGTCTCTCATGGATAATTGTTTTCATTAACATAGCAGTAGTCTTGGAAACAGCTAAGCAGAGTTTGTACCCATCATCCAGCTTTATGCTATGAGTTAAGCAAGTAAAAATATGCTGTTCTCATATGTGTTGTCATACTCAGAGCTGTTCTGGGAAACTGGTGTGGAGAGCTGCAGTGAACTCTCCCTGCCACTTTAATGCACACTCAGCTTCTGGTATTTTTGACACAGCAATTTCAGAAAAAGGTAAAACATAATCTGAAAAATGCCTTTAATTCTCACAAAGAATGTTCCAGGATTTGGAGAAGCTCCCTTACTAGTTGAGCTAATTAAGTTGCAAGTCTAAGACAGGAAATTTTTGGGTTTAATTCCTAAATCTGCCTGAGTAATCCAGGGTAAAAATTCTGCCTTGTTTTAATATATCTGATCCTTATGTGTTTGGTCTGCTAATTGCTGCTAGATTTTATATTTGTTTAGTAAAGCAACTTTTCACTGCACATTTCAATGGATTTTTTTCTCAATATTATTTAATAATACTTGTATTTCTACATTATATATTTTCTCTGAAACTCTGTCCTCATTTTTATCACATTTCTTACTGCATTCCTCAAGCTAAAAAGAACTCCACCAACTTATTTTGAGAAACTTTCAGGTGCTGGGCTTTAGCTTCTAACAGGAATAGACACAAGGTTGGGATTAAAACCAACAGAACCCCCAAAGTCATTGACAGAGTTGTTATATATGAAACTAAATTTCATGTGGAGTCAGTGGATTTAAGATATCTCAGTAAAGCATATTTTTCTGATATCTTTTTAAGGTAGAGTTGCTCAAATATGCTCATTTAAGCCAGCATTCCCAATGTTTATGAAGGGATGTGTCAAGTAAAAAGGTCCCAAGAACAGCCATTATGTTAATTTTGCAAAATTTTCTGTGTTCTTTGAGATTATGTATGTGCTATTCCTTTCCAATTATATTGTATAATTGTATTCAAAAGCAAAGTGTCTGCTAACTTTAAATGGGTTTATGCATAGCCTTGAAAGTTGTGTTGTTTTGTTTCTAATTAGATAATGTTAAAAATCAATAATCAAGGTATATTAGGAGGATTTATAGGTCATCAAACCAAATAAAGGGAACAGCTGTGATGATTTCTTCTGAAATTCTTTTAGAAACAGGTATGCAATTACCTTGTTTGTACTACAGCATGAGTAAAAATTCAGACTTGATGACAAAAAAAAAAAAAGGAATTATGCAGGGAATCTATGGCAGGGGACCTACCACATTTGTCCTGGCTAATTTCTCTCACTGCTAACAAAGATATGGCTCATGTTTGAGCTTCAGAATTAACTTCAGCTGGGGGATGGCTTATACATTTCCCCACCAGATTAAAGAGCCAGTAATCTAAATTCTGTTACTCTAAGCAGAGAGATTAAATCCACCAATTCCCAGTACTTAATTTGAGCCCTCTCCAGTTCAGCATGTCTTTAACAGGGGAAATCACAATCAAGCACAGCCTTCCAGATGCCCTCCTAGGTAATACCCAGCACACTGATTATGGAGCAAAATAATCTGCTATAAACTGAAGGTTTATATTAAACAACGTTTGTTTGCATCTGTGGCTGACTTCAAAGTTACCTGGAAATTCACGTTGCAGCACTTTCTTCCTGAGTTCAGAGGGAAGATCTTCTTTACAACATAAGGTAAATTAAATGGTTCTATACGTATGGTTTTACACCGGCTGTTTTAAAGCATTCACTGCACAGTTATCTTTATTTAGCTGACTGATCTGGACACTGTAAGGCACAGACCACTCCTCTTCATTGTAACTTCTCTCCATTTTCTTTTTGAGATGAAGCTTTTGTCAGTGGTCTTATGTTATCTCCCAAGTCTCTGATCAAAGTACAAAAGACCAAACCACATTTTCCATGGTATTCTCTAAGAAACCTAGTAATTTGATGGTATTTCTCAACTTAAAATTGCCTTTTATGTAAATTGACTTCTACAATAACTAGCTCACAAATAAAAACTGACAACCTTATTATGCTGTTGGAAAAAAAAACCCCAAAAAACAAACAGCAAACTCTTATTAAAGTAATGATTGAGATCTGGCTATTTCTACATTCAGATTCCCTATATCATATTTTTGGGTATAAGGGACAAGCAGAACATTCCTGCAGGGTATGTGGGGCAATCCTGTAACAAAAACAACAGCTGGAGCTCAAAAAACCAGTGTGCACTGTTTGATAAGAGCAGTGTTTTTTAGATACTCTTAGGGGAGGATGGAACCATCAGGAATCTGAGGAGCCCTTCTTGAATTTGGGGAAAGCCCAGTTGTGTTTGTTTGGATCTGATTGAATTCCTGGAGGTTCCAGGTGAGAGCAGGACAAGGTGCAGACCCAGGGGGATTTCCCCTCTCTCCCTTTTCTCCTTCCTGCTCTGCTGGCCCTGCAGCCTCCTGGCAGAGCTCAGCCCAGCAGCTCTGCTGAAGCCTCAGTTTCCTGCTTCCCGAAGGCACTCAGGGAGATTAAACTGGAGTGACTAAGCATGCACCTTACTCTTCCAAGTAGTTCTCTTCAGAAAAAAAACAAACCATCATTTCTGGTTAAACAGATAGTAATACCTTTGTCTTAAGTAGCAAAACCAAAAACAACTCAATGGACACAAAATGAAAAAATGTTTAAATCCAAAATGTTAATTGTGGAATAAGAATCTATGTTAACTGGGAAAATTAATGTCTAAGTGGTCCAGTTTGAGGGTTTTGCTGGTTTGGTTTATTTGACTATTTGCATTTTTTAAAAACCTTTCTGCAGCTTAATTTATCCTTTTTATTCTTTTTTTTTTTTTTTTTTTTTTTTTCCTAGCACTTTCCTATGTCTTTGGATGGTACAAGTACAGAAAAAAAAACAAACAAAAAATCAGGATTTTAAGTAGTCTTTTTTCCTCTGAGAATGCACATATTGGGGCACACTATGAATAAACAGCAGCATGTCAGTTCTTTCATCATTGATTGCCTTTAATTACACTCAATTTATAGCACTAGTGCTGCAAAGCAAGGGGTGTCCTGTTCAGAGTTCTTTTCAGCTGGCTAAGCATTAATGGATGATGTTTTACAAAAAAACCCTCTATGCCTTGCCAGTCCAGGCTAAAAGCAAATTGATAATTTGGCCAATGTGTGTGTTTGTTGTCCACATATCTGAAAAAACAGGTATCATTAGTGGTGTTGCATATAAATGTATGTTGCATTAATTAGTAGACCAACCCAGGCACTCTTTTTCTTGCTTTTTTTTCAGATTAAATTTCAGTTCCAAAACTGTTTCACAACTATTTGGTCAAGCTGAATACATTGGAGGTTCATTTTTTATAAAACTGTATGGGAATATCCACATACCAACTGTATGGGAATATCCACATACAACTATACTCTGTCACCAGATGGTTGAGATTTGGGTGGAGGATAGGGTAACAAACAGAAGTTAACAAATAAGGCCATAATAGGTAAAGACCCCTGATTTGCTCTAGCATTTCTCACTAACTTACTTTTGAACCCTTGAACACTTGGTCCATTCTTTTCACCATGGTAGAAATGGAGCATCTGCAGTCATCTACCAGAAAGGTCTCCCATCAGATTGCACCAACATTTCTCCTCTCTTTTAAATGGGAAGCAGAAGCATCCCCCATACCTATCAATAAGAGTTTACATCGCAATATCTGCCAGCTGTAGCACAATTTTTTGATCGTAAAAGGCAGCAACCTTTGTAGCTGCTGTAGAACACCCAAGATGCAGATGTAACAAGTTTTTGTGCATGGTGAAATAAGATTAATAAGAGTGAAAATATATAGAATGTCTTTTCTCATGTCATGCTACACAGTTGCCAGTTACCATTAGTAGAACCCATCTATTTATGCAATCTTTTTTAAGTAACTCCCCTTTCATTGAAGAGGAAATCAAATTTACCACAAGCTGAAGATTTAACTTTTGGGAGTCTCAGATGACAAATTGATATATCATAAGGCTGTGTCAAAATAAAACTAGAATGAAATGATGGTAAAATTACTCTTAATTAACATGCTCCTTAGTCCAGGGACTGTGTTTTTATTTGCAAAATACATATTCTGAATTCTAAGAAAAATCTCAAATATATTTATTTTTTAAATATAGAGGTTATAAATATTAAAAAATTATTATTTTTATTCTTAGATTTTTCAGTGTATTTCAGTGAACCTGTAGTGGAATAAAATGGCTATAAATATTTTCAAGGAGGAAAATATCTAGTACTCCTTTTTAGAAAATTCTGCAAGTTTGGTTATTTCATCAGTCAAGCATAGTTCAGTTTGTTTGTTTTACTTCTCTGATTTTCCTTGGATGTGTTTGGGATAATATGAGCACTGCAGTCCTTAGAAAGGATATAGTCACTAGGAGCTACAGGGAAAAGGCATCTCTGTTACTTTCTGTATCTCTGCAATGGCAAGAGCTGGCTCAGAGCTTCACTGTCCAAACTGCTGTTCCACTACCTCACAACAGAGGAGCCATTTGATTTTTCATGTTCCACAGGAGAAAGATAATGATTTCAAGCAGTAGTAGTAGAAATAATTCTGATCAGCACAGTTAGTAACTAATATCAGAAAAAATTAGTCCATTACATCATGATTTTGTATACGCATTCTGAAGTCCCTGATTCTTTTTTTTTCCTTGTATCATATTGCAAGGTTTTGTATAATGCACTTCTTGATTATTGTCAATAAATCTTTACACCTTTCTAGCCTTTTTTCCCCTCACTGCATTTTTAAAATTATTTCTAGGTTCCTTGGATAGGCTTTTATTATTTTGTTTTGCTGTGTTTAGTTTTTTTCCTATCCAAACTAATCTCATTTCCAATCTCTTAGCGCTGTTTTTATAATCTTTCTTGGACTTCTGATCTTTAGACTTCAAAAAGATTAATCACCCTCTGAAGAGCTACATATATACTTCAGTTTTTCCAGATTTGGGTCTCTCTTTCCAGGTAATATTGTTTATACTCATAATATAATGAGATGTGGATAGTTGGAGTCCCTACAGTATATGCCACCACACACATATCTTCAACACTGTAGAAGGAAGACTCTTTATCACTGCCACATGTTTACAATTTGCCAGGCAGTTTCCAGCCCACATGAGTATGCTGCTATCCAAGCCAATCTGAATTAATTTAGCAGTAAGATTTCATGAAACACACTGCCAAATGCTTTACTGAACTCTAAATACACCACATCCTCATTTTTCCCTTCACACATTTATATTAGAATAGCTGGTGAGGGAAATTTTCAGAGACATGCATATTTAAGCATGGAAGCCATTAACTTTTACTTACAGTTGCACTTTGATTTACAAAGGCATTTAGGGACCCAGTTTCCATTGGTGTCCTGTTGTGACTTGGGAATAAACATTCTTGTATCAAAAAAAGAAACTACATTTTCAGAGCAAGTTATTCTTCCTAGTCTTTCCCTATTCAGTTCCTTCCCAGCTATGCTAGAAGAAGAAAATGGACTATCCAGTAGATCCTGGAATCATTTCAACCCATAATAATGTTTCATGTCCTCATAGGAAGAAAGGCAATTTTTCCTGGTGGATTTTTTTTTTCCATCTGCTTTGCAAACAGGTAATAATCAGTGGGGTCCATGTTTGGGGGAAAAATCTCATCAAAGGTGCTTTTGTCTCTCATTAGTAGTACTAGAAAAGGTTGTTGTGACTTCAGTGGTCCCTGCAGGCAAGATGAAGCAAAATGCACAGTAATCCCACTGGACTGCTGCGTCAGTAGGGAATATGCTTCACGGGTAATTTTGATCAGCATGGGTTGAAATGGGGTAAAAGAAAGGAAATAATCCCCTGATATCTGAGTGCATTTAAGGTCAGAGCTCTGACAGGGTACAACTATTTGGCTGAGTCCCACTGCTGTTCTTGCAGGAGGAGATTAAAAGGAAGATAGTTAAACAAGTGCAACTTTTAAACCACTCTGACTCTTAAAATTACTGTAGCTGCCTCCATGCAGTGGTTCATTATCAGTGTGCAATTAAAGTAATGGACTTCAGTTACAGTTTCACCAAGTTCCCTTTGCACCACCCAGGCAGCATGAATAGTTGGTCTTGAAATGGAGGCACAAGTAATCACTTTCTATCTCTTTAACTTCCCAGGGTGGCAAGAATAGATTGGTCCTGAAATGAAGGCACAGGTACTCACTTTCTATCTCTTTAACTTCCCAGAGCAGCAGACAGAGGTTTTGACAGGAATGCTAACACCCGGCTTCACAGGGTCCTGGTTAGGAGAGAGGGTGTTGTGGAGATGAAAGAATTGCTCAAAGATTCAGGTGCAGATGTGTGGCTCCTAATGAACACCATGTTGAACATGAGCCAACAATGTGTCCTTGCTTCAAAGGGGGCAAATTTTATCCTGAGCTTCATTCTACAAAATACCCTCCCTCTACTCAGCTGTGGTGAGGCCACACCTGAAATGGTGTGTCCAGTTCTGGGCTTCCCACTGCAAGGGAGACATGGACAGTCCAGAGAGAGTCCAACAAGGGGCCACAAAGATGTTACAGTGACTGGAGCACCTTTCCTATGAGGGAAGTCTGAGAGACCTTGGACTGCTCAGCCTGAGGAGAGGGTGGCTTATGGGGCCATATCAATGAACATAAATGCCTGAAGGAAGGGTGCAGGGATTATTGAGCCAGGACCTTTTCAGTGGTGCCCAGTGACACCAAGCCAAGAGGCAATACACACAAATCAGAGGAGATTCCCTCTGAATTTCATTAGACATTTTGTTATTGTGACATTGTGAGCAGTGGCATAGGTTGCCCAGGGAGGTTGTGGAGTCCCCATCTTTGGAGCCAGCCAAATGCCATCTGGACATGGGTCTGGGCAACTGGCTTACCTGGCCCTGTTTTAGCAGAGGTCACTTCCCACCTCAGCCACTCTGTGAGTTTGTGACTCTGTGACCACTGGAAAGTATCAATGCACTAGAGCAAAATTGTTGGCAGGATTGTGTTTGTTTTGATAAGATTTTTAAGCAAGAAGGTCATCAAGGTTTTCTCTCTTTAGCTCTCCCAGGTAGAAAGATCATCCTCTCCCTGCTCTGCTGGGACTGAGGTCTCAGATAAAAAGGGAGAGAGATATTTAGACTTCTCTTCTGCTTGATTAAATTTAATGTTTAATCTCATATCTCACTGATCTGACCTGAACAACACTTCATATGTGCTCTTCCTCCACCTTCTCTTTAAAAATAAAATCACAAATAATAGCATTTACTTTCAAGACTCATTTGCTTGCAAGTCTCTCAAGGTGGAGACAAATGTTGAAATCTCAATTAATGCTTGTGAAGTGTTTGTTCCTTGGTCATCTGCATTCATAAGCCTACAAGTATAGGCTGTGCGCTCCCCATTTTCAGGAAGTTCTATATCTGTTTGATATTCTAATTTCTCCTGGATTTTATATGTGTTCAGTACAGTTACCTTTTATTGCATTTTTACATGTTTTTTTTTTTCCTCGACACTGCTTAATAATCCTTGTATTTCAGCTCTGAAACTGTCCTCATTGTGATCACGTTCCTACTGCATCCCTTGAACTAAAAAGAACCCCACAAATAAAAGAACCCCACAAATGTTTCAAATGTTTTGCGAAACTTTCAAATGCTGGGGTTTAGCTTCTCATAGGAAAGGACCCTAGGTTGGGATTAAAACCATCAAAACTCCTGAAGCCTTTGACAGAGTTAGCACACATGAAACTGAATTTTACAGGAAATCAGTGGACGTGAGATATCTCAGTAAAGCACATTTTTCTGGTATCTTTTTAAGGTAGAATTCCTCAAATGTAGTCATTCAATTCAGCATTGTAGATAAAAGCATATTGCAGAGGAAACATTGGGTCAATAGTTTAGCTGTGTGCTTCAGCAATGTAAACAAGGCACAGGAAGATACTCTTTTCTGCAGAAATAATGTAGATGACCACATCTGAGAGAAAAAGAAGAAATAAACAAACAAGGGAACAGAGTAGTCATAATATAGACAAAACTATGCTTGACAATGGTTTTCATACTGGTCCTGGAAACTTTGATACTACAGGGAGTCTTGCTCAGTGGTCCTTTCCAAGCCAGTTAACCTTTCAGCAACAGGAGTTTCCACTTGGATCAGACTGCCAGGCAGGTTTCTGGGGTTTTGCCTTGCTGTGCAGTATGAAAAGGGCTCACTCCCTGAGGCTCTTCTGCTGCTCTTCACCTAACAAGCTTCCTGTTGTTGCAGCTGTCTGGGCAATGGTGATGTCCTTGATATCTGTTCCTCTCCTCTCATGCTCCACTGTGCTTTTGTGGCTGTGGCCCTTTCAATTCACTGTTAAAATTAGGAAGAATTTTCTGGCTGTAACATGTTTGAGGGGACAGGTATAGAAACTATGAATTTATGGATCTTCCTGGACATCCACCCCATGCATGTGATGTGACAGCAGGGGAGACTTGTGCCATTCCACATCGACCTGAACAGAGCAGCATTCTCTCAGCTTGGTGCTGATGGTGTGATGGTCTGATCTACATTACCCACAAATCCTTGAGCTTTTTCCAGCTAGTGATACTTGCATTATTTAGAAATTTCATTTCCAGGAAAATTATTTCTGAAGTTGACCTATATATGTGTTAGCCTCATAAATCTGGACTTTTCTGTGTAATTCTTTGTACAATTTTCCTTATGACCTCCACCCAGGAAAGTGCTACCTCTATTGAAAATACATAATTTTTTGTAATTCAGGTCTTTACCACATCTATTTCTCTCTATATATCTATTGCTCTTGCTGTAATAATAAGCACAACCTTCTGTGTCTGATCAGGTTTTAGCATCATTTGTTTCTAGCTGTGTACAGATTGAAAATTTTAGGGCAGCTAAAAGACATTGGCAAGAGTCATGCATACTTATAAACAAGAATAGGAGTCTTTTAAAAACAATTGTCTTAAAAAGGGCATATACACTCAGAAAATAAATATCTACAGCTAAAATGTTCCAGCTTCTCTAACTTGACATTTTCCCCCTCAGAATTGCTACCAATTTTCTATTCCTTACATAGATATTAATACTTTGTTCCTTTCTTATTTATTGAGATTACAAGTTATTGGTTTTTTCCTTGATAACACCCAGACTGGTTGGATATAAATCCATGGCAGCTGGAGAGCCTGGAGTTTTGCCTTAGCACGTAAGGCAGCCCAGCTTTTCTCTGAGCCATGCAGGGAAGTGTGACTGTGCTGTCTGACCTACAGCCTATGGCAGAGTTACCTTCTGCCTATCTTTCCTCATTGGAGACAGTAATTTAGACTATCTCTCCTTACCTGTCTTATTAGAGCTACTAAAATCTTAACTATGGCCAAGACTTCTTTTTTAATTTTAGTTGAAACTAAATTTCTTAGATGGGAAGTGAGAGACAAGTAGCATCAGGGCATTTCCTTGGGAAAACATGTGAATTGTTAAGAAAAAATAAAGGAAAATTTCAGGAGTAAGGAATATGCATTGTTTTGAATGTGCTAAAAATATTCTTCATATTTTCTTGGGTTTGCTCTTCCATTCCCTGGTCTGGAGTAGGAAACTGAAATCAGGAAAAAGTGTGTGTAGGGAGAACCAAAGAAGTAATCCCTATGTGAATCGCTTCCAGATATGACCATCCTAAATGCCTTTTAAAAGTGCATTTTTCCAGTGACTTTGCCTCAAAAACAAGAATCTAACCCCTTCTAGTTGCGTGCTGCCCTGCCTCCTGCCCACAGAGCACCTGAGCACAGTGTCCCCAGTCCTGCACTGCAGCTCTCAGAGCATCTCCCATCCAGGATTTTGGGCAGAACTTGACTTGCTGTGTGAGACAGGTGCTCACAGATGCTCTGGGATGTTGTAAAGCCCAGCTCTGATATTGAAAGCAGGAACTTGTCTCACCCTAACTTAAGAACTGAACAGCAAGGCAGGGTCAAGGAGGCAAAGCAACTGGTTTGGGTGTCAGGGGAAGAAAAGCCAGAACCAAGGAGATGAAGAGCAAGTGGGCAGAAGGAGAATAATGAGCCTATTTATTAAACTGATACCATGTAAGATCATATAATCATAGATTCAAGATGACTAAAGGTGACAGAATCTGGATTAAATAATACAGTAATCAAAGCATTTTTATGAATTGGAAAGCCACCAAGTTAGCTGTAAAGTCCCAAGCATGCTAACATTAACAATGGGGAGTAGATCAATTGCCAGTGCAGGAAGAAGCGCTTTCCCACTTGTGAAAATGCCAAGAAACACATGGCCAGGGCATCATGCTGAGAAGTGTCCTTTACAATCACACAGATTTATACATTTGACTGCTATTTCATAGTGCAGTTCCTGTCCTTCTTACAACACAATTCCTGCCTGCTCCACTCAATCACCTCATTTTTTTCCTTAGGTCACTGATATATAAGAGCTCTGATGTGCAACAAAAGCTCACCTCTGTAGAGAACTGTGAATTGAGGAGCCTCTGCTTCCCTTCCCTCTTTTTCACTCCTTGACATGTCCTATTTTCAGGGACACACAAACCTCCTGAAAGATGTTATTAACTTCTGCCCTGTACCATGTTAGAAGAAACTCTGTAGCTTATAAGAATTATTTTTTTCTGTGTATTGCTATTAAATCATCTTAAAATGAATTTCAAATATCTCCCCCACCTTTTTTTCATTAATTCATCTGGTAAGAAGGTGCAGTTGTCTTATCCCTTCCTCAGTCTAATTGCCAGCAAGATCTTATTGAAATCTTTTGCAAGCTGCTGAGTTCACTCAGTGAGAAAACACTGTCCTCTCCCATTCCTGTCATCCTTTACCCTCAAAACAGACTCTGGGTTGCAGCATGTGGGGTCCCAGGACCCCACATCTTTCCCAGATGTGAGATCCAAGTCTGCAGCTCTCACTGTTGGGTCATCTGTTTTGTCAGCTGTGTAGGCAGGTTCTCCCCACTGCCAGGACACTTGGAGAAGGCATCTGGAAAGTCATCAGGTTCTATTTGTTTGTTTTCATTCCCCAGGCTGTTGTTTAAAGACTCAGTCTAGCTTCCAGAATAAACTGAGAAGGGAGGTTAGGGGGCTGATTGTGAAGGTCTGTCTGTGCTGTAAATAGAGGTGCGTGTTGGTGCTTTTGTGTGTGTACATATTCTACACAATTCCTGAAGTTCCCCATTTTCAGAAAGTGGACATTATACTCAATTCATAGACAGAGATGTGAATTAAAAATAAAGGGAACAGTCAAGCAAAAGGAAATCTGGAAGACAAGGCATCCCTATGGCAGGTCCAGAGGCAATAAGCAAAGGCTCCAGTCTACGTATACACGCTGTTTTCCTCTTCAGTCACAAAAATTCTTGTCTCTCAAAGTTTAAACAAACTGTACACCAGATTAATGCATTTTTACCTATTTTGGTTTTAAATTTTAAAACCCCCAAACTGTAAATTATTAATTTGTAAGTCAGCCCCCAGTTGTTCTAAAAATATGTTTATATTAATGCTTCAAGAGTTCTTATAGAAGACCTAAATACAATTCAGAGAGTTGAAACTTGAACAAAGAATTTCAGGATATTTTTTAAAGTATGATAAATTAAGTATGGATCTCTTTTGTTCATCATTATTTTACAGAAATTTTAAATTAAAAATTATGACCTTTTTAGTTTCTTAAAAAAAAAATAACTTACACCAAGAAATTACAGCAAACCATAAGAATATATGAATACGAACACACAATTTTATGAATTTTCCATGGAATTTTTAAAACCATTGTTAAGAAGGTATGGCCTATTTTTTATCTTCAGCAGCTTGAAACTTGTTTCACATCTTAGATATTTCACAACTGGGAAAAAAATCCAAAGACTATCAAGAATCTTTGGGTGAACTTTTGCTTTTGAGAGGACATTTTTTGAGCAATAGAACTTGGGTGAGCAGTCCCATCCAGCTTTAAACTAAATGTATTTTTCTGAGGACCCACATCTGAGTCCTTGATACAAACACTCTTTTTTCCTCAATCCCTGTCCTGGCAGAGATTTAGCACATTTTACTACCCAGGGGTGTGGGGGGAAGAACTGCTGTTATCACTCAGCAGCATGCTGGGAGATGTAAGTTGTTAGCAATAAGTGATGCAATTAAGTATTTCTTGGAGTGATCTTCATACATAATTATGGCTCCATTTTGAACCACGCATCACTAATAACACTGTACCTGCTCTGTAATTAGGTGACTACCTTGTATTTCTGATGTACTCATGAGCTGTACAGCAAGAACAAGCTACTCCACAGCACTGTAGAAAGCCATCTCTCACTGAGACACAATAGACACCATCTAGTCAATACAAAATGTTTTACATACTGTTTCCAGAGTTAGCAGCAATCAGAACTACTTTTTTTACCCCCCACCAGTGTAATTACATTTCAAACTTGAACATCTTGTGGATTTTCAACAAACAGTTTAATTGCAGTACACGAACTCTGATAGATCTCAAGTGCACAGAGTGGTCCTTGTCTCTTATTTACATTACAGTTGACCCTACAAAGAGACCTCAGCAACCTGCCATGGCAGCAGCTGCTCACACCAGAGACCCTGTACCTCTCTTGGTGGTGTGTGACCAGGTGGGACCTACCACATGAGGAGGGAACCCATAGGATCTATACAGCCATGATTTATTCATAGCTGCACAAGACATCTGTTAACTTTCAATGAAAAAGTCAACTAATTTGAGAAAGACAAAGATGTTGGAAGATGTATTTTTTTATAGAAAGCACCTCAGTTTCATAAAAGCTCTCTATTATTTTTCTTAGAAGAGTAAGACCATTTTTCTAGAAAAAGTTGATTGATAAGAATGCATTTTTCAAACAGATTATGATTTGTGGTTCGTTCTAGCATTAAACCAATTCAATTCCCAATGCCAAGATGTTAAAGTGACATATTCTTCCCCACACCCACCAAGACCTTGGCAGAGCCCCATTCTCCGACCTCTTCCTGCACTCTCAGGATTTCCATCAGCTGGCACTGCACATCTTCCAGCAGTGACCATTTGGAGTGAATTTACCTCATGTAGGCACAGCTGTCAACATGAATGACTGGGAAAAAATGTCCCCTGGGAAGTGTCTGGAGCGAGGTCTCTTCTCCTCTAACTAACTCTGTTAAGACAAACGTTCCTGAGCTGGGGAGGTTTGCTGCAGACGCTGCGCGCTTCTGCAGTAGGAGCACACTTTTCATCCTGTGATGTTTCTTCTCCCCCACACTACACAGCCCAGCGCTGGTCACTCTGACCTGAGGGTGCCTGGAGAGAAAAGCACATCTCCCTTGTTTGTATTGCCTGCCTGAATCGTGTGCCTCAGCCCCCAGTGCCATATTTGCAGGTGCCATAAACATTAATAAGAGCAGTGAATATGAAGACAGACTGCTGCTCTGCTAGTAATTAAAGGTTTTTCAAATAACATAATTTCCTAGTTAACATTAGAAAAGTGACTCAGAATTGCTATAAATGTAAACATATGGATGTGGGTGCTTCTTTCCTGATATCAGCATTTTCCTGAAAGCAATTTAAATGAGAGAAGTGCAAAAGGAATTTATTTTTAGAGTGTGCTTTCCATAAGTGTTTATAGAGATGAATGAAGTAATGTAGAAGAATTTTTTCAGAATAAAAAGTGCAATCACCTTGAAATGCACACTAATATGAATTTTAAATAGAAATCACAGCTCCATATTACCACAAACACTTTACAAAATACTGAGCTGAATGACAGAGCATTATCTGAACCTTTCCAATTTATTCTTTATAACCTGAACACTGGCATTTTTGTGAGTGCATTGATTAGACCTCCACAGAACTTCAAATGTCACAGCAGATGCAATGACATCCCAGTGCTTGTTTGGGGTGAAAGACACCTGATAAAGGGTTTTGCTCTGACCCAGGAAGATTTTACTGTGTCCTAAGCTATCTGCCTTTCTGCTTGCTCTGACTGCAAAGATCCAAGCGTATTTACACAGATGCACTTTAGTCAATGTAATAATTTAGCACGTGGGAAGAACGGAGGCACTGGCTCACAGGCCTGACCACAGGCTGGGTTGTGATGCCCCTTCATCAGCAGGGGCTCCTCATGTTTGGGTATATGAAGAAAAGAAGGGCAGTGAGGTCTTAAATCCAGAGCTCAGAATTTCTATCTGGAGCCACAGACATAAATGAATCTCAGAATACAAGTGACCAGAACTGAATTGCAGTTTATAGAGATTCTCTCACAGGGCAACATGTGGAGGGAAGGCCCTGGTGAAGACAGTGGCCTGATACCTTGTAGATTTATTTAATTTCACCAAGAAAGCTCTTATGGTCAAACACAGACTTCAGAAAAACTCTAAAGGCCTGAAGGAAGAGTTTTGCAATGGAATGAGTACAATATACCCTGGGGACAGCAGGCTGGGGAAGAAATAAGATTGCTTCACTTATGGTACCTGTGGAGTTTGAATTATTGAAAAAACGAAACCACAATTTTGAAACAGCTTAATCATACCAATAATTTACATTGAATCAACATAGATCAGGCATCACTGTAAACTTTTGCTTTTATTTCAGCAAGTTTGGAATCAAATCTTCCAAATCCTCATCAGACCTGTTGAATAATCACATTGACTGAAAGTAAACTTCCCAGAAAGATTAAAATGCCTTGGACTTCACACAAGGATTAATCTCTTTTTTTATCCATGTGCTTCAAATGACATGATTGTTATAAAATTCACCAAATTGAAGTGAATTCAAGTATCTTCAGGTGCTTTTTGAATCAAGGAAATATTTTTGCCTTTTGTGGTATTTAATTTATTTTTTCCAGCCGTGATCAGTGTCAGATTTAAGTGCCACAGTAGAACCTTTTTTTTTTAATAAAACCAGAATTAAAAAGGAAATTGTTAATGTTTTACTAAGAACAGTTATGAGTAATAGGAATATACAGTGCCTAATTGCAGTTTTGCTATTCACAGAATAGAGAAACAAAGTCCACCCACTTGCTGAGGATGAATGGGTTGATGCTGTAATAGAGATAGCTGCATGTGGCAAATCAAAATTTAGATTTCAGGATGCAGAGATTGCATCAGTGAAGGTGGAGGTGAAACTGCTGTTGTGCAGGTCAGAGAGTTTTTCAGAAGCCCACTGGGTTCCTATGACCTGGTTCCCCACCAGGGTTGGGGATCTTGAAAGAGAAACCCAAAATGAAGAAGCCTTGCTGGTTTCCAAGCATCACCTTTTACGTTTTCCAGTGAAAGGAAAACCTGTGGGGGATGCCATCAGTCAAGCCAATGTTGAGCCAATGTCCCTTAGCAGGAACCTGACTGGTAGGCAGGGGGAAGAATGAATAATCTGCTTGCTGTATTGTCATCTTGTAATCCATGGTGAAATTGGAGTTATCTCAAACTAGACTGTTCATATGATGAAAGAAAAATAGAAAAGAATTTTTTATGGCCACCCCATCAGATGAAGTTTCATTTTGAGGGCTGCAAAATCTGTATTTTAAGTCCGAAAAAGAATGTTTGTTTGGTGGTGCATTGTGGAACAGAAACACAGAGAAATGGAGGCTTCAAGGCTGTACTGACAAGATGTAAGAAAATTTAACGATAATATCTTCAAAGTACAAAAGACACACAGCCCATTTAATGCTCTTTCACACCAAACACAGCTGTCCTCAATAGCAGTGCCGAGCTGAGCTGAAAGGCCATGCAGGCAAAGCTGGTGTTCTCAACTCCTGACTTTGGGAAGCCCAACCCCTGTGGCTGGCTGTCTTTTCTGAGGGAATATTCAGTACGCACAGGTTAGGCAATCATCAGTCAATTAAATGAGGTGCTCTGGACCATGGTCTGCAGGAACTCTTCCAATTCCCTACTTGCACAGCCTATATTCCTAAGCTGCCTATTCATTAAGCTACAATGAATATCAATGTGAATTAGACTTCTTACTACTGGGCAATTATGAGCTGGGATTTATTCTTTTAGAGCCTTCTGTAAAGCCCAGAAAAATAAATGTTGCTCCTGAAGATAGCTTTGTATGACCCCAGGCACCCAAGCAGTCCCTTTGACTTCACTGAAATGGCTTATAGGTGTGAATTCTGTCTTCAGCTGAAGTTAGAAAAATGCTCCACAATCGATAAAGTATGACTGCTTCCTTTTTTCCAGATAATGGTGTTCCTCAAGATCCACAAGCAGCACATATAAGTCAATCTATTAATCCAAGAGAACATTGCACTTCTCCTGTAACTATTGATAGGATATTTGTTGGGTTTCATTTTTCTGATAAAATTGTAATTTTGGTTGTTTGATATAGTTTTACAGTTACTAATGAGCTGGATATTGTCCTGGAATGAAAAGAAATCCAGTTCTAGAATTCTATACTCAGTTCATCTGGTTCATACTGGTCATCACCCGTTTCTCTCCTATTTTTCTCTTTTTTCTGAGAATCTATTCTCTGCATATATGCACAGCAAGTTTTCCTGGGATGTTCACCAATGATTAACTTTATTTACAGAAAAAAACAGCCAGACAGAGAGACTCATGTTGAGATCAGGCATAGGCAAGATTTCTTGGCAGGAGCTTGGCATGGCTGTATCATACAAAAGCCTGAGCTTCTGCAGAATTTGTTTGTATTTGAGGCACAAATATCTTTCAGTGAAAAATGAATTCTTGCTTTCCAGTGTACTTTAACAAACTGCAAAACTAACTGAAGCCAGTTCAAGGTGATCATAAAGATAAAATAAAAACCAAAGTACATTCTGCAAGATGGCATGTGAAGCATCCATTTGTAGTGCAAAGTGCTCCAAGAATCATTGCCATTTGTTCTGTACAACTCCCACGCTCTCTATAGAAAGAAAATTTTTAAAAAATCTTGATGAAAGGATGACTGGCAGGAATTATGATTTCTTGAAGTGCATGCTTTAAAGGGACAAGACCATGATGTATTCACCAAGCGCATTCAGTTGTAGTGATGTTCCTCTGTGCCAAATTGCAGCAGTCAAGGAAAAGTTTGGAATTTTCATTTTGTTTGTGTCTGACACCACTCTGGATGGCCACAGGGAAAAATGTTTAGGTATTTTTGTAAAAGGGAAAAGCCAAGATGGAAATCCTGATTGTGATTTCAACCTTGTCTTGGGAGAAAGAAGTACACTGTCCACTGCCCATCAGGAAAAAACTGGTGGGCTCCAGCTCAAGGACAACCACTGCTGGCAAATGTGCCCACACTTGAATGACTCAATCCAACTTATATTAAAAAAAAAAAAAACAAAAACAAAAAAAAAAACCACACAAAACCCCCAAAACCAGTAGTTTCTTCTAGTTTCTTGTGTCTTGTAGGTTCTAATGTATCAAGTCAGTTGAAGATGTTAGAGGTATTAGATGAGGGGTTAGAGATGTAGACTTGCCCTGGGCACACTCAGGGCTTCTGTGTCAGCTCTTCTGAGGAACCCATCTGAGTCTGGCATAAACATGCAGGGAAGCCAACCCTCCCTTTGGATTGTCCACCAGATAAGTTGACAGTGTATAGAAGCTGATTGGAGAGTTTTAATGTATTTATCATCAAAGTGGACTTTCAACTAATTTTTCCTTTTTCTTGTGTTTCTTCTCAGAGTTTCACTCAGTAGCAGAAAATCTCATGCTATGTGCTCTCAAGTAGCTTATTATCATTCTTAACACTTAATTCTTAATCTACATAGACTCATATTTCTTTAGAGAAAAATTAAATCCACTGATTTACTCAAATTTCAAGGGAAGAGGATGAAATTAACACTTGTGCTTTCATTTAGTGCTTTCATTTAGTCTTGGGTAAGGCTGCAATGAGAGCACATCAGTTTGCCATTTCCTTCCAAGCTGGAGGCAGATGAAATTGTAAAGGAATGCTCCTTTACCATATTTTGGACATTTTTAATAAAGCTATAAAGCTATTCCTATTTCTATAGAAATTCCTTATGCTGTGAGATTTCTGTCACACAAAGTGGTTTTTATCTCAAGAAACTCAAGGAAATAAATTTTCCGGTCTTGCAAGAGCTGTGTGACCCAGAAGAGTAGGGGTAAGAATTTATTTGCAAAACAGATGATGCCCCAGAATCTGGTGAGCATCTGTCTGCTGCTGGATGAAACCTAAGCTGTCTTTTCATCCTCCACATGCAGAGATGGAGTTCTGTGGCAGCTCAGTTTCCTACCCCACAACAAAGGCATGTCCAGCACAGCGAGAAATAGCAGCTAAAACTGGGCTGCAGTTGCTTTCTCTTTAAAACCCAGTCACTAACAGTATAATCACCAAGATCAGAGTGCCCAGAAGGATGAGGTCTGAATTGGAATTTTTCTCTTCGTTTTGTTGGGATTGAGCAATAGTGTGAAGAGGCCCATGAAACTGCTCACTGAGAGGAGATGGGGAAGTGTGCTGCTGTCTCCTCATGAGACAGACAAACCAGTTCTGTGGGCCTGGGCGCAAAACATGCGCAAGAGATTTTAGATACTAAGGTTAGAAACCCACCTTGGAAATAACTTGGAAGAGGACACAAACTAAGGACTCTTAGTGTCTTAAATTCATATGGAAGGCAAATCATCAAGGCATTTTCCACTTCTTTCCCCTCCAGGAAATTTTATGACACAGCTCATAGAGAGGTAGGAAATACCCCATCCCCTAATTGTACCTTTCCTTTCCTATGGCCATTCTGGATGGTTGCAGCTGTGAGTCTGCTCTTCCTTCAGACAGAAGAAGGACAATAAAGGTGATATTCTATAAGAGTTATCACCATTAGACAGCTATAGAGGATAATTAAAAAAGGCATCCTAGGGAAAAAAAAACAAGAGAGAAAACCCCCAATCCTTCTCTAGTTCCTGCAAATAACCACCAAGGGTTATTATTTAGAGGGTAGGGAGATCAGCATGGATTTCAGGTTGCTGAAGACCTGAGTCAAGCTAAGATTTGAAGAAATAAAGGATTTTAGTGACCTTCCTATCACCATTTTTTTCATAGTATCTAACTGCAGGAATCTTCTTACCAGATGTGTGGGGTTTTCAGACCACCCAGAGGTTTTGTGAAGACAATATAAAAGATTTGTAGACTATGGATATATATGTATGCAATATATGTGTATAAAAAGATGTAGATATGTATATAGATATATATGTATGCAAATTATGCACATAAAGACGTTACCAACCTAACTCTAGGTGATACCTGTGGAATAGGTTCTTAAAAGCAATGTACTGGTATAGTCTGGTTTTACTCTTCATCCAATGCACATTTCTATTAAACCACAGGTTTAATCACCAAAGACAAGTGAAGCATAAATTAGTTTAAGCACTCCCTGTAGGTTTTATGGAGCATTCCATGCAGAATTTTTTTCCTCAGCAAGAAAAATCTAATAAAAATCAGCAACAGTAGAATGACTTCTTTCTCTTTCTCCTAATCAGCAGACAAAAAAATAATTGGCAGTAGAGTGGGGAGACTTTCTTTCCTGACAAAACATTTTTCAGCTGTCAGACACAATAAGAAGTGTCATTTATATACAGGCTATAATGTATAGACAGAAGGAATGAACATTTCAAAGTTGAAAAATTTAGAGTGGAAGTAATAAGTTAGTCATATGGCTTTGCAAAAGTCTTCATTTTTTCAGTCTAGTTTATGCATTCAGCTTTTAATATTAGGATCAAGATTACATCTCATTCTTTGAAAAATAAAGTTTCTGCTGTCTGTGAGCTTGATAACAGGAATTACTTGATAATGTTCTGTTGCCTCTATTTTATTTTTGTTTTTTCATGCAGGAAATCAGAGTAGGTGACCACAATAGTCCTGCCAGGCTTTAAGTTTGAATAGAAATGAACAAATCTGACATTATAATGGATTTTCTCTTTTTTACTTGAAAGGCAAAGAAATGCTAATTCAAGCCTAGGACAGTGCAACATTTAATGACTGAGCAGCTAACTCTCTTATACTATTAAAATGAGTTGGTTCCAGTTTTTGCACTTAATAATCTTCTCACATAATAATTTATTTCTTCAAAACAAAAAAATACCTGCATTGAAACAAACGACTGAAAAATAGGCAGAATTTTTATTAAATGGCATCGTGTTTCTCTTGAAAGTTTTTGGGTCTTAGGGGTGTTGAAATCTTGTTTCAGCCACTGGGACTGCAGGTTAGGACCCAGGGGCACTTGTAGGTTGAATTCTGTGTCAGCAGGAATGTCACCATAAGATTGTGGCCAGAGTGGCTTTTAGTGAAGACATAATTCTAGAAGATTGTTTCTCACTGCCTATTGGATAGTATAGCCTTTTTTTCCAGGATATTAACTTAGTAGAGTCTGCTCTTGCTCAGTGCAAATACTTCAACAGCTGACAGATGCTCGAGCCTTCCCTAAGAACTTTAGTGGGGACTAGATTTCCAGGAAAACCCATTATTTTATTTTCCAAGGAAATATCTTTAGCCAGATCTACAATCCCATGCGATGCTACAGGCTTGGGACGGAGTGACTGGAGCCCTGACTGGTGGAACCTCGTGCTGCAGCTGAACGTGAGCCAGAGCGTGTGCCCAGCTGGCCAAGCAGGCCAATGGCACCTGGCTTGGATCAGAAGTAGCATGGTCAGCAGGACCAGGGCAGTGATTGTCCCCCTGCACTCAGAACTTGTAAAATCACACTCAAATCCTGGTTTTGATTTGAGGTCTGTCACTACAAGGAGAACACTGAGGTGCTGGAGAATGTCCAGGGAAGGACAGTGGAGCTGGAGAAGGGTCTGGAGCAAAAGTCTGACGAGGAGCAGCTGAGGGAGCTGTGGGTGTTCAGCCTGGAGTAGAGGAGGCTCACTCTCTACAAGCCCCCGAAAAGAAGCTGCAGCCAGGTGGGGGTTCGTCTCCTCTCCCAGGTAACACATTACAGGATGAGAGGAAATAGCCTCAGCTTGTACCAGGACACACTGAGATTGGATAGGAAAATTTCTTCCCCAGAAGGAGTCCCAAGGAAGTGGCTAAGTCACCATCCCTGTAGGTGGATGTGTAGGTGCGCTGCTTAGGGACATGGTTTGGGGTGAACTTGGCAGTGCTGCGTGTCCAAGTGGTTGGACTTGATCTTAAAGGTCTTTTCCAACCTTAATGATTCAACGATTCTGTATAAGCACAATTGATCCAAATACTAAAAGATTGGAAACTATTCTGTGTTTATTGTTTCACACTAAAATCAGGGAGCACAGATCACTCTTTCCAGAATGATGAATTGACTATTCAGTTCCTAATTCATGCTACCTTGTAATCTATCTCTTACTCAAACCAGGAATGTGCTTTTTTTTAAACTAATTACATCATGCCACTTTCTTCAGCCATGTAAAACTCTCGTGACCTCAGAGGTCAGGTACAATGATGTTAGAAACACGGGATTTGACTTATAAAACATCACCTGCAGCTGCATGTCTAAATAATATGGCACCTCAGACTAAAACCTCTGTCCCAGGAACCAAAATATTTTAATAGTTAAAGGAAGATTTGAGGATGTTTTGTACATTTACAGCCCATGCTATTGTAAGTGAATTGAGAAGTCAGCTATGAAGGTTTAATCCTCAATGCAATAAAGAGGGAGAATCCTAGTAAAGGTCCCAATATATTACTTTTTCTTCCAGTGATGCCTTTTTCTGTCAAACTTATATTGGCTTCTCAGTATACTCTGCAAATGGAGATTTGCAGAAGTACTCTGGTAGCAAGGAAAGGTGGAAAATAATTTAAAGATGTGAAGAACAAATTTTAGAGTGTTTCTATTGTTGAAGGATGAAATTAAAACAATAAGTAGAACCAAAAAGAATTCAATAAATGAAATGCAATCTGAACATGTCAGCTACTGAGTCCATTAAAACAAGGGGGGTTACATTATTTTGAATAACAAATTCAGACATGTCTAACTTGTATATCATCAACATCATTATTACCAAATATAATCTTTACGTTTCAACCTATTTTGTTCTCTTTTTCTAGAAACCTCCCGAATTAACTAGTCACTTTTACCATGAGAAGTAAGGACAAAGATGAGCACAAACAATAGACCACGTTAGTCTTTCAAAAAATAGGAAAGAGCCAGAGACAATGAGGTGCAAAGGCTCAAGTTTTGATTTGTACATTTTCATTTTCAGGATGATGTCTCTGAATCAATACTGCTTTAAGTCTGAGGCCCATTTGCAAAGGTGCATGGTCTGTTGCACACTTCCCACCATCCTCCCAAGCTCTTGTAGAAACCGCTGGAAAATGTGACAAAAGTTGCAGCAGGGTTGACATTTCTGCTGACAAATACTGTCTCTGAGAGATACATTGTTTGGCTGAAAGTAATGAATATTTTTAAATGTTGCTCTGTGTGTTATTTTAGTTTGTTTTAGTTTATAGTAATGGGAAAGAGGTTTATGGATTATAATCAACTTTTAATCAATGTGCCTGTAAAATTGGCATTGGAAGATTTTAAAAATAGCTAAATCTGTAAATAGTGCTAAGAATACTGATGAAGTGGTATTAATGGCAGTCAAAATATAATCTTCCTTGCTGTCTAGGTGCAGTTCCATAAGAAGCAAGGAGACAAGCTGAAAGCAATACATGGCAAGGGTCTCCAAACCACAGGAAAATCCCTTCCCTATCTTTTCCTGTATAAAGCTGAGCAACTTCCTCCTACCACCAGCAACTTCCTCCTACCACCATCAAGTGGTGCAAGACCTCCTGTTGCTTGATGGCAGAACACCCATTAGGATACTTTGCATGGCCAGGTTTCTGCTGTTTACAGTTGTGGGACAGCGAATTTAAATGTCATCAATGTCATCAGCTCAATGCCATCCAACTCTGAGCTCTGCCCAAGAGGTCATGCTTCCACTGATTTTAAAATGGAAGGTGTCAGGGTTTCTGTCCTACAAAGCAAATTTCATTATCTGCAGCTATTAAATGACTGTTTCCTGTCAGTCTAAGGTTACAACTTTGTGGACCAAAACCTACTGGTCAGATAGGTCATGGGTTTATATTTGAAAGTCGTTGTAAAGGTGTTGAAAATCCTCTAGAAAGTCGAGGCAGGGGGACTGAATGTTCAGCACATCTTTTTGAGTTTCATGCCCAGTGCAGGGCTTCCTGCAGGTGCAGGGGACAGGATTGGATGACCTTTGCTGTCCTTTTTGTTATGATGTTCTCAGATGAAAAAGAAGTGAGGTTCTTTTCCCATGGACACTTAAGAGGCCGTATGAACTAACAGCAGAAAATTTGTTGTATTTATAGAGAGAAACTTGGCATCCACTGTGCAGAAATAGGAAGAAGAACCAAAAGTAACCCACATGGCAGAGAAGCACTTAAGGGAGGAAAGACATGAACCATGCAGCAAGACTGAAGACAGAAAAAAAAATTAAATTATACTTTTTTATAAGAAATCTGACATCACTATATCTTGAAAATATTGAAGAATAATAATATACACTTGCAACTGCTATAGTTGCTGCAAGTTGCTGCATATTTACAAAGAGATGAACCTGGGGATTTTGTGGGTTTTAAGATATAATCCATATTGTAGTAATTTTGGAAATTGCTGATCAACAGCAGGTTTACAAGATGTCAAAATTACCTTTTCACGTCTGTTCACTTATGTGTTCCACTTCTTTGAAAATGTCACTCCACGAGAGAGGTGCTTGTTTTTATATGTAGTCAGTGTGTTTCTACAACACAAATCACAGACTAAACTGCTTTCATTGTACCCATCACACCAAGCTCCACAGAATTTACATAAAAAATTCCAGCAGTGACCCCTGGTGCTGTACAGCCTGAGAGAAAACTCTGAAGTAGTTTGTGGCTTATTAATGGTAGTTCAGATAGGATCAAATTTACTTCTTCAACACTGAAATTTTTGATTCCAAGCATATTTCTTTAACTGTAAGTTTAGAATTTACTTCTCACTACTCACTGAACGATAAGAGTTCAAATAAAAAAAAAATCAAAATAATAATAAAAACAAAACCAAAAAAACCCACCAAAAAAAAAAAAAACCAAACAGAAAACGAAACAAAAACCCAAAACCAAACAAAAACCACAAACAAAATGAAAAAAAAAACCAAAAACAAAAACACACAAAAGAACCCCCACAGAAAACAAATAGACCAAACAAAACAAAAGAAAGGCAAACAGGACCCAAAAAGCAGCTGAAGGCTTGGTACAACCTATGAAGGTTTTATCCACAGCTTGCATGAAGCGTGTGTCTCAGAGATTTTGAGAAAAAGCCAACACAACAGACAAACTGATTTGGGGTTGGTAGGCCCTTCTGCTTTCTCAAACACCTAAAGTTAACCTGATTTTAACATTTGTTCACTGCTCACTGACTCCTGAAAAGGCCTCACGTCTTCATCTCTGGAAAAGGCCAAACCTACTTGAAATTGCTGTTCTATCACGGTGAATGTGATAGATTTTCCACCCTTTCTTCTTCATGGTGTCCTAGGGACACCTGAGGCTCTAATTATTAGCAGTATTTTCCAGTTATATTCATGTTCTGAATGCTGAATTTAGCTAAAACTACCTTAACAGAGCCCAGCTTTTTCCTGAAACAGGATGAGAATAGATGAGATATCTCATCTATTTGTGGTTTGAGACAGCTCACCTAACCTTCCAGTGTATCTATAATTCAACACATTGCACGATAAGTTGAATTTTGACAAATAAAAATAAATAATGCATTTTCCTGAAAGCTCAGGGAAATGGAAAAGTGTATGGAACAAGAAGCAGCATGTTTATGGAAAAGAAGTTACCTAGATGAAAAAAAAAGGAGAAAGATTTTTACTAAATATAGGGAGGTATTGAATTGTGTGAGTTCAGAATAATCTAGTACAGCCCAGAAAATAGCATAGTCCTTACTATGTAAATATATTTATATATAAAAAAAGTGTTACCAAATGTGAGAAATATTGTATTTAGTGGAAATTTAATCCTTGCCCCTAACTGGTGCAAAATTCACCCTCAAATTCCTGCCAAAAATCTGAGCTAAGCTGATCTTTTTTGCACTTTCCCAGCATGTTTCTGACTTTCAGTGAAAAGCTGAAAGTGCTAAATTCTTGCCATTAAACACCTGCTTAATTCCAGATTAATAGCAGAAATAGATGCATTAGCTTAAAAAAAACTCCACTCTTGATTGTTCAGAATTGTAAACTGCTGCTGCTATACAAGAAATCAAGCAGGTTCTGCCTTTGTGCAACTCTATGACTAACTAGTTTACCTGTTTTCTAGGAAAACTCTCTGCATAATGGATGAGACTTTTAAACATTAATTACATATTCAATTACTCATTATTATTCAGTACTTAATGGAGGTGTACTTAAAAGGAAAATTAGCATCTGGTATGCATCTTATATTTTAATGTGGGTTGAATAGTTCAAGAATATCAGTCACCTTTTCCAGATGTAGAGATATTTTTCATATATGCTTTCCCAAATCGTAGTAAAAAAATGGCTAAGAGATGCATCTCTACAGAGTGTAACAAGCTGGCAACAGCTCATTTCAATAAAGCAAAAAGGATAAGGAAAAGCAAATTGTTTATGCATGAGGACTGAAAAACCAGATCAGTAATGTGTAAATTAAAAAGACAGAACTAAGGAAGAAATACAACAGGAAAATGTGATTCAGATGGGAGGGGACAAGCCAACAGAGTAGGGATATAAAATAACAAAGCAAACCAAATGGAAAGAGCATATGGCAGGATGGGAATCACCTGAAGCAATAACAGAGGAAACTGTGGAACTCCTTGTCACAGAGGAGCTATCAAGAGTGCTGGAATTTTGACCACATTCCAGAGGAGACCTTAAAATTAAGAGAAGAAAACTACATGGATAGGTCTTAAGGAAAGAAAGAAAATACAAACCTGGAACTGGAGAGTAGCTTGCTGCACAACCACTGCAGGTCTGTTACAATATGGTTTTCTGTTGAGGGTCAGAAGGACCCGTGACCACTAAACCTGGATTGAATGTGAAAGGCAGAAAAGACAATTCTAGGTGGTATACAACTCGAGCAGAACATTTTGGATGGAGTTCAACTGATTTGAACTCCATGCTTAAAAAAAGGTTTGTAAGTGCATGCAGGAGAACAGAAAGGTTCCCAACTTCACCCTCAGTAGCCAAGGTCAAAGGCACAGACAGAGCCTGAATATGAGAGTCACTGCATGTGCAGGTGCAGGTGCATGTGCAGTAACTACATGATGCAATAGCTGCTTCCCTTGGTGGCAAATTCCATGAAATAAATGTGGGCTACAACATATAGGGAAAAAAACACAATGAGACTCAACAAGATAGAAAAGACATGAAGCAGACTGGAATTCACACTGGTTTTTTCTCTTTACACACCAGATTATTAAAATGAATCTGTTGTTGGTGAGGTAGAACACCAGTGTTCCTTGTAGAATAGGTTCTGTGTTGTATTCCTAAGACAATGGTTGCAGAAATACTATTCTTTACACTGCCTTGTAAAGACATTTATGCTTACTCATTTATGCTTATTCATTTTATCCAAACTGAGACTGAATTGAGGAAGAATCAGCCAGTGACCAACTCCTTCAATTTTGTGTCCAAGCTGTGTCTTAGTTGTTAGATCTGAGCAATGAAGTGCAGCTGCCTGTTCCTTCTCTTGGGCCACAGTGAATTATTAATTGCTATTTATCTCTGAGTTTCTCACTCCTTGGAGGATTTCATGAAAGAAAATGACAAAGTGAAAACAAATACATGAGATACCAAGTCCTCCACTTCCAAGGATGTTATTCAGGCACATCTGTTCACACAATAATGTAATTTCAAAGGCATTAAGCCCTGTATCAGAACAGTTTTATAGCTATGAGTCTCCATGAAAATAGCAATTCACACATGTGAGACAAAGGTGATTAAACCACAAAAAATGAACAGTTTAGGGACAAATTTCAAAAGAGCAGGAATTGAAAAGAATGATCATGTTCTTTAAAAGAGTTCAACACTTCAAATCCTTTGATAAGTCATTGATATCTGAAGGAAAATTTAGACAATTCTTAGTTTTAAAACCCCATTTTTCCTTAGATTAAAAGCCAATGTCCTTAAAAAATTGTCTCTGTTTAGAAACTCAGGCCCATTGTATGCAGAACTCTCTTCACTTTATGATAACCTGTTGTAATATTTCAAAAGGAAGAGTCTTTCAGTCGTTCAGCACACATTATTTTCCAGTGTTGAATTCCTGATTATTTGTGCCTCTGTAAGAGGATTGACATGATGCAATGACACAAAGTCGAGAAATAATGAAATGCTGTTTACTTGCCAAGCCATTACAGAATTATCCACTGCTCTCAAAGAAGTAAATATAATTTCTCATAAAGTTTTTCCAAATGTACCAGAGATGAGGTGAGCAGCAGTTAAAATAGGATGATTCCTGCTTCAAAAGCAGTTTCTTATTGCAAGAATGACAATAAACTGGAGCAGCTCATCTCTGATTTCCACTTGACTGCTGATACACTCTGAAAGTACAAGACATTTATTTTATTGTCATCTATGTGACAGAAAATGCCAGTTGCTAAGTCCACCAGTAAAACATTCCTCAAGAAACTTTCTTACAAAAGAAGTTTGAAGAGTTGTCACTCACTCCTTAAGCTGCTAAGAACAATTAAATATAATACAGGACCAATTTTTCTCAGAATTCTTCCAGACCAGAAATACGGTTGTTTTACTGAAATCCTGATGTTTCTAAAGCAGCCACATAAATTCTCTGTTGAAACAATCCAAGGTTCACAGCAGCATCATAACATCACATCATATTTTACACACTTCGGCAAGAACTCGCCTCTTGCGGAACGCTAGGAGACAGTTACTAATTGTATCTCACTTCCTGGCAGTTTAAAGGCACACCTACATCTGACAACTTCTTAGACATGGTTATTCTAGTTTCAGCTTGGGCTGAGAAGATGCTATTGTCATCAATGGCAGAAATGTCAGATCTGTGCTCCTGCTGTTTAAGAACCTCATCTTCTGACATTATTACCTCACCGTCCTCAAAACTAATTGTTTGGAATTTTTCCCAAGTTAAAAAATATCAAAGGAATGCATATCAGGAAATTATATTATCTTTTGACTCAGTGCCTCCAAAATAGCTTCAGGGACCCAGGTCAGCCTGGTTAAACCTTTGCTATCAGGATCCATCAGGAAGCACAGCCTATGTTTGGGAGTGCAAGGTAGCAGGCAGCTCCATGAGACCATTCACATCTACCCTCACTTCTCCCTGGCCCAGTGAACTCTTGCCCCTGCCTGCAATCCTGTTCTTCAAAGGGCACCAAAAAACTGCATAAAACCAGCTCCTGTTTCTGGGGAAAAAAAAAAACAAACAAAAAACCAACCAGAGACAAAATTCTCATTCCCCTTAGAAAATTTTCTTATTTATTTATTTTTGTTTTGGAAAGAGAAAAATGTAGAAACACAGAAAGAATGTGGCTTTAAAGGTACTCCAGAAATGCAGATCATCTCCTTCTCAAAACTGAGCTAACTTCAAACTTCCAGGAGTGTAGGGCACTGCCTCACTGTTTCCTGAATCAATTGCAGTCTCTGGTGTCACTAAGGATTTAGGAATAAAAAATACAGATTGGGAGAAATATTCTTGGTCAAAACAATTGTTTTCCCACTGCTACCAAAAAAACTCCAACAGAAACATCTTCAGAAGTGCCTCAGGTCCCATTTGCAATCCAGTTTTGTTCCTGTCTCCAGTATTTCTGCAGGCAAGTCACTCCACAGTCACACTTATAAAAACTAATGCAATAATTAGTGCATTTTCATCAATGCATTAATGCCTACACTGCCTTCAGCTTAAATAGTATTTCCTTCACACAACTGCCACTAACTGCTTATAAGGGCTGCATATCTCTCCTTAATGTACTTACAGAAGACAAAGATGTTTTAATCTTTCCATAGTCATATTGGTAGGACAGATAAGCAAGGGCCTTGAGTAATAAAGTAGTCTTGCTCTGCCCCATCCCTGGAAGTACTTAGGGCCAGGCTGGATGGGGCTCAGAGCTACTTGGTGTAGTGGAAAGTGTCCCTGCCCATGGAAGGGGGGGTTGGGACTTGATAATATTTAAGGTCCTTTCCAAACTAAACCATTCTAGGATTCTATTAAATATCTGCTAAAGGCCTCTAGCTGAAGAAGACTGATCTACACTAACATAACAATACATGTACCACTCATGTGGGATGCAAATGGGGTTACTACAGTCACAACCCAAAAGGGAAGACAGTGAGAGGAATAGATCCTGGATGTTTTCGTGTGGGAAGACACTTGTGTTTTGCTGAAGCAGAGCATAACTCCAGGGAGGTCTGAAACTCTTATGTTGGCTGCAGAGACATCTGCACAAGACACATTTGAAATACCCTTTAAAATTAAACTGGTCCCCAAAGCCTTATGAACCCTTCTGTCTGGTTGTGTAATGACCTCTGTTTTCATTCACCTTCAAACCAGCATGAATTAACTGGAATGCAATGCTTTTGTAGACCATACCATGGATTTAGTGGTATTTCCCAGTGCATTCATTCAGCTCTGTCAAATAAAACAGCCCCTGGAGTGTAAAGATAGAGGATTACCTGTAAGGAGGGCCAGAAGGAACAGCCCTGAGGAGAGGGCAGTCAGCATTTTAAAATATATGTAGAGGAACCAGGTTTATGAGAAATTCTGATGAAGTTCATACCAGGGGGCTGATCAAAGGTAAGTACATTCACCACTCAAACACAGGGGAAAACAAGCAATATACCATGAAAGAACAAAGGACTTGTAACATTGCAGGGGGGCTGTATGGGCGTTTTCATGGACCAAAAAATATTGAAGGAGCCACTTGAGAGTTTCAGAGGTTGAGGCATATGGAGGAGGGAAGATGAAAAATTGAGGAACTAACAAAAATTTCAATGGCGTGGGGAATGCAGTCATGTCTTTTACATGATTACAAAACTTATAAAAGACTAAATAAGTCAAAAGTATAATTTATTGACTAAGCTACAAGAACAAAAAAAGATTTAAGATCAGTCATTCTGTTATGTTACAGAATGCTGGAACAAATAGTAATGTAAAAGAGGCCATTCTTCAACAGATTTAGATTTTCCTCGGAGAATTCAGTTGCCAAAATTGACTGACCTATGAAGTGACCCAAATATGCCACAATCAACTCTTGGTTTTATGGTCTGTAGTTTCTGAACAAGAGTGCCATGGGAGCCAAGTCAACGAGCAGAGACACAAAATACCCAATATTAATTACTCATTTTAGAGAAAGCCCAGCAGAGACCAAAGTCAACTCAGCTGTGGATGGCTGTGAGAATCAGGGATTAGAAGTGTTTTACTTCTGTGTTTCCAACTCTTCTACAGGTTAGTGCAGTAAGATGTGGGCTAGACTCTCTATTTAATATACTGATGGGGGATTGACTTTTTGTCTGTGTGTGTATGAAAGAAATGAGCTGAAATATTCTGTAACTAATGAATAAAAGCAATTAATTATAGCCAAGAAAGGAGCAAATTGCCACAGAAAGAACCATCCTGGGAAGGGCAGAAGAGATTTTAATTTGATCTCAGCACCATCTTGAAAATGAATAATGCTTTTCTTTTCACTTATGCAGAGCAAAGGCAACATCCAAATGGAAACAGATTTCGTATTTCAAGGTTCTCCAATGTAAATCAAGAGGAACAGATTAATTTTCGACATTCCTGTTCACTGAGCTGCTCAGTGGAACACAGAAGCTGAGCACTTAATTCTTCAATGCACAGAACAGCATCCTGTTGGCTGGATTTGGCTGGAATTTCAGAACAACTAATGATGCTTATAGGACTCAGCAGCAATAGTTACAGCACCAAAACACTCTATAAAACCAAATACCACATCTATCTTTAAAAAGAAGAGCTGCAAAGAAAGTATTGATTTGGCAGCTGTGTCTTAGTAAGGAAACAAGGAGCATATAAGAAAGTTGTTAAGTATAACATTATTTATTCTAGAAAAAAAAATCCCTTGTATAACAGGATCATCACTCTTTGTGGATGGAAAGACAAAGCATGAACCACATATCTAGGTTTTACAAGCCTATTAATTTTGCCTTTGGGCAGACTCTCAGTGTTCTAAATGAAAATGCTAAAAAAGAGTTTGGCTACTCATT
>JAYDZK010000202.1:61189605-61226094 GCA_034509185.1 Euphonia xanthogaster | reverse complement strand
TAACACACCAGAGCTGCCCTGGGCTGTGTGCTCACAGGTAACACACCAGAGCTGCCCTGGGCTGTGTGCTCCCAGGTAACACACCAGAGCTGCCCTGGGCTGTGTGCTCCCAGGTAACACACCAGAGCTGCCCTGGGCTGTGTGCTCACAGGTAACACACCAGAGCTGCCCTGGGCTGTGTGCTCCCAGGTCAGGTAACACACCAGAGCTGCCCTGGGCTGTGTGCTCACAGCTAAGGTAACACACCTGCCTTCTGGGTGCAGAGCAGATGTGTCAAGGCCAGCCCTCTCCCTGTGGCCTCTTCTCTGGTTAATAGGAAGCACTGGAAAATAAATCGAGTAAATTACGGATTTGCTTGGCTTGATGGGAAATGACTGAACAAGCAGCTTTATGGAGACACTTGGGAAGAGATAGTCTGATTAATTTTGGACATCAGTCACCAAATTCTGTGCTTTAAAAACCAAGATTGTGTTTTGTTGAGGAAATCTCTGCTTGCCACGAGCTGCACCCCTGGAACTGCAGCCAAGGGCCCTATTAAGTTTGACTTTTTTGTCCTTGTGTCCTTGACCTAAAGCAGGAATAAACCTCCTGCTTTAAAGCCAGTTATACTGGCTTGCCATTAGGATGATGGTGTGCCCTTTCATCATTTGGAAAGATGCTGTGAAGGCCCAGAGGACACCCATCCCTTGCTGGGGTTTGGCTGCTGGAGGCTGGGGCCAGCCTGTATCAGGGGTCTGTCCTGGTTCCCAGCCCATGCAACCCCTCACAGTGTAAAGTAAGAGGGTCTGTACATTTATGTAAATATATATACTTATTTTCTGCCTTGCTCTGCAGTGGAGCAGTAACCACACTGCCCATTAAATTGTGTTTACCCTCAGAGAGCTGGAGGCAATACAAAAGAACACAAAAGATAATCAAGGCTGGCTCAGAGCAATAGCCAGAGACACAGGCACACTTTTAATGAACAACACAATGCTGCATGACAAAAGAGGATTGTATTCCTACCTTCACCTCTGTGAACAGCCTTGTCCCAGTGAAGGACAAGCCAGGGACCACAGAAATAACTCTGGCAACTTGTCAAGAAAACTTGTGTAGAAAATTGTCTCTCCTAAAGAGTGGCCTGTGCTGCTGCCTTCACTGCAGATCTATTTTGTTCACTGCTGATATTTTTATACACTGAGAGAAAAAATTCTGACTAAAATCAATCGTGTTGTTCAGCCATAAGTTCCCTACCACACATGTCCATCCTAATGAGTACTTTACTGGTAGACATCAATTATTTCTGCTTCTTTCCCATGAGAGAGCACCCAGAGTTTGAAATCTTGTCTCTTTTCCCAGTGCTTGTCATTCTCATTTAGTCCAGAGGAGCTTAAAAAGAAACAGTCAATTCCCACTTCCTTCCTTTGCAGAACTGCAGTAATAACCTAGAATTACAGTTCGACATCCAATCCTTTTCAGCAGATGGCTTTCAGCAAATAAATATGCTCAACTTGCCAAGCTTTGTCCTGAAGTACAAAAGCTATCCATATTAAATCAGGATTTTAGGAGTTTTCATTTTCGTATTGTGATCTATATTTTGTTCATGAACCATATTATGAGATGAGAAGTGAACCCTTATTTATTCAAATTTAAATTATGTATCTCATATCAGGTGCAGATTGTAGAAATAGGAGGTAGAAGCAAAAGAGTGTGAACAGGTCAAACTCAGCCTCCATTTTTACAGCACCTCTCTCAAGTGTTATAATTAGTTAAGAAACAATCAGCTTCCCTTTACCTCACCCCACTTTATACAAAGGATCTGTCCACTTTTGAGAAACATGAAAGTGTTTTAGGAGCTTTTCTAGGGGTAAAAGATAATCCAAATGTTTCCCAAAACAAAAACAAATTAACTGAGGAAGGAAATATTTTTTATGAACACCACATGAGACTAATATATCAAAACCAAACCACACCAACCAAACAAAAAAATATTACCCAAGCCCACATAAAGGTACTTGTAAGATCTGTAAGGCATCAGCTAAAAAGCATAGTACTATTCAGTGGCTGGCACCTGAAAGTTAAGTTTGGAAAACTCAAACCAGAAATGAGAATTTGAGATTTTCAAGTGAGGTTAATTATCAATTTTTAAAAAAATTCACACAGAACTGGAAATTCTCCATCCCTCAGCTGGCTTTCATTTCTGGTCTCTTTACATTGCTAAAACATCCAGGTAGTTTCTTCCTTACAAATTAATCCCCAAAGACTTTTCTATCATGTTGTCTACTACCACAGTGGCAAGTGGGACTTACCCTTAAGAAGTCTGAACAAATTCCTGTTCAGATTTCTGGTTTGTTGTTTTTTTTTTTTTTTTTGCAATAAAGTCTCAAACCTCCTGAACATCCACCCCTCTCACCACCATCCCCAGGCTCTCTTTCATATCCTAGGACCACCCACAAAATCACTTGCACCCTCCTTAGTGTGTTGTAAACACCCACTCCTTTGGCAAAACATGAAAGCACATATTTACCTTGACAGTGATTTCTTTTCTCTCTCAGATCTTCTTCATTCAACCCTGCACTTGTCCCAGCTGAGCAGATGTGTGGTCTGGCTGGTAAGTTCTCTCCCTCTTCCACTCCATTTTTGCCCTTTCTGTCCCATGATCTTCTCTGTGGCTTTTTTTATTTCCTAAGATCTACCTCCAGGGAGCCTGTGCTGCTGCTTTGAGAACTACAGGAGATGTCCCTTAATTTCCAGCAAAAGGTCTTGGTAGAGGACAGAGAAACCGTGAAGATAGAAAATCCTATTTTTTTATGGTAATGCGAATAACCCTGCAGGGCTCCTCTTTAAATGTCTACCAGAACTTGCTCAGAGCTAAACAAGAATGTGGATACAACATTAGTACAGGGGAAAACACATTAAGTGAAATTCTGCAGTGTGTGGGTGCTGTAATCCCCAAACCCAGCATGTGGGCACAATTTTCCCTTTTAAGAAAGAAAGGTAATGAGTATTGAAATTCAGAGTAACAAAAATAATTGTGCTCTGTACCTGATTTAACTTCATTTTTAATTGATTATGGAGGTATTTTTGTCCTTGTATATTCAAATACCACAAGACTTTCTGATTTCACTGTATCTTATAAAAATTGTACTTTTATTGGATGTGCATTTTCAGTATGCTATACATGACATATAAACAGTCACCCTGACACACAGAGCCTATGTTGTATCCATGGAGGCGTAAGTTTGTTGAGCTGGACACAAGCAGAAGCCAAGTCTCAGGCTCCCACAGGGCTCTGAGCTGCAGACAAGTTCCTTTCTTGCTGAAAATCTCTCCAGGGTGTCCCACATTGGTAAGCTTGCACATGCACAGCTCACAGAGACAAAATTCCAAGTTCCTTTATTCAAGCAAGGTTTTCCATTTGTTTCTAGCAAGAGTATGTCTTCGTGTCAGAAGGGATATATGTATCTGAGAGACCTTTTTTAGTAAAAGGTTTTACATACTGAGGTCATAATTTAGAGAGGAAGGAGTAGGTTTAAGGCAAACAGTAACCTAAACATTTAAGGATATGATCAAATGAAGTTTACAGAGTGATACATTGGGTTTAAATGGCCCTGTACATGGAAGGCCCTGTAATCCCAGTATGGACATTCGCTGGGGTGGTTTCTGTGTTCCTTATTAGACCTGCTCTCATTTTCAGCTCAGAGCTCTCAAATGCTGCTCTGGCTTCCACCAGCAAGACCAAAGGGCCCGACTGCAACTGAGGGTCAGAATGGCTCAGGGCTGCTTTGGACATATGTCTCACCTCTCACCTCACCTCTCCTTCTGGCACTGCGAGCAGAAGAAGGGACCTCCCTGACCAAACACCAGATACCTCCTCTCCAGAGCTGGCTTTCCCAGGTGATACAGTCATCACACTTAGATCTGCTATTAGTTGTGCAGAAGATACCTGAGGTTCAAAAATATTTTTACCCACAAAGCAGATTCCATGTGAAGGGCTATCTCAGATCAATTCAGGTGTAAAGATGGACAGCTTTGGTGGGTATAGACATGATACAACTCCCTGGGGACCAAAGCTCACTGGATATGACCCAGCCCTGCTCTGGAAGTAACTGAGCTGAGGCAGAGCTGAGCCAGTATTATGGTTCTGAAGATGGCAAACAGCCACTGTTCACATGGTGATGCATCACACAGAGGTTTGTAGAAACAACACTGGTGGACTGATGGAGTCTCCTCTCGATTTAGCTAGGACAAACTCTCTTCTCTGCTCCACGTTCTTCTTCAGAAGTTCAAACAAGCCCTGAGACCACAGCGGGCATCTCCTGACATGCAATTTCAAAGTGAATTCTCAGGGATACCTTTTTAAGAGATATGTGAACAGTTCTCTGAAGAGCTATTGGTGTACAGAACCTCTGTCAGGGAGATGTTCTTGAAAGAAGAATAGAGACTGTGAATTAATAGAAAAACAGTTTTCAATAGAAAGAAAGCTCACCAGCACAACTGTGAGGACCTGGCAAAGGACCCCTCTTGTCTCCATCTCTTTTTCTTTCTTCAGAGAAGATAAAAGCAACTTTTAATAACAGAAGGGGAAGACTCCACAACCAAGTCACCAGTCATAAGTCCTTTTATTCAAAGCTGTAATCTTTCTTCCAACACCCCAAACACAAGAGCACTCACAGTGACCTCTTCCTTCCACATAACACTCTTCCAACACAGGAAAGGATGTACAGAATCTGGAGGCACTAGGGAAAGTAATCTAGATCAAGTGATTTCTAACAGTGATTTTCCCCAGTCACAGAAGGAGCAGCACAGCAGAGAGACACTGAAGCAGGAGAGAAACAGCCCTGTGGGAGAGGGACCTTCTAGGGCAAAGGAGCCAGAGAGAAACAAACCATGGCGCTGCACTTTGCATTCTTACTTCCTTCACAGCAGTGCTGCAGCTGGATGTTGGAGAGGAGGGAGAGCCTGTTTCCAGCCCATTCATCCCCCTCCTGGGCATACCCCTGTCTGCTGTCAGCCAGGATCAATGTTTGCAAACATTAAAAATGGCTTATTTAGAAAGATATTAGGAAAACTGAGGTGGGGAGATAGGTGTGTCCTGAGATAATCAATGAGCATAAAGAAAAATAAAAGCCCAGAGTATTTGAAAGACTTCTAGCAGGTGCTTTACAGTTTAAAGCAAATAATGAGAATTGCATTCTAGTTGGATGGCCTTAAAGTAAAAAATGTCACTGAAAATGAACTGATAAATCTGATTTTTTTTCATAGCTCCTCCTACTTTTGCCTGAAGAAAGTGAAATGACCAGCACTGCTCCTCTCCACCCATATTTCTAGAGAAAAGGGACATGTTTCCCAACTTCAAATTAAGATATTATGCCAGGAACTCTATCTGCACAGTGAGGATGGAAAGGATGGAGACATGTTCATGTCTGGGAGGAGAGACTCAAGTCTTTCCATCAGTTATTCAGGTTCCAGTTCCTCAGTGTCCAGTGATCATTTTCTGAGACAGCAGTTCAGTCTGCAGTCTGCTAACTGTAAAAGTTAGGAAGTCATCCTTATTTTGCAGACCATTAAGTTTTGAACTCCAATGCCACACAAAGCCGTATTTCTGGTTTTACTTGCTACAGGTCTGCAGACTGGCTTTACAGAAGTTTGCTGAAGCAAACATTGATTAATGAGACAAGGCAGTAGTCAATAAAAGCAACAAATGGGTGGACTCAGGAGGACTGACTCTTGAGAACCAATTAATGTGTGGACATGCCATCTGGGCTGGCAGCATGCAGGGCAGTTCACTACCTGCTGCCACTGCTGGCACTGCACCAAGAAGAATCAGAACATCTGTCATTCCCCAGGATCTGTAACAGAAAACTGCAGAACAGAGAGCTTCAAAACAAGCCTGAGCATCAAAACTCTCTGGCAAATCCTTAGAAGCAAAAAGCTAGTGTGGAAATAACTGTATTAAAAATAAAATATTGAATTGTTTCCTATGCAAAAGAAAGTTTCATATACATGGACTTTTCTCTGTTCCTCTTCAACAGCAGATGAAACTCTTTTCTCAAAATTTATTTTGATTACCTTAATGACATCAAAATGATATGTTTTCTCTGTGAATATCTTAAAGTAAAACTTCAGATTTTCAGCTACAGGCTTCACTTTTCTCTCCCATTTGTCCCAGTTCATTTTAATAAGGTCAAGATTCTTTCCAAAGAGGTGCTGAATCAGCTAGGAAAAACTATAGTGAGCAAGCCATATCTCACTTAACTGCATATCACTGGCCTTCAAGGAGTTTTCTATCAAAAAACAAAATTTCTCTAGCATTGTTGGTTATGTAACCAAAATGCAGGGAAGAATATCACTATTCTGCCTCCCTTTTTCTGCTGAAAGAAACACAGTCTAGATATAAGCTACTGCCAAGAGTTGACACCATCAGTCTTAAAAGGGGAAAATTGATTTTGCAATCTCACAGGGAATCACACAGAAGCAGCAAGTTAACCAGGGTTACCTTGTGATCTTGTGCCCAGTAGAAACCAATATTGCTTTCAGTGGATAGGTTTTCATGGGATGGGAAGTGAAATATCAGGAATCAGTGTCAAAAATCAAGATTTTAGTGCTTAATCAGTATAATTTTCATTTCAGAAGAGATAATTTGACTTTCACTTGAAAACAGCTGTATTGCAAAAAGGCAGACAATTCAGAACTCTGTGAATAAAATAGAAAATAAATTAACCAAATTACCATGTTTACTCTTCTTTTTCCATGCTTTATCCCTTTGACATTACCTTCTACAATATCAGACATAACCTCAGCATATAAATATAAACTTTGACTAAAATCAACTGGGCACTGCAAGCTGTGCCTACATCTGAGATGAATGAAATAAGTGTTATGAGGGTTCTTTTTGCAGGTCCTGCATGAGACTTTCTCAGGGCCTAATCCAAATTATTGGATCCTTCTAAATTATTGGAGAATATTCTGTTAGCTGCAATAGGCATTTGACTGGGTTATCAATGAAGAAGAATGGCTATATGTTTGGATTAAAGAGATAAACAGTCTCTGCAATATTTGCTTCAGAAAAGGAATCACAGAAAACAGCTTTCAGCTGAGGTGTTCATGTCTGTATTATGCATCAGCAGGCTTGATCATAGTGGAACTTTAATGAGACATTTGTGTAGAGAAGTTGAAGATGTCTAATTACAGATTGTCTAGGAGCATCTATTGTTCTCAGCAGGACCCAGCCTATTTTCAGAGTAGTCTGGCTGGAAAGAAAGGATTAGTTTACCTGTCTCCATTACTGAAAGCTAGCATGACTGAAGGCAGTGACACTTTGTACTTGCCAGGAAAATTCTCTCCTATTAGACGTTAAGCTCAGCTTAATGCTTTAATTGTTGGATGTCTAGAATGTGTTTGATTGAAGTTCAGCAATAAGAAGAGATGCACCTGATGGAAGTTTGTGTGCTCACTGAAATTTAGAAAAAAAAATTGAAAACTTCTGTTATTTTCAAGCAAGAAAACTTGCAAGTTTTATCTGAGTAGATTCTGCCATTCCATGTCTTCACAGATAAAGACATCACAGGGTGAAGACACCATGGTGATGGAGCTATCTTTCTTATACACAAACTCTTGACTAACTTACATCCACTAATTTTGCTAAAACTACTATCACTAGTCAGGAACCCACAAGGGAAGTTCCTGAGAAGAGAGCTGAGTGTGTAGTCAGGTGACTGAACTCTGAGTTGTATGTGGAAGACATGAGATGTCCTAAAATAGTATTCAAAATGTTCATAAACCCAAGACAGGTTTAGAAGATAGAATGGTAGACCAAGAGTTGGATGCAAGTAAAATTTCAACAAATGTTGAGTGCATGCTCTGCAATGGCCCTTTTCCCATCAAAATGTTGGCAAGCCTAGAAAACTCTTTTGGGAAGAGGTAGAAGTGAGACCTTACTGCTTGGTTTGCTTTTGTGTCCAGGCTTTTCCATTGTGTTCATCCATTTCACCATTGCTGCTGGGGTTTTGGAAACAAATTTCAAACCTCTTGTAGACTCCACTAATTACCGATCTGAGGACAGAGATTTTACAGATGACTGAGGCCAATCTTCTTGAGACCCTATAAACAGCTGGCCTAAGTGAGCCCCTTTGAGCTCTCCTGGACCACAGGCGCCTCCCTCAGCCTGGGACACCTCTTGGAGCTCACAAACCCTTCAGCTGGCAATGTTTGAAAAACCATTGCTGATGACAAGATTTAGGCTGATACCCCACAGGACATTCCTCAAGGTGCAAGCCATGCCTGGTGACAAAGGGATTTGATGTATTTCACCAAACTTGAGGTGAGTTTTTTATAGGTACCTTTGTGCACAAATAGAGATCTATACCTCTCTGACTCTTGCACCTTTCTGTATCAGTATCCTTTGCACTCTTACTCTTTCCCATCCTGGTCTCAATGTAAATAATCATAAACTTATTCCAGTCTGATTTTCCTATCCATGCTTCATCTATATAGAGTATCAGAGTGAACCTCGTCATTGAGGTCTGTTGAGGTTGTACTTTCATAAATTCCTATCCAAACCTATTTTTTGTCAATCACCTTGATGGTGATCCTTTAAGTGGCGAAAACAACTCATTTGTAACACAGGTCAAAATAACTTTTTTTAAGTCAGTAAAATTTATGTCCAGTGTTACCACTGTGAATTAGAAGAGAATCAGTTAAATCACTGAAAACTTGATTATGATCAGTTAATCATCTACTAATTCCCATGACTCTCACCCAAAACCTTGTAGAATGGTGTGATGGTGAAAAGGCATGCAAACCCTAGCATTGGCATAGATTGCACAACCATGATAATAAACCTCTGAGCACCAATATCTATCAGGAAAAAAAAAAAAAACAAAACTGAACAGAAAATTGCATTAATGATAATGAAATCAGAAAGCTGAGAGTCCACTACAGTGTTTCAATCAGTCTGCAAAGCAATATAGCATTAGAAAATCAGTACATTTTTTCTGATCCACCAAGTGAAAGCTGATGTCTGCCTAATTATTAAATTGACAGACATGTTTTCACAAACAGCAGCATACTTTTATGAAAGGCCCCTAGCTGATGTGCAAAAAAGAGTAATACTCCATTTTGTAGCCAGAAGCTGTTTAGGTAAGAAAGGAAATTCCCTATGTATTGGCTTTTAAAATTCCTCTGAGGAGACCCAGGAACATCCATCTTTTCTCGAAAAGTGATAGTATAGAGAAAAATTATCACTAAGAACATTTTGATTGCCACAGAAATCAGAAAACACTCTGGTAGACTTGATAGAGAACCAAATCCTAAAAGCAAAGGATTTCATGTGAAAATTCTCTATCCCTAGCAGGACTCTGTACCATGAAAATCAGCAGCTGTAATGTCCCAAGCAGTTATTTTCAGATCATATGGAGTGATCTCAGAGATAACCAGGAACAACATATGCACTCATTTAATATGAAATATATTAATTGTTCTGAGAAAAGGAGTAGGATGCCTATGTCACAGCCATATTAAATATATCCTTTACATTGAACAGGAGAACACTCATGCTTAGATAAAGTAAGAGCTGCATGGCAGATTACCTAATTGGGAAAAGCAGTTGGGCTCATATCTCCCTCTGCATTGCCACGTCCTGTACATTCACACCCAGCTCTCCCTGTAGCCAGCACCTCCTCCAACATTCATTAGGTTTTGTAACGTGGTCCTTGCTTGTCTGCTCACTTAGTCAGCCCCAGCAGGGGAAATATTTGCAGTGGGGTGTCTTCTGTAATAATCCAGCTAGCATTTAGAGTCTGCAGACCACTTTTTCCCTCTGCTGCAGAAGTTCAGTTGTGTGGGGGTGGAATTCATCTTACCCAAATATAGTCCACAGAAAGAAATAAGCACTGCTGGGCAAGATTTTCCTGCTCTATTTTAGGCACTGACCTCAGGATGAGATTTCTGTCACCAAGCACCTATTTCTCTTCTCTGACAGTACAGTGGGCCTGTGATGACTCACTCAGATGTAGGAGTCTACAGCTGGTCTGATGAATGCTGCCTGGAGTCTCTCGAAGGTAAGGGCAAGACCTTGGACTGGAGGTAAACCCTTACAAAAAGCAAATGTAAAAATCAGATGTGAGTAGCAGGCCAGACTGCTGAGGAGATAAACTACATCAGGACTGAGGCGTGCACTTAACTGTTGGTGATGGATTTTAAAACAGCCCTGGTACAAATGTTCTGGGATTCAGAAATACCTGAGCTCATACCTGCTACATTTAATCTTGTTCAGGTGTGCCTTTGTCTGAGTTATTGTCACACATTGCTAAGTCAAAAGTTTGACGTTTCAGTGATTAACAAGGACTTGTTTAAATTTGATAGCTGTTAATAAAGACAAAATTCCTGAATTTTAAAGGCAATAGCTACTCCTAATTAACAGCTTATGTAGATGAGATATAGGTGGAGGAGCATGTTATTGAACATCAGCAACATAGGAGGTGGACACTTCACCTGCCTGGTAAATTTGTCTGATTGAGACTTCTCCCAGCATCTCATTTGTAATAACCTATATCAATGTCTCTAAAAAACCCCTTTTTTTATACGTACATTGGAAAACAAATAACTACACATTTTAGTTTATTTATCAAACTATTATATTAAAATACATTAATGCACTTATTCCAATATAATTATTGGGGTTTGGGTTTTTGTGGGGGAGGGGTGGGGGCTGGGTTTCTTTTTGTTTGTTTTTGTTTTGTTTTGAAATTAAAAAATCTTTTAACATCCATTTTATAAAACAACAAAAATGTCTGTCTTTCATGACTGTCAATTTTTCCAAAGTGTTTTTATGTAGACTGTGGCATTCTCAGCACTCACCAAGGATGTCACCAGTGCCAGCAACGAGAGCTGACTGAAGACAAGCCATTCATATGAGAAGTTTCTGACACAGGTATATAAAAAGTATCACAGCAATCCAACAACAGATTAGAAATTCCAGAAGGCTGTTGGCTAGGAAAATGCTTTAGGATTAATTTCCAAATCCAAACAATAATGAAAAGCCTAATATTCCTGAGAGGAAAAAAAATTCTTGAGCTGTCCATTCTTTCAGAATAAGCGTGAATGTACACCTTGAATGGTAACATACACAATCTACTCTACAGCTACATGGAATAAAAAACATTTCACACAAATTCAGAATCATATTCAATCATTAAAATCTCACTTCTGAAAACATGTAAGAGTTTCTTTACAAGAAATTTGAAATCTTTGTGCAGACACTCTGTACCTTTGCCTTATTCCAAGGGAAAAAACTCTTATGTTTTGGAAAGTAGAAGCTGCAATCACAGAGCTAGATTCCTCTTCTTCCAAAACTTCATTGCCATCTCTGTGAAACTTGAGACATGGCACAGCATAAGGTAGAAAGATGAAGTCTGAAATCAAACATTGTAAAGTATTAAAAGTTATATTGAATAGTCAGCTGAATAGCTTAAAAAGTTTGCATCATTGCACACTCACACATGAGCACTAGTTGATGTTCCAGTACTATTAGACAAAAAACCTGATCTCTTTCTTTTTATTTTGATCATGTCACTTTCTTCTCGAACTGCACAACATGAGCAGCACTCTAAAATCAGTGAGCACTGCACTTGCTTTGTAGCAGAAGAATTTGGCCTCATTTTTGAAGAGCTTTCTAAGAGCTTCTTCAACTACAGAAATTGGCCCACTTTCCACATAGTCTAAATACCTGACAGAGCCAATTTTTTTTTTCCATAGCCGCAATACAGTTTGTAAGATATTTTTGCAAAGACTCAACTTTATTTACCTAATTATACGTTTGATGGGAGCTTGGCACTCCAACTTAGTTCCTGAAGCCTTAAGATTGTTACAGCTACTAATTCCAAACTGGACCATATTCTCAGACATTTTTGGGATAACCTACAATGAATTGATTTGATTTGCAGAGTTTTGAATAAAGCATTGGATTCATTTTCATGCAGAGCTGCTTTGAGTGCTCATTGCACAAGCATGACCATGACAGTGCATTCAGGTTTGTTCACCCAGCTATGGATTTCTGTAACTGAGGTTTCTTCAACACTAATGAATATTGGGTTCTAATGCTTTAAGACTTGTTTCATGCTGCTTTTTTCAATGCTTTTATTCACACTAAAAATTGGAGTAGATGAAGCCTTGTAGTAAAAAATTTGGCTCTTTTGACTACTAGGAAGCAGTGAGTGAGTAGAGGAAAAAACAGTCCTGCAGCATAGAACAAATTCATGAAGCTTTTACTTGTTTAAATCTATGCACAGTTTTGTGCATTTATTTCACAAGCAAAGTGTCATCATTTTAAAGGCACCCACTCGCTCTCCTGTCTCTGTGTGTGTTTTCCAAAATGAAGTGTTCGCTGTTGGTCTTTGACATGCATGACCATTTGATAATGGAATTTTCTGTGAATTTCCTTCCTTTTATTCCATGTTTTACTGGCAGTTATAATATTCATGCTTACATTCCATTTAAGAAAAAAAAAAAGGAAAAAAGAAGATATGAAAGAGGAGAAGGGATAAGAGAGAAGGATGAAGGAAGAAAGAAGTAAGGAAAAATAAGAGAGAGGAGGGGAAAAAAGTATTTTCATGAAGAATTATTAAGATTTTATTGTAGCTGCATTTTTATCTCTTACAAGAAAAAAAAATACAATTCTATACATGACTTGAATAGAATAGCCCTCCAAGGATAGCACTCCAAGGCATGGAGTTGAATATTGATGTCACAATATTTTCCCTTAGAAAATGGAATTGAATGAATTTGGCACAATGCAATATTGCAACATTCGCTTTTAGTCATCTTTCGTATTTTTGCTTAGCTGAAAAGAGAAAATTATTCTGTGGAGCTGAATCCAAATACAAGACAAATGTATTTATTGCACTTGCTTTATAGACGTACAGGTAAATTACTTTGAATGCCCATGTAACAGAAAGCTATTTGTTTAAAAGGAAAAGCTTTTGTGTTTATTCTGCGAGACATGAAAATGTGTCACTGAACACATGATTATGCTGAAGTAAGAGGTATTTGAAGCACACAAACACGCCACATCTCCTGAATGGGCAGGGTTCTTTGATGCATTTGCAAACACTCAGTATTTCAGAGGTGTGTCAAGTCCTAATTCATGTTCTTTTTTAATAATACTGCCCAAGATGCAGCACTTTTAAAGAAGCTTTTAGCCACAAGTGAAGACTCATTGCCAAAAACCAGAAATCAACTCTGTGTTTTCATCAACAGCTATTTTGAAAGTCCCCAGCTTTCATAAACTGAGATATCTTTAATCATGATCTGGCTCCTCTGACTCCATGAGCTCACAGTGTGCAGTAGAGCAGAGCAGGGAACTCAGTCAGCCCTGCTCTCAGCCATCTACAGCTTCAGCAGACACAGCCCTGTCAGCAAAGACTCATCCCAGGGAAACTGCCTTGTAGAGAAATAGTAGTATTTAGCCCAGTATAGTGCAATTCTAACACAGCTCTATTACTTTCAGGACTCAAAATCCAATCTTTGCATGCTGGTTTACTTTAAACTCACTTGCACATCACAGTAATTAGTCTAGACACATTCTCTGGGTTTTAGAAACCACAACTGAGAAAATATCAACATTTGCACAAACACTTAGACACATAAATGCACTTTAAAATCCAGCCCTGAGACTTTTGCCAGTGGCTCATGCCAGCTGGTTCAGCTCCTTAGCAGCAGAAGTGTTAACTCACTCCTCTGGGTGTGTGCATCAGCTGCCTACAGGTCAGAGTGGTGCCGTTCCCAGGAGACACCCAGAGCAGTGCAGACTGTGTGCCAGCCTCCTTTCCCAGGCAGAAATCAATGCCAGTGATAATATGTTCCATTAATAAAGATAATGCCCAGAGACTTCATTCAAAATCAAATCATTAGAAATTATATTGATTTCTTTCTGAAAGAGAATAAACCTGAGAAAGAGCTTGCAAACCCTACACTGTAACACTCTTTTCTACCATATTCAAGAGGTTAATACAAATAAGATTTGCTATTATAGTGGCTGTATCAGAAGGTGATAGACTCTTTTCTGATGAAAGGGAGAAACAGGGATTAGTAATTCTGGGAAAATAACCTCTGTGTGGTAGATTTAAACAGATTAAGAGCTAGCAAAACCAAATATAGATAAGTATTAAAAGCTATTTCTAGTTTTAAAGCTATCCCAGTTAAAAATTACTTGAGTTTTATGACCAGACTTTTTTGAGAGGCATGTTCTTAACACATTTTTGGGGACTGCATTGAGTAGCAATGTAGAAAGGGAAAAATTAGCAAGAAGAAGCAGTAAAGTTCCTAATGAAGTATATAAGTGGCAGCTGTCTTTGCACTGGAGAGAATGATAATTGTTCAATAATTTTTCCTTCAAGAAATAACTGTGGAGTGAAACAGGAATGACCACTATTAAAAATAGTTTAGCTACACTTCTAAACACTTTTAATGTGTGAATGACATGAAAAGATTATTTTGCTAGTTCAAGTTAGTGAGGAGCAAAGTGAGTCAGGAGGAATGTGAGATGATGTAGATGTGTAGTGGGTTAACCCTGTCTGGATTCCAGGCACATGCCAAAGTCCCTCTATCTCTCCCCTCTGCAACCCTATGAGGGGGAGAAAACAATAATGAAAGTTTCATAGGTTGAGATAAAGACTGGCAGAGATCACTCACCAAATACCATCACAGGCAGAACAGACTTGAATTAGTGATATTAATTGAATTTATTACTAACAAAACCAGAGCACTATAATGAGAAATAAAACCTTAAAAAAAAATCTTCCTCTCAGCCCAGAAGAATCTACCTCCTCCCCCAAGAAGTACACAGAGACAGGGACCGGGGGTTATGGTCAGCTCATCACACATTGCTCCTGCTGCTGCTCAGGGAGAGGAGTTGTGCCCCTGCTCCACTCTGGGGTGCCTCCCATGGGGGAGAGTCCTCCATGAACATCTCCAGCATGAGTCCATCACCAGGGCATCAGTCCTCCCCAAACTGCTGCAGTATGGGTCACTCTTCCCTCTTGGGCCCAACGTGGGTCACTCTTCTCTGCTGGCTCTGCTGGTCATGGGGGAAGCTTCTGGCAGCTTCTCACAAAAGCCACCCCTGTATCTCCCCTGCTACCAAAACCTGGCCATAAAAACCCAAAACAAGCCCAGAAGCTACTTGATTTCTATTTTTGACAAATAAGCAGACAGAAACAGGGAAATATTCAATGAACACAGGTTTCAAAAGACGATGAAAAGACCTGGTTCATCACTCTGTGAGACTGGAAAGCTTGAGACTGGAAAGCTCCTGCACAGCTTTCTGGTATTCCATCTTGTTTAGTCTTCCCTGTAATCAAGTGACTACAAGTATTAACCTTAGTAATAAAAAGGAGAATGCTTAAGCTTGAACAAGATAGTAAAAATAAAAACCCAAAAAAACAAAAAAAAACCAAACCAAACCAAAACAAAAAACACACAAAAATCCAACCAAAAAACCCAGAAAATACTTAGGTAAATTCAAGTTGTCCCTGTGAGCTGAGATTGCAGTAGATGAGTTCCATATTTATTTGCTGCCTAAATTATACTACATTTCTCTAAATAGCATTTCCTGGCTCAGACTGACCCAATGGAACTCACTCTGATATGCATCAAGAACTGAGTGGTGCAATCTCAAGCAGTTCACAAGTATTGCTTTTGAGAATTATGGGGGACAGGTGAAAACAGAAACCTTGGAAAGAGGATTTTGCGTATCCATTTTTTAAAAGTGGGTGGAGTAGGAAGGCAGAAATGCCAGAATGTTAACCTTGTCAGGCTAGCTCTAACACTCAAAATACTGCAACAAAAAGCTATTTTACAAGCCCCTAAAAAGCCAGCAACAGCAGCATGAATGTTTCAAGGCCAAGAGATGTCAAACAATGCATTTTATGCTAAAATAGATCCAAATCACTTAAAAGAAATAGATGTGATATGATGTATTTTTACCTTAAAGACCATGAAAACCTACTAATTTGATTTTTTGTTTAAATCAGCCTGGGGAATGTCCTGCAGATAAGGGGTCCCAGGCCCAGTTTCCTAAGCTAGTCCTGCCATTAATAGCAAAAAGTCCCTGACCGCTCTCCTGAGCAGCGCGTGGGTAAACAGGAGGCATTTTGCTGTCTAACATTAAGGGATTTGAAGTAGCTTGAATACTCTCCTAGAGTTTTTTCCTAAATGTCTGCTCTAGCTGAAATTGTTAGAAGATACATGCAATTGTCTGAAAGCCTAATGCCAAGAGTTATCAGTGTTCACTGTCAAACTAGAAGGATGTCCTATGGCTTCCTGCAAAAATCTGTCCCATTTCTGGCATTTCTCAGTATTTCCATTTATGACTCATACAAGAGCTGGGAGTGCTCCTTATGAAATTTGTATACAATCAGAAGTTTAAGGTGAGTTTCAAGCTCTACAGGTGTAGAATTAAAATTCATCAGATGGAGTCTGAAATAAATAGGATGCACTTTGGCAAGGACAGGTGAAAAGGTGGGAATAGTCAGCTGCACAAATAGAAGATGGAAAACCACTGGATGAAATTAAGTTTTGGAGAAAAGGTTCAGATCTGCAAATTGAAGGGTTTGCAGTGTCACACACCTGCACTCTTTCTACCTACCTGCTTCTGACATTTAGAAGCAGGTGGGTTTTATGCAAGATGTGAAGAAATCCTCACCTTCCCTCCAGCTTTGGCATGGTCTCAGCAGTAATCCTGCCTCTCATCTAGAATACGATAATTAGAGAAAGATGGGAGCACTGGAAAACACATCAGAGAGTGACAAGGATAATCAGAGCCCAAAGAAAAATGGCTTCTCAGGGGAAGTTGAAAGAAATGCAGTTGTTTAGGCCAGAGAACACTGAGAGAAAACAATGATCGTGGGATGCATAAAAGGCTCTTGCAATTACTTTGAGAGCATTTCCCAGAGAGGGACACATCTTCCAGGACTCTGTAACACATTGTTTCTGGTAAGCAAAGCAAGTATTCACCTAATATAGGCCTAATTTGGGGTACTGAGTGGATCCATTCTCCTCATCCTAAATGCCTAAGCAGTGTTTCTCGTTATGGGTCACATTGAGAGGTGATGTACAATCAGTTACAAAATACAAGTGTGTATGCTCAGTTACAGGCAAGTAACCAAACAGGCTGATGAAAAGCACATTTTTCCAGTGTAATGCTGTATATGGAAAACATCTTTGCCTCAAAACATGACTCACACATTTTAAGTAAAGAGGACACATAGTCTGCAAATTCTTAAGGGTTGGCAATGTAGCAGTGTAATCAACTGATGGCAGAAGTTGTCTTTGTAGGCCTCCAATCCATTTCAGCTATGTACTTATTAAACCATATCAAATGAAAACTGAGAAGGGGAAGAGGAGAATGAAATACATGGAGGAAATTCAGCCACCAGGTGAAGTGCCTTAGACTGTGACCCATCAGCCTTTTTGTGGCAAAGAAGCTCCAGGGCAAATGCTTTCCCTCAACATCTCTGTCTGTCCAGCTGCACAGCCCTCTTCCCTCCATTAACTTGAACAGGCTTTTAGCACCTCATTCAGGCAGAGACACCAACTTGCCAGTGATTTATATAGCTGGGGTTCTGAAATCTACCCTGAGTGCTTGCAGTCCTTTTCATGGTTCACCTACACGTGTTCTGGATATTTGCTTGGTCTTACCTTCTCAGTATTTTCTCTCGATCCATTTGCTTCTCTGCCCCTTTCATGAGTGCAAGATTTCACACGAACAGCCACCAACCACCACCCAGGTACTCCTGGGTAGAGATCTTAGATAAATGAGCACAGACATCCTCTGCTGAAGAACTGGTGAATGTGTATATTTTAAGAGCATGTTTTCTGTTGCTGGGGATGAAGGTGATGAGGATGAGCCTGTCCAACAGCTGCCTCTCTGTCTCTCAACATCTTTGGAGAGGGAACATCTTGCGACAATTGCACGGTAAAGAGCATCCTGTCTCCATCCTGAGATGTCTGCACTCTGCTAAGATGTCTCCTGCCTTCACATTCAATTCATTTTTTGTAATTGAGCAGCTTTTTTCTCTGCTTCCTCTACCCCAAGCATCAGACAGAATAGCTTTGCCTTCCATCTTTTGTAAAGACAGCACTTGTGGTTTTGTAGATGATGCAGGCTTCTGGGGGGAAGACGAAAATTTTCCAGCAAAACAAAGAAGAACTTCTGACTGAAGCATTTAAATTCCAAGTGTTGAGAGAGGGAACAAAGTGTAAGCAGAAAAGAAAGTGCATTCACATTCTGGGTGCATTTTTCTGCAAACACTCCTCATAACCCTGGGCTTGAATGGCAGCTGAGTAGCAGTGCTGCTTGCAGCAGTGCTTATTACCAGAGGCAAAAGCTTTTGCTATAGCTCTCCTTTTAACTTTTGGAAAAAACATTGTCAGTCACTGTGGAGACATTGACAGAAGCATCAGAGAATGTGTAGAATGTAAATACTTGTGTTGTGGCTGTAAAACAGACAAACTAAAAAGGTCTAACTTCTCTGAAGTTCTTGGGGGTGAACCTCAGAGCTGTGAACCCACTTGATGAGCTGCTCCCCAAAATGTCTGGGTGTAGGCAGCTTCCTTCTTCAGCAGAACAGTATTAACCACAATGAAAGCTGATTGTATTGCAGGTAAGAAGGGGTATACTATCACAAAACTGTCTACACACACAAAGATCAGTACTCTCCACCATTTCTTACATCATTTCCTAAAAAATCCACCTGCAGAAAGGCTCTTGTCTGGCAATCTTCCAGATGAGAGTCTGTCAACACAGAGGCCTTCTACAAGAAAACACAAACAGAAATGCTCTTGACTAATGACCTAAAAGAATCTGGCATCGATGCTGTGACCCAGCAAATCCATGCAAAAGCACCTGTCAGACCATTTGAGGGGAAAGGATTAGCATATCTGATAAACCCATGGTGGGAGGGCAGCTTCCTCAAAGGCTGGTTAGCAATTTTTAATAGGGCCTATTCCCTTCTACATAAAGGTTGGGCTTGATGATCTTGGAAGTCTTTTGGGACCTTAATGAGCCTATGATTCTGTGAATATGCATTAAATAATTTGCATTTTTAGCAGGAACACACTGGTTTGATTCAGCCTTGCAAAGTAAATGCCCCTGCTCTGCTACCACCTTGCTTGCACTGCCTGTGGCAGAGCCTAAAAGATGCATTTCACAGGACTGACAGGCTCCCCACCAGGCAGCCAGATGTCTAACAGTCCTGGAAGTCTGATCTTGACTGGTATTTGCCGAAATTCACCTTCCATAAGTTTGCCTTGCAAGTATTTTGGGCTCAGAATCACTGGGGCACCCTCTTCCTACTGCAGTCCAGTTCAGGGGTTATACTTGATATTTGAATCCAGACCCATATATCTTACAAAAAGAATATTCCAGTGGAGACAAAAACTCTCTTCATGGCAAGAGGAGTCACCTTGTGGATCCTGTGGGTTCAGACCTGTCTGCTTCTCAGGGCTGTTACCTATCAATGGGCAGCTGAGAAGAAGTGCATACAAGAGCTGTTTGCTTCAGGAGGTGGTAGAATCTCCCTCAGAAGACTTTTTAAGGATAGGGTAGATTTGTCAGCAATGTTATAGGAAGAGCTGAGCTTGCTGCAAGACAGGGCAGAGACTACCTGACCTCTGCAATCTCCTCTGAGCCATGCTGACTCTTTTCCGGGTCACTGGACAGAGCACTGTCTAGTTCCTTTTCAGATTTTTGGATGCTGGTTACATCCTCTGCATTTGAAGGTCTTGAGATCCAGGCAGATTTTAAGCACATTCTTTCCAAAGCAAACTTGCAGAAAAGGGTGGACAGATTAAATGAGCAGTTTGCAGAGGAAAAGCTTTGTGCAACTCTTCAGGAAATCCTTGCATTAGCAGTGGAATAAAACAGTTCTGCTTGCCAGGTACTGGCAAATGGGAAAAGCACAAATAATTTAAAAAGAAAGGTAGAGATGAGAAGGGAGAGGCCACAGGGTCAGCTGCCTCAAAAATGCATTAACAGGTGCCCTGCCACTTAGAGCAGGTCTGAAGAGGCTGAAGTACTCAGGTCTTTCACCCTAAATATTTGTGTCTGAGAAGCAGCTCAATGTAAGAGATCTTATTTAAATGATGCAAAACAGGAAAATGTATGCCTCCTGAAGATGCAGCCTGCAGTGTACTCAGAGAGCTGACAAATGAGGAAAATGATGATGCCTACAAGGCCAATATGGGCCCCCAAGAACAGCTTCCCAGTGTCACTTCAGCCCTTTCTGGGGTCCCTCAGAAGCCACTTGAGAGGAAGACATTTCCTGGATAAAGCGATTTAGCCACCCACTGGTGGGTGGCAATTTAGCCACCCACCTTTCCTATCTGCCACCCCTTCTGCATACTAACAGGAGGTGGGCAGAAGTAAGAGACCTCATCCCAGGCCAGGTGGGCATGGATTTATGTGATGGGATGTTCATGTCTGCCAGTGAAATGCTTGCACTTTGGTCAGACAAGAGGCCCAATGGAGAGATAGGAACCTCTTCAGTAAAGGCCTTAAATGTTTAGTTGAAATTGAAATACTTTATTGTAATAAACTTCCTCATTTGGTGTTAGAACTAGTTGTTTCTTTATTGTTATATATAGAAAGCCATACTTCCTCCCTCAGCTAATTTTTGTTAGCATACCAATTTTTCACCCTTAGGGCCCAGTTCTGATTGTACACATTTGTGTAACAACATTGGCCCTAACAGCAACAGCTCTCTCTTCATGGTGCTATAAGCAAGATAGGAATCTGGCTCTCAAAGCTCTGTTTAAACTTGACCTGGATGATTCATGCCTTTGAGATCTGAAAGTGAGATTACTGCAAAGTGCTTTATAGTGGGCTGCCAAAAGGGCTAATCCATTCCCTGAAGCTAATGCACAGTACAGCACCTTGATTGTTATCAGAGGTGGGCTGAGAGGGATCTGCCTACTCACTACTTGTCTGTCAGCATTTTCTGCTTTTTAGTGCCTAGAAAAGGTCTGCAGTTTTGCTTTTAGCTTTTAAAGCTATTAACAGGCTGGAAATTGATGTTGCCAAGGACATCTGTAAATGTGCCTTGGGGATGTATAAATACTTTATAGTATTGAATTGTTCCCCTTTTTGTTAGCCACAGGAATCCTATCAGACTGACGAGGGTAATTTCCAGTGATGTCTCTCAAGCTGAACATGAAAACAAGATGGTGACTCTGCCATGCCTTTCCCCTGGACCCCCCCTGTAAGATCAGATGCCCTCCATGCGCCTTTCATGATCAGATTTAAATTAATTTGAATCTGGAATTTCCCCTGTGGACTTTCTTCTTTTACTACAAAAATCAAAACCATTTCTATCATAGCAAAGTTCTCCTCACATGTAATTTTTTTTTCTGATACATGAGGATCAAAACAGAAGCTCACACAGCTTTGCATTGTATCTACAGGCTTTGCAGTGTGCTCCACAGGAGCAGCAAGTGCAGCAGAGATGTATTTCTGCCTGTCATACAATTTGCTCAGAAATCCTTTCCTGTGAGTCCTGGTGTGCAGCACTCAGCCTTTGCATGCCTGTGCAGTGGCATAAGGCTTGATGTAGCTGTAAAAGCACTGGGACACATACAGGAGGAAAAGATAAATGTGTGCTGCAATACAGAAGAGCAGAAAACAGTGCTGAAGGTCGGTAGAGGTTTGCAGATTATTGTAGTGCACTGAATTTCCCCACCCCACTGCATACATGATGACTCTCTGGGAAGCTCAAATCAGTGTGCATTTTATCAGCCCATACTCTTTAATAATGTCTCTTTTAATAGGGACAGCTGGATCCAAGGCAATCCCATCAATAGACACTGACAGCTGTGGCTATGATATTTACTCCTCTGACTCTTTCCTGCACTTGCAGATCTCATGCCTGTGCAATTACACACCTAGTTTTAGGCTTCCAAATTTGAAATGTTTGACAGCAGGAGATGGTGAGATTTGCTGTCCTTAGAAGGATCTAGGAACAGTCACAGGTGAGAGCTCTTGGACATACCTTCACTTCTGCCTCACTGAAGGGAGGCAAAAAACTCACACCCCTTAAATAGTGGCTCTGATCCTTATGCTGGCTGGCAATTTGCTCATAAAGGTTAATTATTTCAAGAGTTAATGGTTACATTAGCCTTTGGTGGAAAACATTGGCAGTGAACTCTAATATTCCCATGACGAAGTCAGAAAAGAACGCACCTATTTTAATCTCCAATTCATAAATGCCTGAATTTAGAGACCATCCTGTCATATCAGTGATAATGTCAAGCATGCAAACTTACCTTTCTTCCACATCCATTGCTATGCTTCCTACTTTGGTGTTTAATTTGTTACATTTTGTTGGCAAAGTACAAATCCTAAATTATTTTGATCATAATCTCTGCTTCTAACTAGTTTTTAATCACAGAATACCTTGTTCCTGTTATGAAAGACGGATATTATGGCACAGATTTTGGAAGCCAGTAAATAAAGCTACGCATTTTTTTTTTCCTTAGAAACCTTCCATGGGTATGTTATTTTTTTACAGAATCATGTTTTGCATCATGCAACAATCTTAAAAGAAACAGTTACTGCTGCCTGTCTGGCACTGATCAGGCCACATCTGGCAGTCTGTGTCTATTGTATTTGCAGGGATGCCCCAACGAAGGCAGGGATGATGCATCTGACTCCATGTTTTTAGAAAGCTAATTTATGACTTTATTATACTATATTATATTAAAGAATACTACACTATACTAAAGAGTACAGAAAGGATGCTTACAGAATGCCAAAAAGATAATAATGAAACTCGTGACTCTTTCCAGAGTCCTGACACAGCTTGGCCCTGATTGGCCAAAGAGTGAAAACAACTCACACTAGAATCCAACAAAACAATCACCTGTGGGTAAACAATCTCCAAACACATTCCACATGTGAGCACAACACAGGAGAAGCAGATGAGATAAGAATTGTTTTTCTTTTCTCTGAGGCCTCTCAGCTTCCCAGAAGAAAAATCCTGGGTGAAGGGATTATTTCAGATAATGTGGATGCCACATTTGTCCAACTCTGGGTTCCCAGTACAGGAGGAAGCTGCACAAACCTGAGCAGCCTCCCCTGCAGGCAGCCTGGGGCTGGAGTACAATATGTGAGACAAGGCTGAGGCAGCTCCCCCTTCTCAGCTTGGCAGGAGCAGACCTGGCTGCTGGGCTCATCTAGGAAGGAGGTAACCAAAAGGCAGAGCCAGGCTCTTGCCAAGATGTATAACAGCAGGACATGAGGAAACTGTGATAAGGTGCAAAAAAACCAAGGGATACTCCAGCTAGATGCTTGCAGAGAAAACTTACAAGGATGGAGATAAAGTGTGAAAACAAGCACTGAGACTGTGGAATATCCAGCCTTGGAAATACTCAAAACTCAGCAATATGAAGCCATTAGCTCACCGATCTCTGAAGCCAGGCTTCTGCTCTGAGCAGGGTGCTGGAGTAGACAACTACACAGGTCCCTTCTGACCTAAATTATTGTGTGATTCTGTGTATCTGACCTTTTTGCTATAAGTACTCTTTGGGATCACTATTAGGAAAAAAAAAAAGCAAGGAGAAACATAGGTCTTCCTGGTAGAAAGCAATCACTGTTAATGAAGCCAACCCCCTTCATGTAAGGAGCATGAGAAACCCAAAGGTGCATTCATACACATGTATCCACCAAACCTTACTGAAAGTGGAAATAGGGAAAAAAACCCAGTAGATTTTTAAAAGGAAACCTAAAAGTCCTGTGACTTCATCAATTCCAAGCAAAAATGTAAAATAATTTTTTCATTATTTTGATATTGTAATTTTGCATTGTCAAATCCTTGGATGAGCCTTAAGACTAAGGAGACGTCTGAAAATAAGGGTTGAGACAAAGAGCTATCAACTCTGAATGTGTATAAGGGACTGCTGGAGGCCTGAGATTATCTCTAAAATGTTATTTCTAAGTGTTTCAAAACTTTTTGGCCATATCACTTTGTTCACCTGCTCTTCCCCTCCTCTCCCACCTCTTACTGTGCCTTTATCCATGGAAGCTGTTTCACAGAATTGTGCCAGTGTCAATGTCTGCAAAGCAGTGAATGCACAACTCCCCAGGGAATGGATCACCTGCAATGAGCTTTGACTGGAATAGCAGTGAGCTCAGGAGTCCCCGAAATAGCCCAGGTCTTCCTAAGAAATGAGAGAAAAAGGAAAATACAACCTAGAAAAAACATAGGCAAAATATAGGGTTGTGAAAAGTTCCACAGCATCTCAGACTGGTGTTTTTGCTTTCTACAGGTGCTTCCTTTGACATTCCTCCAAAAGTTTTGGGCATTCACTACATAATAACTATTATTATGCATTCTTATTACTGAAGGCCTGGATGGCATTCAGAGGTTTTAAAATAGCACCTCTTACACAGTGTTTTGCAGTTTGTCCCTTCATGTTTTAAATTTAGTCCAATGGAGTCTCAAACTCTCAAGGAACAGAATGACCTGAGAGACCCTTGCATAAGACCCTCACATGGGTGTTTTTTTAACTGTTAACTTTCACATAAGTCACCATGACAGGAGTTAAAATATACCTGAATATGCAAAAAACCTTGGCCTGAAACAAAGACAGAACCAAACTTTAGCTAGGCTAATAGATACCACTTCTCAGTTTTTCCCTAAATTTATCTAACAAGGATTTTAACAGCAAGTGACTGTTCAAAGACAACTTCCACAATATTTTCATGGCTTCTACTGATGAAGGGATGGACTCGGCTCTGCTCTGCCCTTCAACAGCAGCACACAATACACAGGATTTTTCAGAAAATGCCATGTGTTCCAGGAACTGAGAAAATAGCACTACTGTAGTTTGTGATGACCCTAAATCACTTGGGCTTTCTCCTCTTCCTTCCCAACAGCTCTTGAAAGGATTTCTCCAGGTTTCTAGATGTCTTTTTGCATCCCAGGCACACTTCTTGCATGTCCTCCCACTCTGAAGCTATTTATTGTACCAGGCTCTGTGCTTTTCAGCCTGAAATTCCTCCACTTTCTGAAGAGGGATTTTCCTTTTATAAAGACTCTTTCATGCCAGGAAAAGGTTAAAGATTTGCCATGCATCAGCTGGGCTGTGGTAGCTTTATATGTGCATGTTTTTTGTTTGTTTTAAACAGAGTAAAATCTCAACAGATCCCATTGCCACTTCATATAATCATGGGTTAAGCACATGCATGCAATTACTGATAACTCTTATCATCTGCCAGTCCTCAGAGAAAATATTCTTTCCTGCACATTGATTTATAACTAATGATTTGGACCAGGTTTTGCACTTGCCTTGCACTGGGCAGAAAGCCTGTACTCTGAAATCATTGCAGCTCTTTAGGCAAGCAACTGCCTGCCAGCTTGAACAAGGGGTTCCTCACAGAGGCTCCTAATCCATCATAATCCATCCTTCAATTTGGTAACAAACAGTGATTTTGAAGATCTGACTTGTATTGAAATTCAATGTGTTTCCATCTGCTAGCCAAATTTGTACAGTTATACAAACACAATTGGTATCTAAAGAGCATTCATTGCTTGCATGTCACTGTCCTTGCACTTAAAGTGTCCTAGAGATGATTTAGGGGCACCTGCCATTTTTCCTTGATTTAGGAAAGATTTAGAGATTTAGCAAAGACTTTAGTTTGTGGGCTTAAAATCCCTTACAAAACCCCAGGTTTGTGTGTGCCTTTTATTTAAACCAACATCCTTGAAGAGCAGATATTTACATCAATAGAGGTGAAGGTACCTTTTGTTTAATGACTACAGAAAGAGATTTAGGCTATGTTTTTCTTTTATGTCCAGAGGACCACATCTTCAACATAGCTAGGAAGAGGTACCTGAAGCTGTGCTGAAATGTTTTTGAAATTTTCAACCTGCTGGTTCTCCACTCCCACATCTCCATTGACAAGAGCTGGAGGAGCATGAGATAAATGCAAACACACAGAAAGCAACTCCAGAGCCCAGATTTCCTTCTGCCTGTGGAGAAGCTACAATTATGCCTCTGTGATTAAAAGAAAGTCTGCAGCAGCCAAGCACTGATCGAGTTGGAACAGCCTAATGACTTTGCTAGCACATGAGGTCTGATAACACTCTCCAACAGACTGCTGATGACACAGATCCCCCTTTTTGGAAGGGAGTGATAACCCCCCTGCTCTAGCTGATTAACTTGTACATACCAGGCCATGATCCAACTGTTTCTCAGCCACCTGTGCAAGTGAAATGAGGCTCTGCTCCTGCAGTAATTTAGCTCCTAATATTTTCAGGCTGATAAAAAGCAGACCACCTCATCTAATGGCAATTTTTACATAATCCTTTTTATTTTCAAACCAGCCTGCCCACCTTATATTGCATATAAACCATGGCTGTATTTACTACCACAAGGTAAGCAAACACATGAACAAAATCATGTTCTTATATTCCTACAGATGAAATTCAGACCTATATTTTAATTAGGAAACAACTGTGTCTTCATCTAGATAACAAGTAAGCTTATGTAAACTCTGGGTAATTTAAATTGAGTTTGTCCTGTGATAAATGTTTACATTTATTTTATGATAGAAGAGGTTGGGATTCACACTTGAACAAGTAGCTACCAAGGCAGGGACAAGAGTTCTCACCTTTCCAAACATCAGTAACAATTCCTGCCTTTGCATGGTTGCAATACCTTTGCATGGTTGTCTGAGCAAAAAGCCATGAAAAAGTAATCCCACAGTGACTGTGAACTGACTCATTCAATCCCTGCATGGTTCAAGCATACACAGGATAGGTATACAGCAGTCCCCTTGCTGGTTTTGCTTCCTAAGCTTCAAGTTTATGTTTTGGAAATGTACTCACTTTCCATCATATGAAAATATCTGGAAAAAATCAGAACCATGGAGTTGAAGTGCTACTTTCATCCTTCATTTCTATATCCTTTAATACAGCAATAAAATGAAGGCAGTTCCATGCTGAGGACCCAGAGGCTGTGGGGCACTAAAGCCAATTAAATGGCAATCAAGCCTTCAAGTCACAAAGCAGATGTGTCAAAGGCCTTGAGCTGCTTCTAAGGAGAAAACATTCAGTAACCCTCTCTTTATACAGTTTGAAACATCATAAGCATTTTCTCTGAGGAATTTACACAAACAAAATCTTAGCAATTCACTAAATATTCAAACAAACAAGGTGATTTCAAAAATCAGTCAAAACTTAAATATTTATTATTTGCACTGTTGAACCTCAAGTTCCAAGAGCACATTTTACCTCCCTAAAGCAAATTCTGAAGTCAGCTGATCAATACTCAAGCAAACTACTGATTTGTTCCATAAATATGAATGCACTCATGCTTTGCAGTGTAAGGAAAAAGTGACATTCCCAGAAAATGACTAAGTTCAAATACTACATCTCCTGGCAAGAAAAGTTTGCAATTCTGCCAGCTGTATTCAGAAGATAACCTAGCATGACTTTGATTTCTAGAGGTAGTAACAGACTGATTTCTTTCCCTGCAACAGATTTAGCCAAACACTGTTTTTATGCCAATTTTTCTACTGAAGTAACTGGGGGGGGGGAAGCCAAGAATGGAAAAAAAAGCCAAGGACAAAAAAAAAAAAAAGCCAAAACCATACTCATTTGGTGGAAAAGAGAGGAAATTTGCAAGAAATATGATTAAAGAGATAGCGAAAATTTTAGATATAGATAAAATTATGACTGTATTACCTCAGGGGCTTCTTTTTTCAATAAGAGATGAGTGCTTAAAGTTTCATTCTGGACCTGAGCTTGCTGCCTAACAGCTTCAACCTTTACATTGGGCCAAAATAAATGCAAAATGCCACCACTTCAATTTGATGCTATTTGAAAGCCTCACAGATGGAAGTAATTCCACAAAATATAAAGCAATTTGGAAACAAAAGCTGCTGGTTTACATCCCCAAATGAGCATTCAGGCAGACTCACCCAAATGATGCTCAGTTTAACCAAACTACCTGATGAAGAGAAATGCCCTTTCCACCTGAGAGAAACCACCTCCACAAAGTATTTTAATCAGTTGTTAAAAGAACAAAAAACCACAAAGCAGGACTTCCTTTGCCAGAAAGAACCTGCCTCTGCTCTGGGAAGGTAACCCAGGAAGGAGGACCAGAGGAAGGAATTCACTTTTGGATCTTGCCAGAAAGTGGAGAGCTTTGAAAAACCTTCAGGTTTGGTCACCCACAGCAGAAAGAAACCAGTTTGCTGCCAATATCTGAGTGTATGCACAGAGAGAGGGGTTTTGCAGCAGCTGGTGAATGCAGCACCTCCTGAGTGCCTGCTGCAGACCCTGCTAAGTTCCTTGCAGGAAAGTAAAGCCCTGAGATTCTTGTTGGCACGTCTGCACTTTGTACTTGCCTGGCAATTTTCCAGCTCCCTTCCCACCCAGCCTGGAAACCTGCCCAGAGTGTAGGATGCTAGCAAGCATCATTTGGTTTGTGCTGTTTGGCTTTGTTGTCAGCAGTTGGGTTTAAACTCTGCTGTACATCTGGCACGGTTTTGCAGGCTCATGCTGCTACTCACATTTTCTCAGCATCCCCCATGTTAAAGGTGGGAAGGGAAAGAGTGTATTCTCCTAAACTGTCCATGTTTGAGAATTTTTTGTTCTTCTCAGAATGGACAGCCTGACAGAAATCATTGTTTTTCTTTTTTTTGCTGTGGTATTTCCCCTCCCAGGACAGCAGAGCATAAGGAGGCAATAACCAAGAGAAAACTGCACAGAGAGGATGCATACTCTGGCCCTCTTGTGGCTCCTCCTTTCCTTCATATGTACATTTTCCCCCTTTTTACATATCCCAACCCTTTCCCATTCTTCAGTCATAAAGTGTACCTGGAGGAAAGGTACAGGAGAGCTGCCCTCTGTGACTTGCCACCTGCAGGCAACTTGCTGGTCCCAGAACCAAGCTACAGCCTCCATCCAATCACTGCAGACACCTGCCAGGAGAGAGCACGGCTTATCGTGGTCTGGTACCAAGACATGTGGGCAAAAAAGGTAAAATGACCAACCCAAATGGTAACTGAGAGCAGTAACTGCTTTGGTTTGGGTTTTTTTTTCTCATCAGCTTCACCAGACTCATGTCTGCATTGACTGGATCTTCAAGGAAACATCATTTACCTATGACTTGGTACCTGAGAGAGGTAGAAATGACATGAAGAGCCCACCAAACCCTCTTGCAGCCCTCAATTCTAGGAGAGAAGGAGCTGATGATTCTCCTGGAAAGCTCAATCTTTTCATGCCCATCTTGGGCATTTTGCCTTAGCCATGCTCAAAAACTCTTCTGCCAGTGGCAGGAGTCTTGAGGAAGCTCCAATGGAATTGTTTTCATGTCAGGACAACCAAACTATTCCTCTGTTGCCCTCCTTCTGACCTCCTGAATCAAGGAGAGGTTGTTGTCCTGCTGGTCTGGTCTAACAGATACTCAAGGGCAACCAAATTCCCCATCCTGGCTGGATGTCCTCACACATCTCCTCATGGCTGCCTGAATTTCTGTCACAGACAGTTTTCCTCCACTGCTTCTTTCTGACATTTTATGAACAATTTTCCCAGCCTTCAGTGGCTTATAACATCACTTCTGGAAAAAAACACAAAATTACTTTGTTCAACTGAAGCAATATTTCTGTAAACTATTTATAAATCTATCTTTGAGTTTAAGTGGCTGTAAATAGCCAGTGCCACAAACACAGCTGTGCCACATCTCAGGCTAAAAATAAGGGCTTTTCTCTAACCAGGGACCTCCAGGCAATGCTTTCAGTTTTCAAAGTGCCTTTATTTATGGTAGACATAAAACCAACCCACAGCCCCCAAATACTTTTTCCTTGTTGGTATCCTAAGCCATGCCTCATTCGCAGCACACCTCAAACTTCAGTGCAATATGGAAGGATGAGTCAGTAAAATTCATTAACACAAATAAATTCATTAGCCCAAGTAGATGTCTTCTTTTCATTTGAATTAAAGTGGAGAACAAAGAGAAGTCTATCAAAAGTTCTTTAGGGAAGACAAAGTGCATTCAGTCAGTCTTTACAGAAATCAGGTGTAACACAAGTCACGCAGCTTAGAAGATTCTTATTTTTTGTAAAAAACAAAAATTATCATGAGGAAACCACTGTGACTGCTCAGCAAAGCAGTAAATCACCTCTCCCATAAGAACATTTGTTTTGGCTTTTACTGATGAAACAGACCAACTTCAGCTCTGAGGCTTTTCACCAACACTGAACATAGTCCAGGCCAACAGGATTTTAACTGTCACAGATCCAGATGGCAGAGGGCCATGAAACAAGTCCCAGGCAGCAAAAAGACACTTCTCAAACCGAAGGTGAGTCTCATGATAAAGCCATATGTCATCAGCAAAAACACACGGAGCACACCAATAGAGAATCAAGTAGAGCATGATGATTTACTTTTTTTTTTTTTTTTTATTTTTTACGCCACAAAAGGCAGAAGGTGCCCATGCCAGATGCCTTAGGGGGACATCAGCTGAGAGGAGGCATCCTGCCAGCAGCCTGAAGTATCATGGCTATCCTTGAGCTTCCCTTGGCCAGCATCAGGTGACAGCTTCTCCTTTCCCACCACAGATGTACAGATTGCTTATTTATCCCTGCAGGATTTATTGGGAGCTTCCTACCTTTCAGCTCATGTCTGTCTTCCAAACACACATTACACTATGGCCTCACAGCTGTGCTGAATTCTGTAATGCTGTTCTCTGTCAGCACAGGGATTTAACAGAATATCTAATGTGGATAACCAGAGATATGCAACGTCTGACAGATGAAAATGGTGCTAAGAGCAGCAATACCAACATTGGGCTCGTGGTGCAGAAGAGGAGAAATTTGTTTTCCATGGAATGTCCACAGGGACCATCAAGAAAAAGCCGCCACATTTTGAGAATTACCAGACTGTACAGCAGGCCCACCCTAAAAGCAAGCCCTTCTCTTGATCCAGCAGTACTGGGGTTATTTCATCAAGGAAAGGTTAAGTAGTTGGTAGCAGCACATAAGGAGTGAGAAAGACTTACTGTGATATTCCACAGCCCTGCAGCAGGTTCAGCCCACATCTCTAACAAACCCTGGAAGTTTGGAGGTTACTCCCCATATGAAGATAGCTGCCCCTTTTTCACAGCCCCGCATGCACAGTTTATTCTTTAATATTTTTGAAAATACCATAGCCTCCATTAGAAGTCTTAGCCAGGAAGCCTCGATTCAGCTGCCCCCCTTCCTGCATTTGGTATCTGGGAGAGCCATTTTGAGACACAAGGAAGAGTACATTTGTATTTATCTGAGAGAAAACTGATAGACCAGATCTTTATTAATCAAAGTCAATGAAACTGCACGGTTGAGAATGTGATCCAGTGTTTACAAACACACATTTTACAGCCAGACTGTTTTGGTGCAGTTTCTCCTCCAGAAAGGATATTGCCATACATCTTCATTTATTCTCCTAACAAACTTAACGAGGTATTTAGTGGCACAATTTATAGGAAGAAAAATTAATGGCATTGCATTCTCAGCTTGTGTGAAAAGGAACTGCTGTACTTCAGCAAAACAAATAGAATTCATCCACCCACACGCAGTAGAGTCCCAAACTAATTAAATAGGCTGCTTATCTCAGATATAAAATTCAGGCTTCATCTTTCAAAATGAGAGGTTTGAGGAGGGAAGAATATTATGGTCTATCAGCTACATAGATATATAAGTGTCTGAATTAATCTTTGGATGTCTCCCAGAGAAACTGAGAAGGTTCTCATGACTGGAATACAGAGAGTAACCAGAAATGGTTATATTTTGCACTTCTTTCTTGTTCATGTTTTCTGTAAGAGCTAAGACTTTTCTAAGGTCACACAGTTCTAATTTACATTATCAGTCCTAATCCCACAAACTGCATTGTTTTGAATTTAAATATCAGACTTTTTTTAGATGGCAAATGCCTGATCATCTTTCTTCTACTATGAGAACCAGGGGAAGCATGGTGAGAGTAAATTAAACCCCAAGGAATACATTCCCAATACTGTGTGTTCAGCCAGTGTCAGGTAGAACAAAGACCAAGTTCAAAAGCATGCAGGAAATGTACATTAGAAATGAAGTGAGAGCTTCATAATTATAAAGGGAAAAGATCCTAAGGGAGCTGGGAAGAAACTCAACTGTAAGCAGCACACAAGCAGTCTTTTTGTCTTTTATTTCCTGGGCCCTCTATGTGGTGCCTGGTACTGTGTCTTGACAGGAGTAAGTTACTACAGGCCATGGATTCCAGAATTGAATGTGATGCTGAAATTTTTTGTACTATTTGGGAGCAAGAATGAACCTTTACAACTGCCTAAACTCTGAACGATTCTTAATATCTTTTGCTGTTCCTCAGGGCTTCCATGACATCTTCAGCAGCCAAACTGCCCAGCTGCTGGAGAGACTGGCCCCAAACTCCTGACTGCTGCGAGCGTGCCTTGTTTGTTCAGGTTTGAGCACCAGGTTTGCATCTTCCCTTGGAAGCTGACAGGAAAACTGGTCAGAAACAGAGGCAAATCCAGGGGTCGTCTTGGAAACATGAGTCAGGGAAGAAAACTGCAAAGCTGCTCTTTAATCATCTGGCACAAATTATTGTCATTTGCGTCTGATCTGGCCAACACCTTGATGATCTGCAATCAAACAGTATCAACAGTTAAATGCAATGATTTCACAACATTCTCTAGATATATGAAACACAGGCAGGTGTTATTTAAATGCATTAATTCAGCCACCTTGAGAGTTAAATTGACAAGAAACATAATGAAGTAACATAAGGAAAATAACAAAAAATAAAATTTCTTACTGATGTGAAAACAAATCATAGATAAGAAGAAAATAACTGCTTAGACTAGACCTTATCCTAGGGGATATGCTAAATAAATACATTTAAAGCTTTTTAATCTTTAACAATCAGACTGATATGGGACTTCAGCATACAATGAAGTTTTATGTGGCATCCTCAGAAGAGAACTGCTCTTCTACATTTGGTTCATGAGTTACCACACAGAGCAAAGTGAGATATCAGAGCTCAAGTAATAGCTTCAGTAACACGACAGATATTAAAAAATCTGTGCTGTATTCAGACAGTTAAATAGGTTTAGAAGCAGAGAGTACCACCACTGGCATGACATACCCACTTGGACGTGGGACTCATATCCCCCTTTATATACTGTGAGATAGCACTGCGTATCAGGGCATGGAAAATAAAAGCTCTCAAAGAGAAAAGCACAGGCACACAAATGTCCACAAGTGGAGGACAAGAACAAAAGGCAACGCACTACAGCAAAACAAGAATCGTCCTAAGAGATGCCCTGGGGGAAGATCCATTAAGATGCAAAAATACTCAAGAATAATTTTTAAGTGCCAATTAGTGAGATACCCACTCCTGCAGCAGCATGCATCTACTTCTAGGTAGCTCATGAAAAATCATCATGGAGTTATGCCCACTGGGAGCAGGTGCTTCAATTAGACGTTACATTTATAATGTAATTAAATACCTAATTTATTAAAAGGAATGCAAATCACCTCAGTTTCTAAGTGGCAGCAATGACATTTAGAGCATGCTATGCAACACCTTTGTTTTAGGAATTAAGCAATGTATGCCCTCCATGATAGCAGTTCAAAATGGCCTGTTGCTCACCGGTCTCTTGAGAGCCCCAGTGAGCATAAAAAGTGAGAAATGGGATCATTTCATGAGAGACAACTGGGACAGTCACAATAAACTGTATTTCATTGAGGTTTTGGAGGTTTTTTTAATTTTTCCTTTTTATATCAAGAACTCAACACAATTATTTAATGTTTTTTAAAATATTTTTTTATACAAAAGCTTTTAACTGGTTTTTTTTAGTATTTGAATGGTTTGCAACCATAGTGGCTGCCTTAGCTCTGAGAGTAGTCACCTCTTTGAGATGTTGTGCCTTTTGTGCCTGCTCCTCAGTAACGCTCTGGTGTGCAATTGAGCATCTGGTTGATGGCTACCATTCCCATTGCAAGACCAATTCTGATGATTTGTTGTAACAATAAGTCCCATAATGTAACAGGAAAAGATTAGAAACAAGCAGCTCTGCAGAACTGCTAAAATACATAATTATTTGTACTGGTGTTTAACTCATATTCCATATGATCCATTGTTAACAAGAGAGCTGCTTCACCACGGGAAGTTATTTATGCATTGGATAGACATGCTGGGAAAAAAACAGGCCAAGCAACACCAAAATATCCAATACTATAATGAGACTTACATAAAACAAAAGGATGCCATGTATCTTCTCAGAGCATTACTTAAAACTATTGTTCATTTAGCAAGGCTTTTTTTTTAGGTGAGAAGATGGGACAATCTGTCACCGGAAAAATTCTGAAACAAAAAAGAAAAACAAAGATCAAGCACTGCAACGACATCTCTCTCCCCCCAGTACAGGAGCAAAACACGGCAATACCTCCATGCAGTGACACTCCTTCAATCCAGAGCTCCCAGAGGCCCTGGTGAAGCAGTTCTCACATCTGATTTTCACCTTTTTTCTTCTTGTCTGGGAGTGAATCCTTCTAGGATTGAAGGTGTGTGGCTCAGTGGCTGCCCACACAGACTCCAGTGAAGTCAGCTGGCCTCTGATTTTGTATAGGCAAGTACCTCCCAACTTGCTGCACCATTAAAGCCAAATTCTGCAGCCTGCAAAACACAATAAGGACATCTTTCTTAATGCTTTCTGGTCTAATTTTCAGCTTGTTTACCGTCCTGTCTTTCCTCACTTGATTGCTATCAGATGATTTAATAAGAACACAAATAACCCTCACCAAAACAAAAGTAGATGGAAAGGTGTCCTGGTTAAAATGTTTTCTTCTTTGAACTCAGGTAATCACATCTACTCAAATTCTCATCTCCAGAAAAAACATAAATAGTCTATTGAGACCATGAGAAGATATGATTTACAGCTGCCTTTTTCAAGTGCTTTATTAACTGTATGCAATGTCTATTGAAATAGCACGCTTTTCTCCAAATGTGTAGAGGCACAGAGGCCTGATACAGCAGGCTGGTGATTTATGCTGATTATCATTTGATTATTTGGGATTTTAAGAACATATGTGATAAAGATCATTATACTTATGTGTATACATTTGTCTGCTTACATGAGAGTATTTTCTTTGCCTATTTTGTTGTATTTCCAATACAATATTCTTCAGAGAGATAATATTTTCACTACTTTTTTATATGTGGTATTTCATGTTGTTACTTGTAAACAGCCCACTCTGTACCACACTGTTGAGATCTAACCAGACAATCAGAAAACCAGTGTGGAAAAACAGGGATCCTTCATACCTAACACCCATTTGTACATTGAGTTTAGACTAAGCAACTTTTAATACTTGTTCATTTCAAATGCATTTTTCTTTTCCTCTTACCTCAGCCCAGGAAAAGCCCTAGAAGTCAATTTAATTCAAAATTATAATGATGAATAGCAGTTTGCCCTGGAAAACAAGCAAATGTGGAGCTCTGTCAGACCTCTGTCTGGTGCCACACTGTTCCTATAGAGTAGTGCCCATGAACATTTCTGAGCTCTTTTTACCTTAGTTAGGATGTTGCTACCACAATACACAACTTTACTGCTTTGAGAATTTCCTAATTTCTACATGGTAAAGTTCTTTTTTTTTTCCCACCCATAAAACACTTAGAGAGTTTTATACCATCTGTGCAGAAAAACCTAGGCAGGTCACCTGTTGGCTTCCAGATGGAACATAAATATTTGGCTTGGGATATTGCAGTTTTATTTAAAGCTGCAGTGGCATACTACCACTGAACTATTCCTCTTTATTCACTGACCTTGGAAAACAGCTCCTCTTCTGTTCTGATAAAACCCAAGCAAACTGTTCCAAATTATTTCATATGTCTCATGCACAGACAGGGCTTTTAATTTGTCAAATATTATTGAGTTTGTATTGAATAAACAAAAGAAATATGTAAAGAAATTATGAACAGGAAGGAAACAAATAGATAGTTCTTAAGGGGAATGACCACTTTCTCACTGCAAACCTCAGGTTTCTGTCAAAGACATAAAAAAGTTTGTTTTCAGGCAAATTTTCAAGTCTATGCAAATCACACATATCAGCCTAAACATCTACTTAAGTAAATAGAATCTGCTAAACATTTCAGACAGTCATTATGGGGGCTTTACCTGTATCCACAAACATGGAGAAATCTTCTGCTCTAATGAGATAAAACCAGGTTGTCCCCATGGCATAACCAGATCTGAAAATGGACTGATAGCAATACAAGATACTGCATACTATGACACTGGGAATTTTCAAGGTAATGAATTTTTCCATAAGCAAGAGAAAAAGTCAACACATATAAGAGCTACTGGTACTGTCTATGTATTTGCATATTATTCAGCAGCATTTACCAGTTACAGTTAAATAGACAGTTACTTCTGCAGCAAAATAGTTAAATAGCAAATAAAAGCAGTAAAAAAAAAAAA
>JAYDZK010000202.1:61172025-61189505 GCA_034509185.1 Euphonia xanthogaster | reverse complement strand
AAATAGCAAATAAAAACAGTAAAAAAAAAAAACTGCTAAAAAAAACCCCAAAAGAAACAATACAAGGTTTGCCACAAATGTGTTTAATTCTTTTCTGGCATGTACCTCACCCCAATTAGAAACATACCACACTAAGGGGAACAATATCATTTGGTTAGCCAAGACTCTGGTGCAAGGGGTGGATGCTCTGCCTCCCAGCAAACTGCAGCCCCAGCCTCTGCCTTGTCTTGTCTTTCAGTCAGGAGAATGGACTCCCCTTCCAGCCATGGGGTCTTACAAGGTTACATTGCCTCCATGATTAATAACCCTGTGACTGCTTTAGCTCCTAGAAGTATGAATTACATCTTTACCATAACATCCCTAATGAAAAGGAGAATGATCTGTCTGAAAAGTAGGACACAGAGCCAGGAAATTAAGAAAATGAGATAGCAACTTATTTCCAAGAGCTGCTGAAAGCACTGACAGAAGGAAAAGTTATTCTCTCTAAGAGATTGCTACCAATCCTGCTTAGTGGTTGATGGTCACCTAGGTTAATGGTCACTTCCTTGTCTTAACCATCTAAATGAATTATTCATCTCATTCCCTAAACAGGGCCTGCAAATTTTCTTACTTCCACCTGAATAGCATTGGTAATATTTGGAAATCATCTTTGGAAATGCATCTGGTCAAAGTTTCCCCGAGCTTCACTGGAATATCAACATTAAATATTAAAAGTGAAACTTTTGCTGCCAGGAGTCTGTTATCTCTGCTCAAACAGCACAGCCTGAAGCAGATACCATCAGCTGTTATGATGCTGGTAATATACCAAACACTGTCATTCCACATTTAAGGGATCCAAAAGAACAGGAATTGCCTTCATTCATTTGTACAATGAAATTTAAAGAATGCTTCTTCTTTCTGTTTCAGTGGTATCTTTGGACCTGACATCAGTCAAGAAACTGTGGTCCAAAGAGAAAATGACTGAGACAGAGTATTTCTCCACTACCCTCTAATTTTAAATGACAGGTGCAGATATGTCTCAAGAGACTGACACTTTTCTTATTGTGCTTTGCATTTGAAAGGCATGTGGGTGTTTTATTTCAGAATGTTTTTATTTCTTCTCTTGCTGTGTCAGTGGCCAAGTTTGAAAGTCAAGCCTTGTAAATCACACAATTCCTGGAAATGAGTTTCAGACCTCTGAATGCTGACTCACTGGCAGTTAAGTGCTTTTTCTTAAGTAGCTCAGTAACTTTTAGAGCCAGGATTTTCAGAAACAACCTTCTGTACTACAGACTGTTGACAGGTAAAATTATGTGCCAGCTTAAGGTTGAATAGAGGACTTTTTATTACCTGTCTCAATTGCATTCATTGCACTGATTAATTAAATGGCTAGAAATATGGGCAGTGTATGTCCTACTTGTAAAGGCTGGCTACATACTTAATAGAAAGCATCCTAAAGCACCTCATCCAATATTCCCACTTCCAGCACAGATTGAGAGGGTTACATACAGCTCTCAGAAACTGCTCATCCGGCCTCTCCTGCTGTGGTACTAAACCACCAAAAAGCATGAAAGAACTGCCAAGACTGCTCACGCACACAAATGGTGGCTAGGGCATCCTAGTGGAGGGTGAGCTTCTGGAGAGCAATCTGGGAGGCAAGGTGTGTAAATCTCATGGCTTTAGCTGCTGGTGATTCCCTTCCCTTGGCTTACAGGTTACACCTTAGGGTGAAAGCCCTGCGTTGAGGAGGAGGGGCTTATCCCACTCAACACTTGAATTACCCAGGGAGTTCAAGGAGGTGCCCTAGAAGCCACAGCAACAGAGCTCCTCTGGTTATGCACTGACCCCAAGTCCCTCTGTTTGCCCTGCAGCCCACAGCTATGAGAAGGTGGGTGTGGTTTGACATAGCTACAGTGAATTGTCTGTTTCTGAGAGATTCTGGTGTGCAGCTGTTTCTGGAAGCTGCCAAGGACCCTGGTGCTGGACATCAAAGAGATACAGAGTGCTCATTCCGCTGCTGAAAGGCTTAGTGCCACTGAGGGGTGTTCATGCTTGTACTGGCCTTTCTCTTCCTCAAGTATTTCTGCAATGAGGAAAAAGCCTGTCTGAGGCTGCACTGGGCAATGATCATGCCCATGACTGAGAGTGATAACCTCTTCCACCTGGAATGCCTTCTCCAAGTGTGCAGCCACTGTTGGGCTCTCACCCCAAGGACCAGTGAAAGGAAGGGTCTCCTGCAGGATGCTGGCTATTCTGACAAAATACAGCTAATACTCCTCTGTGCTAAGCTGACAATTTTTTTGCCACCTTTCTTCCCACCATTTCTTTATGAAACCTATCCCTGCCCATGCCAAGACACTTGATTTGTCCATTTAGGAAGAATATTTCCCTTATTCAAGAAACTGGTCTAATCAAACTGGTAGCTTGCGTCATGATTTTGCTTTATTCAGTCTGAAGTTTGGAACAGCCAGTGACTCACAAAGGCAAAAACCTGAAGAGCTGAACATGCAGAAGGGTACAGGCGACCTTTAGCTTTGCTCTTTCTGGCTGGATCACGTTGCTGTGCCTCAGCTGAGCTGACTCAGATGTTGCAATCTCTCTCACTCTCTTTATACTCCTTATAATCACAGTACTGACAGTGAAGAAAAAGAGATTATCAGAAGTGACCAGAGATCTGGAAATAATTTCATTACCTTGCAATCCATAGCTTCACATTCCCCAGGATGGGAATATCCTGATATCAGATATCCTATATTATAGGAATAATCCTGTTATTACTGGGTTTTTTATTATACATCCTATCCTATCATATAGTGTTATAAGATATAGGATATCCTATTAGGTTGGATTTTTTTACTTCAAGAAAATACCTCCCTGCTTCCAGATTCTTCTCCTGGACTCCCTGTGCCATAGGACCTTCATACTTTGCCATATACATTTGCATATTTGTTGGACATACATGGTCCTTCCTGGCAGCCTCCAGGTGGGCATCACCCCTAGTAATTCCCATTTTCTTGGGCTTCAGGAAAGCTTTACCCAGACAGCTCCTTCTCTGAGAAATCCTGACTCAAGAGAAATGAAACAGTTTGGGCGTTTGGATTAAACAATTGGTTTCAGTTCAAAGGGAAATCCAGGGGAAAACTCAAATATATTCCCAACATTTACTTTTGAAATTATTATATCATGCAATTATATTAAGAAATAATAACAAGAATTTCCCCAAAATAAATATTTTTTTTTCCCAGGGGAACTAAGCTTTTACTTGGCCCCTTTAGTCAACACTTTTCCCCATTTTGAATAGAAGAAAAGAAAATCCCTCTAACTTTCAATTTTAAACCAAAGGGAATTATTCTCTCAATTCTCTTTTAGCTGGCCACAAAAATTAAAACAATTTCTTTTTCACTGTGTTCTATGAAAGATTGAAAAGCCCTAGATTTTTCTCCCTTACAAATCTAAATCTAAAACTAGCCTAGTCTGGGTTGTGCACAGCAGAATTTTCTGGTTTTTTTTAGATGAAGTCAGTGCAGAAATAAGGCTACTCTAAATACTTAGAGCAAATTAATGTACTTCAAAATTAAATACATCCTAAGATTCTGTTTAATTACTTAAAAAAACAGGCTAATACCAAAATACCAGCCTGTAACAGAGCTGTTTCATGTTTTTCCTTTTGCAAGGTACCTGAATTCTCCTAGTCAAAGGTAATTTAAGTAAAACGACACAGCTGGTTGGTAGGTTTGGAATCACAGAAGGTATGGTTAACACCTCAGCGACTCACACAACAAATGTACCTGCAAGCCAAATAAACCACTGATTCCTTGGGCTGTGTTTTTCAAATATGTAGAAGAAAATGCATGGAAGCACAACAGCCTTGCACAGGGGAGGCAAGCAGCCCTTGCTGTGCCTCCAGGGACTCTCTCTGGATGGGTCAGAGGGACATAATCCAACAAACCTTCTGCTGTTCATCCTCAGCCTGTGCCGCTTGCAAGGACACCACAGCACGTAACCCCCTCTAGTGCCCTCACCTTCTTTAGGCAGGAAAGAGTTCTTGTCCCCTGTCCTTGTGCAGAAATAGAGATGGATTGCCTGGAGATGGATATATGGACATAAAGCATCAGCTATTGTAAGAAGGTAGCTGCACTCTGCCAACAGCAAAAAAAAAAATGTATTTCAGGAAATCTCTTTTTACTCTGCCCTGAAATGGGATAGCTCTGGGTGGGATAAGTCCTGTGGGAATGTTTCTCCTGCCTTAACACTTTGGAGTGAACTTTGGAAATGCAAAAGGGAATTAGTGCCCAAAGGACAGCCAGCAACTTTGTGTTGCATTTGCATCTCTACCATTTTGAGAGGGTTGGAAATCTGAAGAAATAAGAGAAGACAGAGGATTCGCTCATATCAAAGTGTGTACTTAAAACTTCTATTGTTTAAGGACTCATACATCTAGATTCTTACCAGTAACTGCAAGGTAGGAGTTGCTAAATTCATTCCCACTTGAGAAATCCTTTAGGAAGCCAAAGCAGCTTATCAATGTCATTAAAGGATTTCACAGATCCGTGGGTTAAAATGAGAGAGAGTTTTCTTGCTAGGAGTATTGCATTTTAAAAGTGCATTATCATCTAAAACATTTCTTTGCTCCACTTTCAGGGGGAATTATTGTTATAGCAATGAATGGAGTCAGGCTGCACGAGCTTTCTCAGTTCACTTTCCATTTCACTGGCTGACATTTTCCCAGTCTTTGCTGAATCCCTACAAACAGGGCTGCCAAGGAGCAGAGTCAGAGGGCATTTCACTGACTAAAACATTCTCCTCTGTGAAGGCTGAGGGCCATTCCCTCCCCTCTGGGATTCCTGCCCAATATTCACCTCTTTTGCTGCATTTTGCTGCAAGCATCAATTTGCCAAAGGAACACACAGTAACTGCTGTGGGGTTTTGGGATGGACTAGGAATGTTCTAGAGTTAGACAACTCAGCTGGACTGACTTCTCAAAGTGATGTGAAAGGTGAGATCCAGCATGTAGGGGAGAAGCATGACTCTCTCCCCAGATGACCATTTTGAAAGTTTGGGCATTAAATTAATCTGCCAGCTAAAGCAAATTAATAGTAATTCTTTTGGGGATTTCAGCCTAAAAAAAAATATGGAACCACTGCACTGTCATGAATTATTTCCTATAATAGTTTTGGGTCTCATTTCTAATTGTAAAAAATGAGCAGAGATGTGGGCTTGCACTCCTCCAAAACAAGTTTCATGGCTGAAGTTTTTCCTGCACACATTATCCCCACATTTATTTCCTGATGATCCATTATTTTCAACTACCAGCTTCCCTGGATTTCTCGCTGAGATAAAACAGACCCCTCCAGCACAATTTAAAATGGGATTAAAACAAACTACAAATTAGACCAAGCACAGCAGGAGCTGAGCATCTAAAAGCTACTTCAGTTCTCAGTATTGATTCCCTAACCTTCCATCCCTGGTCAGCACACTTCTGCATGGAGAGGCATAAACACAAACATCAAGCAATCATGGCTTTCCACTTTATGCTTTGAAATTAAAGGAATAATTTGTGACTTCAGATCTTTTTTGGGTTATTATTCTAGCCCACTGCCTTTCTAGGCTTCCCAATGGTCTTTCTCTTGAAAGCAAGATATGATTAGAAAAAAATCTATTAAAAGCCAAACTTCCCTGCAGACTCACTTATTTGTCATTCACCAGACTTTAGCCAGGTATCTCTGCAGAGCATTTCATGGGGGTGCAGGGTTAAAGTATATTTAATCTCCTCTAACCTCAGGGTATTAGGAAAAAAAGTGAAAAATTATACCATTTTCCTTCTCATACCTTGATTGACAACCTGGTGGAAGAAAGGAAATTAATTTGATTTCTCCACATTAATCTCTCAATTCCTAAGACTAACTGAGGTAATGGATTCCCAGATAAAGCTGAATTTTGATCAAATAAGTGCCTAACCCAGGAGAAATATCAGGTTCTTTTACCCAGTGGCTCCTTGGCAATGTGTGAAATGGGAAACACAGTCCATCAACACAGGTGCCCGAGGATCCAAGCAGAGCAGTGCAGGATGGACAATCCCTCCCTGGCTCAAAAGGGAAGTGAACAAAGTGGGATCACCCACATTTACCTGCAGCTGCACCAGCCCTGCTCGCTGCACTTCCAGCACAGCCCTGGCTGCTGCAGCAGTGCTGGGCTCCTGCTACACCCTTTGCCACCAGTCTTGGATTTTCCTGGCTGTGAGCAGTGTTCCATCAGCAGCTGTGCAGTGCTGTCCTGGCCCCACAGCTGGCCAGGACAGCCATCATCTGTCCCCTGTCACTCGGCTCACTGCCGGACTGCTGCCGCCTTCGCACCGTGCCTCACCACTCCGGGGTCTGGAGCCAGCTAAAGCATTTTGCAGATCTGCTCTGACTGCTCTGAACCCTGAAAGCTTAAAAAGCCTCTACAAACAAATGTGGTTTCTCCTCTTTACCTAAATACATGGCTTAAAAAAAAATCCAACAAATCAACAACAAAAAGACCTCACCTCAATCCCACAAAGAATTAAAATGAAGACGATGCTGCATTGAGCATTTCACATGCGGGTGTGCTTGCTTCAAGGACCATCCTGCATGTCTCAATTCTTTAATTTCACTCTTAGCAGCTCTCATTTCATTTCCAGCCTCTCACTTTTATTTTCTTCCCAACATTATATTGTCTCAAAAAAGCAAAAATATCATTCCCTATTTGTGAACACGGTGGCCCCAGCTCTAACTTCCTATTTGCAGTATGCACACTGATAATACTGAGCTTGTCCCTCACAAGGTCACCATGGAAATACATTTCATTTGCTCAAAGAAACCTTCTTAAATTATCTTTCTGAAAAGAGCCAAGCATAAACCTTTTCACATGCTGAAAAACATATTGTATATTTAGCTTGTTTCACAATTGCTTGAAAATTGAGGACCCTGCTCTGCTGTCACTGAAAACAGTTTCAGCTCCAGCTAAGCTGAAGGCACAGCATTTCCCATGGTACACGATTTTCCAGCAGCATGATGCTGCTTAGACCAAACAAATGTGCACTTCTCAATGCTGTAGTATTCTCACTAATGGAAGGCTGCATTGAAATATTTGTTCGGTTAGATTTGCTTTTATTCTTCATTAATTTGGGAATGTAGGAGGGAAAATTTGCGGGATGGCACCACTAGAGGGACTCGGTAGGTGGATGAGGAACTGCCAGGCAGGTCATTCCCACCCCGGCGGGGAGAGGAGAGATGGGCTGCCCAGGAAGCCAGGACACACACCTGCTCTTCTGCTAGGGGTTTAAAACAAACAAACAAAGAACCCACAACAAACCCCCCGTTTTTCAGTTCTTTGTAACACATCAAAGAAGGTAATGAACTCGGTATTAAAGGAAAGGCAGCACTGGAGAGAGCATCCCTGAGCAGTGCTCTGGGAACAGCTTCTTCTTCAGTGCCTTGCAGAGCACTTTATGTCTTTCCAAGAAAAAGTCTTTTCTTCCTTTTCCAGGTGTTCAGGTAATTGAATATCTTACAAATTTCAGTTCTCAGCCATAATTTCAAGGATCTTTTTGCTAATTTACTGTCTTTGCAACCTAACTTCAAAAATATTGGTTTGTTGGAGCCTCCCACTAACTTCCCTGGGCCTTGATTCATGGCCTTAAAAATCCTCAAATCCTTGATCTGCAAAACACCTGCTTATGCTTCAACTTCATGTCTGTCAGTTGTTTCAGTTAAACTAGTGAGAAAAATGTGTGTTTAGTTAACAGGAAATTTCCTATACAAAGCATTTGGATTATACTAGAGGCTGTCTTTGTTTTGAAGCTTTGTATAGTGCTTAGTGTGTATTTGGCTCCAAATAGTACTGAATATATAGTACTAATATATAATACCAAAATACTAATGTTAGCCTCTATGGCTATTTCTTAAGTATAAAAGCAACTATTAAAACAGTGCATTTTCAGAAATCACTCTGTTGGTTTAACTTAAAGCAAAGGAGAAAGGCAGCCCTCTCTTTCCTTGAGACCTCCGTGAAGTTTCCCATGGAAGGAAACAGACTTGCCTCGGGCGTGGTCTGTCTCTCTTTAGAGGCTGTACCTCGGTTATTCCCCTTTAAGCTGACCTGAGACAGCCAGCTGTGCACACCAAACTGCAACTAGGGAGCAAAACCAATGCAGAGTTTGTGGAAGCTGATACTGAGAAATCTTGAACTCCATAAAACAAGAGTATTTCAGATTTTACCCAGTGAAATATGGAACCAATTAGGGCACTAAATGCGACAACCTCAGGCTGTTCAATTTTTTGCAATCATACTGAAAAGCAGTAATGACAATTACATGGCATGTATTTGCCTTTGCCTGAGGTCAAAAGCCTTTTTCTTTTTAGCCATATTCTTTTAATCTATTGAAGGCTGCCAGATTGGACTTTGCCAGATTCCATGAGGCTCTGCATTCTGTGATGGGGGTGCCAAGGCAGAAGCATTTGCCTTTTGGTTTCCCTACTGCACTACTAAAGCATGTTCTTGGACTGACATACTTGGAACCAGCATGCATCTGGAACAGGACCTTGGTCAGAACACCCAGGCAGAGAAAACCAAAGCCCCTGGCAGTGCAGCAGCCAGAGTCAGGGGTGCATTTCATGGTTTCCAGCATCCAATCTCATTGTCTCCAGCATGCACCCAAAAATGTGCAGAGAGGACTGCGAGAGAACTCTTTTACATTTGCCACAAAGGCAAAGGTTTTAGGTTTCAGGATTTAGACACTAAAAGGTGATTCTTAGCATGCTATTCAGATAGGATCATGACAAGACACAGCACACCAAGACATGACAGCCTAGAGACAGATTTGTCTGCATAACCCTTCAGATGCTTCAGTTAAGTCAGAAGTGACTGTCCTGCTACCCAGCATTTGCATTCCCAAGGGCAGGTACCAGGTCTGGTATCAGAGGCTGAGGGGGAATGTTGCCACTGCACAAATCCAGCCTACAGCCTTGTGATCAGGCACAGCTGTAATCCTCCCCTTCATGGAAAGGATTTTGAGCTCCAAATTTATCAAGCAAAAAGCAGCCAGCCCTAACTCCACCACCAGAAACAACACAGACTAACAAGGCATCTCTTCTATTTGTACTATATGCTGGTGCAAAAATACAACATTAAGCATCCAAATACCAGAGAATAGTAAGAGTTCAGGTATAATTTGTACCTAGTGCTTTCTGTTAGCTACTCGTAGGCAGGTCTGAGCCTATGAGAGCAAACAAATTGGGTTAGACCAAAGAATTATCCATTGGAGAGTAACAAGCAGCACTTATCAAGGACTGTGTGTGCCTGTAGAAAGGCCTGGGTCACCGTGTGGACATTCTGGGTCACTCTGGTCCCCTGTGACTCTGTACTGATTGTAAAAGAGGTCTGTACCACCCTGTTAAACCCCGTGCCAGCAATAGATGCACTCATATGTCTCTGCAGACCTTCAGTTTGTCCTTGAGACACATAAATCACATAATGGTATATTTTGCTTGCTGCCTCAACAGCAAATAAAATAACTAGGCTCAGAGTAGCATTAAGGCTATACACCCCTGTTCCAAATAGGAAAACTGGTGGAAAAAAGCCTTTGTGTCATAGAAGGGAAGTGTTCAGCCTGGGATCTGTGGGTTGGAGGAACAATTTTAAATAAATTGGTTCTCATCCTCTCTAAAAATACATTAAATTGTTCCTGCTGTTAAATTATCATTTGCTGGTACCTGGCAGACTCCCAATTGATTAGAAAAAACTAATTTAGTGCAATGAATTATTTGCAAGTGAAGTATCTGAAATATCTGCTTTATTAATATTTTTGATGTAAAATTACTATTTTATTCAGATTTCTCAGCTTGTTAGAGTTCAGAAAAGTACCTGAAAGGAAAGCTGAGTGAAACCAATCCCTGGTGCAAAAGCAGCTCAATGAGCAGTCGTGCCAAGGATGAACTCGTCCCAGGGTAACTGTTCATTTTGTTGGCATTGCATCATGTTAAACTTATCTAGATAGTCCAGAGTTATTCCCACATGGGAAAAAATAAGAAACTCGTTAGAATTTGGCAGCAGCTTTTTTCCTGCTAAATTATCTTGACCTTTCCTGTGAAAGTCCAGAATTTGCCAGTTAGGAAAAATTCAGCCAGGATTCCAGCACTGAGTTCTGGAAATTCAGGTTTGGAGTCCTTCCCTCCCAAGCCCTGATCTTCTCCTCTGGCAGAAGTCACATCATGCCCTCCTTCACACTTTTCACCTTCTCATCCAGATGAAGACACCTTATAGAAGAGAAATGGAAAATATTTTTTTGAGCGATATCTTTTGTTGAATTTCCAAAGTCTCTTCTATTTACAGTCCATATGGATGGCCGCGTGCAAGACTGCTTGATTTGTGAAACAACATAATGAAAAACAGCCCAGTGTTTGTGGCTTTTTGTAAGAAGCCTCTTCAAAATACTGAAATTTCACTAAATTCTGAGTCTACTCAGGCTTCTCCATCAACACTTCCATCTAACCAGGCACTGTCACATTTTGAGTGGTATAAAGAGTTTCCAGCACAACACATGGGATGCAAGAATCTTTTGAAGATTCTTATAACCTTCCAAATATCTTCTCAGTTTCCAGAGGAATAGGACATTTGAGGCAAGGTTTCCTGACAGGCAACTAGCAAAATTCAAAGCTTGAATACAAACCACCAAAGAACTTCAGAGACCAACTCCTCCCTGCCAAAACTAACAAAGTATCCAAACAAAACAACAACGATCAATGATTAAAAAAACAACAAAACCACCAAAAAACCCCCCAAAAAACCAAACCAAACAAAAAAAAAAAAACCCCAAACCAAAAAATAACTGAAAGTTGATCTCAAACTTAGTCCTGCTGGATGACTGACACCCTGCAGTTCTGCTGCAGGACAAGTCCCAGCACACTTTGCACTTTCCTGGGCTTTTCTGTACAAGACTCTCTCTTCCCATCCATCACCACTTGCTGGTTGTATCCCAGCTTGGTCAAGATACAAACATCCTGAAATCTGTTCCTTTTTCCCTTCCTTCTTGACATCACTGATTAGAGATCCACAGCTGCAAACATGAGAATGAGATGTATTTCACTCTTATTTTCTTCCCTACTCAGGAATTATGGTTTCACTTAAAATCTTGAGGTATCTGCAATATGAACATTCCCCACTCCTCCCCTCACTCCTTTTTCTCTCTTGCCATCTTACTTTTAGATCTGTTTTCATCATATTTTCCACCAGCAGTTCAGTCAGATCTTTTCTTTATGTTATCAAAAAAATGTCCTGAAAGACAAGAACACCTCAAAAAAGCATCAGACCCTGGCTTGTCCCCAGTGTTTCAGAGATCAAATGTAATATAGAAACAAGAGAAATAAAACTGGGGAAGGGGAGACTGGACTGAGTCATACTATCCCCACACTTTGTGGTTTGTTAGATTCATACATTTACTTTATATTATTTCCTATTTATAGCCTTTAGTAGTGACTCACAAAGCATGAGAGCCTTAAGCTGCCTGAAGCCCTTACTACCAACAGCCTGAGCACCCTCCTGCCTAACCTGAGGCAAGTGTGACATCCAGCCCTGCATAGCAGAGTTGAAAGTAGCAAACTTCAGCTACAAAAAAGCAGTGGGAGTTTTTCACTTGAACAGCTCCACGTGGGAGGAGTGAGACAAGCAATGAATATGCTGCAGTCTTGGCATGTCTTCCTTCCTGTCTTTTTATGGTCTCAATGGTCTTAGAGGTAATTTTTCAGCCGTAATGATTCTGAGGACAAGACAGATTTTGCCATGAGTGTCTAATGAAAGCAGCTCCCAGCAGAGCTGCTGGAAATAGGGCAACACTAAGAAGTTTCAGTCAGTGTGGGATGCAGCCCCAGCATGGTCCTCTACTGCTTTTGGTCATCAACCTCCACCAAAAACAGGCATAAACCACCATCCTTCAGAAGGATTCAGTAGGATTCATCCTTCAGTAGGATTTTGCACTTCCATCCTATGTGTGCTGCAACTCACACCTGGAGAGGTGTTGTGGTCTTGCCAAGGACACTGTGTTGTGTGCATCCAGAGGCAGCTGCACAGCACATTGGTTTCGGACACAGAGTTGATGTCAATAGCTCCTGCTGGGGTTTTCCCTTGGCACTCTGCATTCCAGCTGCAGTATCCCTTCTCATTTGTGATTGACACACCCAGAAAAATTGCCCCATCAGCCAGATCACGTTAATCACTTATCCTGACTGAGCCAACACTCTGAAAATCCATGGCTCCAGCAGAGTTTCTCCATGTAGCTTTCACTTCAACCAGATGCATCCGAATAGTCAGTACTTGAAAAAATACTGACAGGCACCCAACCACATTAAGAGAGAATAATGCATTTTAGCAGGAAGCACCCAAACTGGAAGTGACCTTGGCCCTCAGATATGATTTGCACTAACCAGTGTAGTTATCCGGATAGCCTAAAAATTATTGCATGGGCAGGATGTTATGTCTCTAAGAAAGACGGAAGTCTTGTGATGTGGTGCAAGGAGAGATCATGCAGAGGAAAATGCTGGGTTTATATCCTGGAGCAAATCTAAGATAGATAAACTAGTTTCAATATTCAGTCTTCCCTAATATTTCATTTCATTTACATAAGAGAAAACGGGGCTTATGGCTTTAGGCTTTTTTTAAGAGACAAAGATTTGCTCTGTGAAGATTTTTAATATAAGGAAATACCCCAAGCAAAACTATGTTTTCAGAAAGCTTAAATGCTCAGTACCAAAGCAGCATTTCCAATGCTTAAAGGGGCCCCAGTTCATCCCATCTCTCTGTGAATATAACATGAACTTTCCTATCAATGCCTAGGTGTTCCCATTAGGCATTTACCCCATTAACACTAAGATTTCTTCAATTTCTTCTCCATTATTAATACATGTTTGGGGGTTTTATTTTAAATAAATATTTTTACTGAAAAGAAAGTTGGACAATTTTAAGCAGTCTCTAGCTCGTGATCTATGTTTGTCCTAGAGATACAGGCAGCAAAAAAACCCACCAGTTACAGAGACACCAGATCTTGTTCTGTCACAGTTTAGTGAACAGGACGCCACTTGCAGAACACCAACGAGCCAGCTGCAGTGCAGCTCTGTAGGGATGCATCTCCCCAGGAATATCAGCTGCTCAGTAGGGTCCCAGGGTAAGGCCTCAGCTACTCAGAAAAATCATATATTTACTTATAGAGATCTGAATAGAAATAGATCAATAAATTAATCAGTACTATCAGAAAGAAAAAGCTTTTAGCTTTTTAGCTCTGTGTCAAAATTTGGTATAGTCTTGTTGACTGTATAACTAAGCTTTAACTGGAGATTCAATTATAGTACCTTCACCAGGATGCTCTGGTGATGAAATCCAGCTGAGCGTCTCATTTAACTTATAATGTGCAGGCATAGAAAAAAAAAATCAAATCATTTCATCGAGCTGAAACAGGCAAACACACTAATATGCTACAATAAATGTTTGTTGTACATTTACATGTGGCAAAATCTAGCAAGCCATGAGGCCTGAGCAGTGAAATTTGCAGACTGCTCTTCCCACTTTATCACTTTCCTCCATGTTTTTATTTCATGTCCCCAAACTCAACTGCAGCACTAAATATTAAACTGCAGACTTTCAGGCAGCACTGCTCATTCCACAGGCTGCAGCACAATCTGACTCAGGCTGCAGGTCCCTCTACCCCTGTGCTTCTTTGTGAAGTGCTGCAAAACCTGATGTCACAGAAATAGGAGTGAGAGACTTGGAGCTCTTTAAGACAGACATGAAGGGAAATCATGTGGCATCAAAATAAGGCTGCCAAACTGCAGTTCTTGAGGTAAGGTCTGCCCATCAAATCAGTGCCTATATGAGGGCACACTATGGCTGAGACGAGCAGGCAGCAGTGAGAAAGCAGAACAATCTACACGAAGGAAATCCTAAAGGTGCAGGAACAGGCTGTTCCCATGTCCTAAACAATGAACCAGCAGGGAGGAAAACTAGCCTGGCTGAGCAGAGAGCTTCGGCTGGAACTCAAGGAATAAAGTTTATCACTTTCGAAAGCAGGGGTAACCTAGGAGGACAGCAAAGATGCCACGAGGTTATGAGCTACAACAACGTGAAGCACAGGGTCCTGCCCCTGGGTCACAACAACCCCAGCAGTGCCACAGGCTGGGGCAGAGTGGCTGGAAAGCTGCCCAGCAGAAAAGGACCTGGGGGTGGTGGCTGAGAGTGGCTGACCATGAGCCAGGTGTGCCCAGGTGGCCAAGAAGGGCAATGGCACCTGGCCTGGATCAGAAACAGTGTGGCCAGCAGGACCAGGGCATTTTCACTGGGCACTGCTGAGTCCACACTTCAAGTATTGTGTTCAGTTTTGGGCCCTTCTCCCAGGTAACTGGAACTAGGACAAAAGGAAACAGCCCCAAGCTGTGCCAGGAGAGGTTTAAACTGTATACTAGAAAAAAATTCCTCATGGAAAGGGTTGTTAAGAATTGGAACAAGCTGCCCAGGAAAGTGGTTGAGTCACCATTCCTGGAGGGATTTACAAATGTAGATGTGGCACCTGGAGACAGGGTTTACTGCCAATGCTGGTTTAATGACTGGACTCAAAGATCCTGTCTAACCTAAATGGTTCTATGATTCTGAGATGTACCTGGACAGGGGACTGTTACATGGAAGAGAATAATGAAAGCTTTATGTTCAAAATGGAATAGGAAATAAGGACATCAATTTAATGTTTGCCTTTGATCTTTTGATCAATATGACAAGTTGGAAAGAGAAAAAAGCATCCCTTAGATCATGGAGCAGAAGCCATAAAAGTTTTAAAACCCATCAGTAATCAAATACTTTTCACACACATGACATTTCAAAACAAAGAGGAATATGCACATAGTCCAGGGCTGTCTCTGTCTTTGTCCATCCAGAGATTCACATCCCATCAGACTATGCAATTCAGAAGACCAGAACATTCACTCCCCCAGTAAAATGCTGAGCTGGCACTAATTGTGATTCAGGAAACCTGTGAGCAATTTGCAGTCAGGTGTAAGGCAATTACTTGGTATTAGGTGTGAGTTAAAGGTTTTCTTCAAAAGAGGAACTTCCCCCTCTAATTTCAATGCGCTTGGAGCACCTTTGCATCCCTCCTCTGGACTCTCTCCAGCAGGCCCATGTCCATTCTGTGCTGGGGACCCCAGAGCTGGGTGGGGTGTCACGACAGTGGAGTAGAGGGGAAGAAAAACCCTAGAGCTGCTGGCCACATTGGATACAGCCCAGGAGACGTTTGCTTTTTTGGGCTGCAAGTGCACATTGTCAGCCCCTGTTGAACTTCTTGTCCACCAACACCCCCAGGTCCTTCTCCTCAGGGCTTCTACTTTCTCAGAACCTTGAACTGGGCCTTGTTGAACTCCATGAGGTTCACCCAGGCCCCTCAGGATGGCATCCCTTCCCTCCAGTGTCAACTACACCACACAGCTTGATGTCACTGGCACACACCAGGGACTTGGGAAGGGATGGAGAGATGAGGAAGGACAGCATTTCTGAAAGAAAATGGAGTTCTTGAAAACAGTTAATAGAGCAGATCAAGTTTTTCATCAGACTTTAAACCTGGCAATATTTTGAGAGACTTTTAAAAAAATTTCCCCTATGGTCAAACAAAAACCTGTTCTTGCAATCTGCAGAGGAATCTATTTGGAGATTGGCACAAACTAAGAACGGAGATGTTGAAATACAGAGTAATTTTCATCAGTGCTGGATTGCTGAACTTTTACAGCTTTCCCAAAACTCTCCTTGGCCCACCATGGATGCCAGGGGCTGATTTTTGCTGACTTCTGACAACTGGATGGGTGGAAGAAGCTGCTCCCATTTTTTTCAAATTACTATTTCAGATATATCTGAGAAATTAATGTCAAGAGGGAGGAAGTAAAATTTTGATCCAAGAGAAAACAGATAATTTCCTTTAAGGAAATGTAACCACTCATCTGTCTGGGACAAAACGGTCCTGGCAGGGAAGAGCCAAAACATAAGCAGGCAAAACTTTATTTTTACTGGAAAGAATTGGACATGTGTATTTATAATAACACTTCTCAGAATTATCCCAAGTGAATTGACTAATTGAAATGTCATATACAAGCCTATAGACCAATCTCTGTTAGATACAAGGGTCTAAAATGACAAATTTTTACCTGTTTTCTTCAAATGGTTGAGTATTACACCTTCTACCGAAATAGCTGATACTGCCTCCACCTGAGTGTTAGATTGCATATCCCTTGGGTGCAATCAGTTCTGCAATTCCTGTGCAAAGCAGAATATTATTTAACAAATCTAAGACAGAATTAAAGTCAGGGAATAATGACTAAAAGTCAGAAATATTGATATGTATTGACCACTTGGACTAGGAAACCCTCCCTCCAGATTTAGTTGCAGCTGATACTATGACTCATCTTTCCATCTAAAGTTTTTATTTTATTAGTTATTACTTGGTAGACATTCACAGTTAAGAGTGGATAAAAAATGCAAACCACACCTTTCTGGATACTATAAAACATCTTCATCTCATCACTTTGGGATTACAGTGGACAGAGGTCCAGAGTCCCAGGGAGGAGATACACAGCACAGGGGGAGAGCAGGGCCCTGATTCTGGTCTGGAACTTTCTCTAACTGCCTACTCTGAAGGGTGTAAAGTAGGGTGTTTTATTAGCCATTGCTCAAATACACTTTTATTAGTCCTTAATAGACAAGATATAGAACATTTTTACTGCATTTTTTATAAGAGTAGCACCTACAGCTGCAACAGGAAAATGGCTAAAACTGGGCAGTTTTTCGAAGCTGAGAATGTCATTGAAGAACCCATCTGCAGGCAGAAAAGGGCTACAGACAACAGCACCAAGCAGACAAGCTGAAGTGCCAGCCCTCAATATCAGGAGGTGATGCATCTTCTCAGGCATCAGAACACTGTTCTGAAGAAAGCCAGGAGCCTCAGTGAGCAGGGCCAAGCTCCTCACAATTTTCTCTGCTGCATCCCACACCACCTAGACACCATTTGTGGGGCAGTGCTACAAATCTGGATGCAGCACTGACAGCACCACTGTCTTTTCCTTTTGTACTTCCAAAGATGTAATGGTTAATCAAGTTCCCAGAAAGGTGCTTGGACAGCACACACAGAGGGAAGATTTTGTATCTCTTAAAAGAGCAACTGCTTTTAAGTGCTAAAAGATAATTCATAGCCCTTGGGAAAGATAAAGATTCTTCTAAGGGAAAGGGATGACAGCAATTTGAAACCTTTTTTTATGTATTCCCACAATCTTCAGACAGGCAAAACCACCACAGAGTTCAAAACAAAGTCTTAACACCCAGACAAGTCAACCTCAGAGGAAAAGAAAGAGAAAGAGACAGAGAAAGAGAAAGAGAAAGAGAAAGAGAAAGAGAAAGAGAAAGAGAAAGAGAAAGAGAAAAAGAAAAAGAAAAACCCCAAACAGAAAAAAAAAACAAAACTA
>JAYDZK010000202.1:61083099-61171925 GCA_034509185.1 Euphonia xanthogaster | reverse complement strand
AAGGGAAGGGAAGGGAAGGGAAGGGAAGGGAAGGGAAGGGAAGGGAAGGGAAGGGAAGGGAAGGGAAGGGAAGGACCCCAAACAAAAAAAAAACAAAAACACCACCAACAACAACACAAAACCCCACCAAACCTAAACTAAAGAAGAGTTCTATATTTCAGACACCAGGATTTCAGGAGAAGCTGCTGAGTCCTTTTCAAAGTGCTATGTACAGGTGCTTCTTAAAACTGGTTATTACTGTAAACTTCCATCATTAACCAAGGAAATTTTGATTCAGAACTGATCCAAAAGCTGCAGCTTTTTGCACTTAACAAGGCAGCAAGGTCTGTCCTTAATCAAAATGCAGAAAGGACAATTTACTCTGTGCTGCATCCATGTTTTTTGTCAATTGCAGAAGATGCTGCTGAGTGTACAGCACTCTTACAAAGTCAGAATGGTTTTTTTGTTCATAAATATTAATTCAAGGCACTCAGCCTCAAACATTTGAAAGTCTTGGCTCTTTCCTATTATTATTCATTGCACAATGATCTTTTAATTGGAAATAGACAATTACCAGAATATTAATTCTGTTTTTCTGTCTTAGAATTAATATGAGCTTACCTGCACACAAAGAAACGCTGCAAGTGCTTATTTGGCTGTAACTAAAACCAGACAAATGTCTCACTACACTGTATGTAAATATTACACAAAATACATATTTTACATCTAGATGTCTACTAGAGAGACATCTCTGTCATAACAGAGATGTTTTTATAGGGCAAGAGCTCTGAGAGTAACTGAATCTCCCCTGCTGCAGCCATTTAAAAAAATCAAAGTAAGGCAGAGGCTGTAATTAATTTCAAATAAGAATGAAAATTCTGTTGGGCTTGACAACAGCATTTTGCAAAAAATCTTATTCATCTGGATTTGACTGATAATATGTTAACAACATACTGTTTAAGTGAGATCCCTTGATTTTTGAAGGATCAAATTATCCCTGTAAGAATGTCTGTATTTGACAAAACTAAAAGAGAAAAATCAACAGAAAGTTGAGCAGTTTTTAGCAGGGATGCCTTGCTGAGCCATTCTTCCAAGATTTGCAGTGCTAGAGGAACTAGCAATGCCTGGGGTGTTCCTCAGAGAACCAAAATGTTTGCCCAAGCAATGGGCCTAGGATAGCTGTCCTTCAACACTGATCCAAAATATCCCCTGGGTATGATTTTTTCCTGGGTGGAACAGAAAAAGATTATTTTTCCAACTTTTTTTTTTTTTTTCTGAATTCATTTACCTTCCTGCTAACTTTATTTCAAAAGCATGCAACTCGCAACATAAAAGCAGAGAAAGCAGCATCTTCATGAAGAGTGATTTTTCAAGAAGAAGGACTTTTTTACAAGGGCTTGTAGTGATAGGACAAGGAGAATACCCTGAAAGATAAACTGAGATTGGGTAGTAGGAAGATATTGTAAATGCAGGTTCACCAACGAGGGGAGAGAATGATGCTTCTGACTCCATCTTATCAGAAGGCTAATTTATTACTTTATTATATTATATTATGTTAAAGAATACTATACTATACTAAAGAGTACAGAAAGGATACTTACTGAATGCCAAAAAGATAATAATGAATACTCGGGACTCTTTCCAGAGTCCCGACACAGCTTGGCCCTGATTGGCCAAAGAGTGAAAACAACTTACACCAGAATCCAACGAAACAATCCCCTGTGGGTAAACAATCTCCAAACACATTCCACACGTGAGCACAACACAGGAGAAGCAAATGAAATAAGAATTGTTTCCCTTTCCTCTGAGGCCTCTCTCGCCTTTCACCCAGGAGAAAAACCCTGGGCAAAGGAATTTTTTCAGAGAATGTGAATGCCACAGGAAGATATTCTTCACTGTGAGGCTGATGAGGCACTAGAACCAGCTGATGTGGCTGTCTCAGCCCTGGGAGTGTTCAAAGCCAGGCTGGCTGTGGCTCAGAGCAGCCTGTTCTAGTGGAAGGCGTCCCTGTCCATGGCAGAGGGGATGGAACAAGAAGATCATTAAGGTCCCTTTAACCCCAAACCCTTCAGTGGTTCTATTAGGAGTTATTCACCACCAGTGCTGAGCTGTTATCCTTTAACTGCCTCTTTCCTTTTAAAAGTAGTCATAAAATAATTCAATTCTCAGTGGGCCAAAGATCATGGCAGCTATGGATGGTGCATTCCCAACATTCCCTAGCAAGCCCCTGGTGTTTCTGCACTGATTAGTGGATTACCCAGCCAAAAGGAACGAGCTCTGGAGGGGCAATCAGGACAGACACTGAACGCCTCTGTCCCAGATGATTAAGATTGTCTCCTGAGAGATAGAGAAGAATCACTCCAAGTCTTTGCAGCAGGGCTAATGAAGACTGATTTCTTGAAGCTGCAGCACAATTCCCCAGCTCCATACCCACCCCTCCCTCCTCCCCTGCAGTAACCTCAGCTCCCCTCCACGTCCTCAGCTGCCTCTGCAGGAAGGCTCAGGCACACGCCTGTGCCACTGGAGCCAGAGGTGTGCTCTGGGCCAGCTGGCTGCTGTTGGCATCCCTGGCAAGCATGGAGCCAACAGCCTCAGGTCTGCATAGGGAGGGACATCAGGCAGACCTGAAAAGATATTTTTGACTTTCCCACTCTGCTATCAGATTTGAGTGGAGCTAATCAATTAGTTGGGAGTATTATTGCTAAAAGAGGGAGTAATTTCTGAGATAGCATGTGGGTATCTTCTCTTTATTAAAATCAAGAGAAGTGGGGGGAGAAATTGGCACATTATGCACAACCTTAATAAAATGCCAGGCTTTTGGAAGCTGGAAGTGGGATTTCTGTCTGTATAACGTTTCTGAGAAGAAGCTCAGGCATCAACCTGCCAGTGCTGCTGCTCTGCTCCTGTACCTTATTCTCCCTCTGCAATAGTCATTTAGAGTAAAGAGAACTTAATGCTGCCGAGTTCTGAACTTCAAATGGTGGATTCCTGCTTAGATTTGAAAAACATACATTTCAACTGGTCATTCACCTATGACAAAGATTCATCAAAAATCTTTGCTGGCAGCGAATCAATCCTGTACTGAAGTATTTCTTGAGCAGAGGAAGCCATTGCTTTCTTTCATAACAAATCAGGTTTGATGCAAGTAAACACATGGACAAAATATATCTCCAGCTGCTCTTTTAATTCCAAGTTCTCCTCTGTTTTTACAAGAAAATAAAATAAAATTAAAAAAAAAAAAAAACCACCAAAAAACAAACCCTACCAAGCCTGAAAGCAGAGCAGCACCATAACTTCACACGTGGAAAGAAAAGCAGTAGGCTGCACGCAAAAATTCTGACATATGGTCTCTAACTTTAAAATTCAAATAGTGATGATAAAAACTATAGACAAAGCAACTTCTATTAGTAAAGGCATAAAAGAAGTGTTTCAGAGCAGCACTCTGGGAAAGTACAACTTGGGGCATCTATTTTGCTCCAGCTCTAGTGTCCTTGAGATGCACTGCAAGAGGGGAGCTTTGAGAATGCCAGGACCTTAGTTTATAAGCAGGGAGCTGCCAAAATGCCACATGCAGCTCAGAGTGCCAGGAGAGGATCCTGCAGGGAAATAGGCTTGAGGCCAGCAGGACCCCTCTGGCCTTGGGGTTCTGCTGGTCTCATCCCTATTTCCCTGCAGGATCCAGTGTCTGGCTGATAAAACCATGGGTTTCAAGGCTCTCCTGCCCTCCTCACCTGGCCTACTGAGTTACCCAGCAATCCTCCTGGTCATGGGCAAACCCCATGATATAATGAACATGCTTTAAAGCAGCCTCATGCCACATGGGTAAAGAATTGCCCATGGATTTCCTGCTGTAGAGTTCAACTTTCAGCAGCAGATCATATTTTTAGTCCTGAAAATTCCTGATCTAGGAAGTACTCCTTTGGCCAATGGATCATCAGTCACAGACCCGCTAATCAAAGTTAGTATTAACTACATGGCATGTTAATCTCAGGAGCTCTGGAGTCACTCCTGTGTATCACCATGAAAAAGAGGATTCAAATCCAGCTCCAGGTAGAAGAGATGTGCAATGCAGGTGAGGTGAAGCAGAGCTGCTGTTTAGCATGATCAGAGTATACAGAAACTACTTATGCAACTACCAAGTAAATTGACGAGACTTATTTATTTTTATTTTATGGATCATCTCAACATTGAATCTTAACTTATGATGGTAGTCTGGAAATACATGTTTAACAAAAAGTATGTCATGAAAACTCCTCAGGAATATGAATTTGGAAAACTGGCCATACTTCTGTAGGAGGATTTCTTCATAATTTCTCTAGACTGGTTAAAAAAATTCCTTTAAAATACTGAAACTTATTTTTAAATTAATGAGCACAAACTTCCCAAAATATTATAAATCCATTAAAGTATTAAATGCAACTTCTTTACAGATTACCAAGCTATTCAAGTTCCCATTTATGAATATTATTTAAAAATCTCATTTTCTATTTGGTTTTAGAAAAAAAATAGATTTAATATTTCAAATTAAATAATTCTCATGTGAATTCTTGTGAGGAGAAAGAGTCTTTTAATACTTATTTTCAGATGAGGGAAAAAAATAAGCTACTTTATATGCAAATATAACGGATTTCATTTAATTGTTCCTGAGGGAAGAAGAAGATTTGTATGCAAACCTCTTGCCAACTGGAGACTTCAACCTCCTAATTTCCTCTCAAATCATTAATTAATAACTGCTCCTTCCTAATGGAAGAGAGTGCAGTTCCTGCAGGGCACTGTATTCAAGACCTCTATGTCCCAAAAAAGTCAGCAGAAGCTGGGGGTGGTAGGGCTCAACTGTGGAAGCTGCCTTCAGCTCCAGGGCAGGGACAAGTGCTCAACATATCACAAGTCCAGCAAAGCAAAAGCAAATTTCACCCCAAAAAATAGTGCTGTAGGAAGTATTTATTAGCCACCATGAGAGAATTCACTTCCAGTAGGCGTGCAGTGATCAAAATGCTCATTCCAGTGTAACTGCATGAAACATCCTTTGCTGATCCCTGTGTTCCGTGCTGTTCCCATGGCAAGTGCTGGAAGCACTTGGCTCATTGGCACAGCCGGGCACTCAGGCGAGACAAATCATCCATCATCAGGCCACTTAAATTTCATCTCCATCTCTGACCCTGTGGGGAAAGTCTACGGGTGTCTTGTGGGGGAAAGCAATTGAAAATGGCATTGTCACAAGCACAGAAGCCAGGCCACCTCTTTGCAGAGAGGCAGGTCTCACGCTAGCACAGCTGGGTTTCAGGCTGCATCACCGAGACCTTTTTCTGCGCTCTCTCATCCTGATGAACATCCCTGACTCTTTCTCAGAACAAGATGTTCCTGATCCTGCTTAGTTAATGCATCTACTTCACATCCAATTTATACAAAAATTCTCATCTCGCCTTATCTAGCGAATCACTTAGTGAAGCCTAAACACTAACCAGCCAAAAGGCAGGTTTACAGAGTGCTCAATATAATAAACCTTAACCACTAGTTTAGAAAAGAGAGACACCCAAGCAGCTGAGCATAGACAAAGCTAGGGACACCCACTCATCCTTCTGTCCCTTTTACTAAAGAGGTTTGCAGCTTTCTGTGTCGCACTCCTCTGTGTCAGTAGATGCGCAGAAAAACAACAAATGGTTGGGCTTTTGTTCTTTTGCGCCTGAATTTGCACTGCAGCTTCTTGCTCTCCACATAGAAAATTTGAGAAGCATGTTGTGCTCACCAGTCCTGTGATTTAATAACCTGTTCCTCTTCAGGTGCAAATTATGGTCTTTGAAAGAGGTGATTTCAATTGCCTCCAGCTGCTCTCATGCCCACTCCAGGCACATCCCGGCCCTTGCCTGTTCCCACACATCCTTCAACCACCACTCACACTGTGTTGTCTGGCAAGGCAAATGGGCTCAAGCATGATTCACAGCCTAATGGAGTAATTCTAGCCTCAAGAAAACCCTGATGTGTGTTTGGGGGTCTAGTGAATTTATCTCTAGAGAAACAAAAGTAGTATTCCAGGTGCCAAGCCCACCATTCCAACTGCTGTACATAAACATATACTTTTTGGTGCATTCTGAAGTACTAGCACATGAACCAATGTGTACAAAATATTATTCCACATCTTATGAAAAACTCAAGATGTTTTAAAATAAGCTTCTCCCTAAAGAGGCAACAAGAGGATGGTTAATTAGGAGAAAATTTTTCTTTTGCATTGTTATTCACAGTAGCCTGAAAGCGTGCTTTATAGGCATGTAAGAATTATAGTGCAAATAATTAAGTTTTTTTCCAAACAATAGACAACATCAATCAGTTCCCAAAGCACTGTTTGAGCTTGACTATAGGACTCAAACTATAGTTTGCTCCTCCAGATGACTTAGAGCTTTCATTCCATGATTGTACTTTTTCAATTCAGAAGTAAAACAGCTTTGTAAATTGTTTAGATGAATAGTGCCAGTACTTTTTGTTACTTGTTACAACAGGATCTGCATTCAGTATTAGCTCCAAGTAGAGATGGAACATTAGCTGCACCTACAGTCAAATTGAAGAACCATGTTATATTATTTATTGCTCGAAATTATGTAAAGACATGGTTCATTATTCAAATTTTTGTAGCTATTACAAAGTCCATTACATTAGATTCACAATGATTGTCTTAAGCTCCTTAATTATGATTTGAAGAGCATAACTGCCAAAACCTGCCAGCCAAAAGCAAAAAACAGTCATACTCCATATAGCAACTTATGGATAGAAGCCTCTGTCAAGAAAAGCCAATATCATATCATTAAGTGTTGCTGAATTAGAGATGGAAGTTACTATTCAGCTGGAAGTCATAGCAACAAAACACATGCTTGTCTTTCTCTGGCTTTATCATTGATTTCAGGAGTGAATTTTGCACAGTTTGTTAGCTGCCCTGTCTATACACAAAGGTTTTGGAAATTAGCTGAAGCTCTTAAAGTTCCTATTAATGGAACTGAGCATACAAGAAATACTGATTTAATGAAGTGATTAAAACTGCGTTCAGTATTTTTCAGCAAAATACATTAAGGAACAAAAGTGTAGCAATTCAGTAGTTTAAACTGAAAGAAATCATTGAATCCTATATCTAAGAAAAAACTTATGTGTCACATCACAGTCCTGCTTTAAGCCTCTTCCTTTACTCCTTGACTTTCTTCTAAAATAGTAGCTGTCAGGACATCATCACTGAAGAAGGTTCTTGTTAATCTGACAGTCATTATAATCTGCTCACATTCCAGAGGTGCACAGTTTATTGTGCCAGCTTATTTTATATTTTAATTCCTATACTCTCACTCATAACAGCAGGTTCCTCAAAATGGCTTTATATGTTTCTAATATTTCAGTGTTGGCAGTCTTTTGGCACAGGCTAGTTAAAACCAAGAAATACAACCTAAAAATTCACATGACCCAATTACTGACCCAAAGCAGAAAAATCTTGAAGCTGACAAGTCAACCTGATCTGAAAACTGACAACCATGCAGACCAGCTTAGGTAGTTTTGTGGCAATTATAGAAATGAATTGTCTCTAGGGCTAAATATTAATTGTTTGTAAAGTGGTTTAGAAGTCAATATCACATTCATTGACTCATTAAATATGGGTTTTTTTACTATTCTTTCAGAACTATCAAACAATGAAACACTACAACTCCTGTAACTAATTTGAAGCACCTTGATACTGGTAGATTAATATCAAATAAGTCCCTGTTATTCTTAGATCAATAAAGTAAAAAATAATATTTTGTTCTAGCAATATGAAAAAGTCATGAAATTTTGTAATGGATTTCACCATTAGGAATTGAAATGTGATTTAATACATGACTTGCATGTGAAGTCAGCTTTTAGCATCTGCAAAAGCTCATTTCTGCCATTTGGTTGTAACACATTCACTGTACTCCCCCAATTATTTGACTTCCTACAGTTTCTAGGTCATCACTGCTGAGGCAGAAGTGCAACCAGGATAGAATTTGTCCAGAGTATAAGAGCTCCTGTTGGATATTTGGGAGCCGCAGGGTTGGAGCTGGACCCAAATCTTCACCAAAGTTCTATGTACCATCCTGGAGATAGGGCCAAACCTAGGACTAAAGACAGACACACCTACAGCATAACTCGGGTCAGGGCCAAGTCTAAGCCCAAATGAGATTCCTGAGCCCATGGTCAGGGGCTGGGGAGAGGTCCTGGGTGAGGCTGGTCAGGGCCATTAAGGGCCATTCTAGGGTGGAGAGTGAGAAACCAAAGGATGAGGTTGCAGAGTGACTGGAGAGCTCAGGGGTTTATAAGGAATTGTGTGTGTCTGGGTAGTAAACCTAGGAAAAATGGTAAGTCATACCTTGTGGAAATCCAAAATGAGAAAGCAGGACTTGAACTCAGAGGGGAGATCAAAATCCATGAAAAATCCCTGACATCAAGTCAAGAAAATAAAAAAAAAAGTATTCAAAAAACCCCAGAACTACAGCTAAAAAATAAAGAATGGAGTTTGATATGCAAACTGCCCCCAGGGAGAGAAGTAAGACTGATGGTAGAGTGCAGAGGTAAGGCTGAAACCCTCAAGAGAAGCTCAGACATGAGTAAATTTGGGCTGCGAAACCATGCTCTCTCTCTCTCAAAGGCTGCAGGCTTCTTGTCTCTTCTCACTCTATTGTCAGGAGTCTGGTGGTGTGTCATATTGTCTCTCCAGAGATGATCCCTAGGTAAGCTACCAAATCACCATTCTCATGCGACAAAGAGCAGAGCAGTAATTGTATAGACTGCATTTTGTGATGACTGAGGTGAAGGTCAATTTCATTTTTTTAATTTTCCACATTTTATTGCTTTTTAAAAACAAAAATCAACCTCTATTAAAATAGAATGGTGCAAAGTATTCAATGATTATGAAAATCCAACAATTAATTTGCTGTGCCACTTATTCTGGTTACCTTCATCCCATGAGGTTTATGATACATGGATAATTACATGATGAAACAAATCATCCTTTTCCCCACATCATGCTCCATTAAGCACATACATGGGTCATTTCTGCTGACTCCTCTCTACTGCTCTGCTCATTTGGTAGATGGAAAGAGACATGAGAGGAATGTTATTCATAAATAACCAAAATGCAGCTAAGGAAAAGCCAGAAAACTAAACTTGTCCTCAGCAGTTGCTTTTAGATATGCTGAGCAAGTCAATCCTGCCTTTTGCCTTAAGCTTGCCTTTACATTTGGGGCCTATGCTCTCCATCAGTAAACTGGGAAATAAGAGGATGATATTACTGCAGGAGATGTACAAGGAAATATGGTTTGGGGTTTTTGATGGGTTTTGGGGTTTGGGTTTTTTCCAAAATGCTTCTTTTACTTCCTGATGCAGACTCGGAGAATATGCTGAGTTGGAAGGGACCCACAAGAAAAACTACTGCTTACTGACAAGCACTGTCTTCTGTCCAGATTTGAGAAGTAATCTGGGGGTAAAGTGTCTTTATGTGTTTCATCTGACTAACACTCATTAAAGAAAAGCTATTCACCAAGGCCTGAGCTGAGAATGCAGAGGTAATTTTGTTCTGCTGAGTGTTTGACTCCACTATCTGCATAATGTTACTCTGACCATTTCTTCGAGTATATGATGTACCTGATGTGCTCTTCTAGGCACTTGCAGCAGCATTAATGTACCTCCAAGTGAAGCTGGTAAGCCCTTCAAATATTCTTTTTAAGGTTAACAAGACAGCTTATTTGAATTAAAGCTTCATGAACAAAGGAATGCTAGTCAGACCTCACATTATATAACAGTTATCTTCAAAATACTTTTGAAAATGTATCGGACTGTGGAACATTTTTAGAGTATCTTGCTACTTCTAAGAACATTAGAAGTTTTTAAAGTTTGTAAATGGAATTTTAGTTCAACAAGCCTTCTCATTTTAAAATTTCAGTAAAAAATTTATAAGACTGCAGAATTGAAAACTACATTTTTGTCTTGCAAAGACTTCCTTCCCATTGACTTGTGATGAGTCTGAGTAGCCTGTCAAATTAATATACACTTCCTACATGGACTTCATTAATCTACACAGAATACCCAGCCCATCAATATTAAAAGTACCTTAACAAGGAGAGGGGGTGGACAGGGAGTGGGCTGTGTCTCATCAGTTGCTGTGCAGTGGGTCAACATCAATAAATGATTATGGCAAGGAACAGACCATTTGTACAGTGAGCTGTTCCTAAACACATTAATTTAGGGAGTAAGAATGAAATGCAATTTTTATATTTCTTGTCCTTATCTCTACTTGGTTTAATTTTACTTTCCTCTCTCCATCTATTTTCTTCTGCTCTCCTCAGCAATTGTCATTTCTCTCTGGAAAATACGTGTGCTGGAGATTCAGCTTTTGTCATTCTCTTTTCTCTTTTTTTCCTCCCTTTTCCTTTTCTTTCACAATACTTTCTATCTTTCCTTTGTAATACATTTCAGCTTTACTTTTACTTTGTTTTTTTACCCCCTCCTTTGCAGCTTTTTCCCTCCCTCCTTTGCAGATTTTTCCGTCCCTTTTTTGTAGCTTCCTCCCTCCCTTATGTATTTTTCCACTCTCAGATTTAGTTTCTGATGAAATAACCACTTTACTTTTATAAAATACAGGTGATTTACTTATTTCTTTAAAGATGTCCCTGATGTATAATTTTGGTCTGGTTTTTAAGTTGTAGTAAATCTGCAAAATATTTTCATCATGTTTGAATTCTCTAAGTTTGCCTTTTCTTTTTTTTTTTTTCTCCTGGATCTATCTAGATCTGTCCATAAAAAATGAACTAGATTTTTGTACAAATTTTCCATTCTTTGGCCAATGTCCCTCTTGGCTGAATATTTTCAGAGGAAGAAAAGATTTTTCTCATTAAATAGTGAGAAACTGTGGAGATGACATTGCCCCAGCCCAGGGTATCCTGGAATGGAAAGGGAACATGATAAACCTTGCATCAAAAGCAGTTTGTCTGTAGGAAGAGTTGTTGTGAATTCCCAGAGACTTAGAAAGGGGAGAAGAAAGTGGCAGCATTTTACAGCCACCTGAATGCTGATTCATCAGGCTTAATTAAAAGCAAATTCTTTTGTACTGAGAGCTGTCATCAGAAGGGAAAGAAAAGAGAAACCCCATGGGTATTCTCACTCCTTCTTTTTAGTTGTTTCCCTGAAATTTTCACAGGGCAAAATTGAGCTTGATGAAACCAAGTAATAAAGGCATCCACCCAGTTAGTGAAAGTAGAAGGGGAGGAGCATGATTCCTGCCTTGCTGGATTAAGAATGCCTGAGATAACAAAAGAGGATGGGAGGTGGGAAGGTAAGTACAGTTTCTAAGGACAGGCTGCTACTAAAAATTCGAGGTTTTTTCATTCTTTTAATAATGAGATTGTTCCTGCTGTCCAAATTGGGAAGGTAAGGGCTATCTCTCCTAGCAGAACAGCAACAAAGCTGTCCAACAAATGATACTTTTCAACACAAGCATTTTTCAATGTGTTTTTTTCACTTAATTTCTGGCATAAAGCAGAACCAATTGTAGGGGGAGGTTGAGTTCACAGAGAGTACATATATATTTAGATTGTATCTGTACTTGAAATATACACTCCAAAGAGCTTCAACTCTAAGCCCACTGCAGCAGCAAGCTTTGGTACCTCTGTGTGTGCCTGCATGTGGAGGCCAGCTTCTTGTGCTGGTGGTTTATTACAAGATATGGGATGTGCTCTTCAAGCCAAACGATCCAAAAATCTTTCCAAGCTACATTTCATTACTTAAACCAGAAATTTTTCAATTTTTTTTTTGATGCTACCAAAGTTAGACTCTACTAATGCTACTTCATGAGATCCATTTTTAAAAAAAAAGCTTTTTGTAAATCCCATTTCTACACAAAATGAATTGCACTGCTCTTGGTCTCCCTGGTTTCCACACCCACTGTCACAGCAGATGGATGGGTGAGAGGATCTCTCCAGATCTCCTGTCCTCCCTTTCAGCAGAGCTGTTGTAGCCACCCTGATCTGAGTGGGCAGCCAGTGTTTGGGACCTTCCTAGGGTGTTTCTGTCAGAAAATGATACTAATGACACACGGCACACACCTCTGATGGAATCTTAGGTGACGAAGCAGGCTTGTGTGTACATTTCTGGTTCCCTGCATACAAGAGAAAAACACAAGTTTGCCTCCCACACAGTTGTTTTTTTCTGATTATTATGAGGTAAGGCGATGCAGGAAGGGAGCACAGGAGAAGGAAATTCTTTTGATTGCTCTCTTGGCAAGAATCTTCAGTAAGAACAGCAGCCTACCTCTGCCCCTAAGCTGCTGCCAAGCTGCCAGACCCCAGGGCAGTTTGGGGCCCTGCTCTGACAGTAGCAAATGGCCAGAGTGCACAGAAGAACTCATTGCTACACATAAACTCTGATTTTTGCCCCCTTAACCTTTAGCAAATAACTGGTACAGCATGCTCACATAAAAAGGCAAGTGGTGCCTTTCCCTGCCATCATTTCCTAAGTGTGATGAGACAGGGCCAGCCAAGTGTCTTCAGTTGGACATTGCTCTTTTGATAAAGGCATCATTCAAATGTAGCAATTAATGACAGTCTAGGCTAGAACAAGCTCTCACACGGAGCATTAGGGCAAGGCAAAACTTAAAACATTGTCCTCCACACCTGTAACTAAAGCAGGGGAAAAATACCTTGGAAAGGTCATGTAATCACTTAAGTTGCTACTTCATGGATCTTTAATACAAGGCACTTAAAACTGTGTAAAAAAAAGGAGTTTTGTGTTATTGCAGCCAGCAATCTAGTGCTAAGATGTAAAATGCTTCCAGCACACCCAAGTTCTCCTTTCAGCTGACTTTTTAGAAAATATTTTTGAACAAATATTCTATCTGATGTTACATTTTTCAGGCTAGACTACAGAGGGATTATCCACTTGTTGCTTTAGTTTCCCCTCAGAGACTTCTGCAATGTTTCATAAATCCAGATGATCACTACAGGTCCTAGGGAAGATGTAATTTGGCACAGGGAATATATTCTTAGAAGGGATAGACTTCCAAGATGCTGCTAAGAAAAACGATGTCTGACAGGCTGTTTAGGTCTGTGGGAGTTGATCTGTCACCTTCTCAGATTCTTATAAATCACTGCAGGTGAAAATCAGGTAAAATGTTAACATTTGTCCATGGCATCTTAAAAGTCACTTTTAAGAAGTGGCTTAGAAGTTTCAGTTTTTAACCGTGGTAATCACCTGTCAAAAGTTTCTCTAGTCTAACTTCCTTGAATTAATGGAAAAGTCTTTGGCCATAAAGCTTTGCTCTCTATGAGGAGTAAGACTTGAAAGTGTCTTGCTGCACTGAGAAGGGATAGTAATGGATAAATTCTCTGACCTTTATTAGTGATTAAGTTTGAAAGTAATCATGGAAGGAAAATGCTCTGGTCTCAGGAAAGAAGCAGTGAACACATGAATTATTTTTCCTTCTTCCAGAATCTGTGCCAGTAACAGGAGTTTCCTCAAGCAGTTCCATCACAGGAGTTCATATTAAATATTCTTGCCTGGGCTTCAAACCAAACCTCATCCTTTTTTGCCATTATTTAATATGTTGGTCATCAAAGATTAATTTAAGGAATTAAATATTTATTGAGCTTCTTACTGTCCTTTTGTGATACAAGGCTGTATGTGTGTGGAAGAACAAAAATATGATAGCTGAAACCATAACTCTTGTTTCCAAGTTTTTGTTGTATGTCAGCTTGAACAAAGAGGTATCACACTTAGCATCAGGGTCACAGAAATTCCATGAAGACCCTGCATGTACAGCAATGTTTCAGGCTTTCCCTGAATGCTGTGGAAACACACCAGCTGATCCCAGGAAAAGTCTTGTATGTGTGAAGTTTTGAAAAAAAAAATTCTGAACTCGAAAAGGGAAAAAAAAATAAAAATGAAAGGCTGAGGAATCTGAGGACTCTGAGAGATACCTCTCTAACTGGTCCTTATTAATAACAGTTTCGTGCTGTGATTATTTGCATACATTTACTGAGCACAGCAGAGCTATTTTCCTTGTTCTGGTTTTGTCCTAGAAAAGCACAAAAATACTGGTGTGAAACAATTTATCTAAAAGCAAGGTGGCTTAATTATGTTTATGCTTTATCTTTAATAGGTGGGTTTAGGATAAGCATTTTTGTCTTGTAGCAACTTTCAATCTTCCTTTCCTTTGCCACTGTAGCAGTAATTGCTCATGTGCTTGTTACCTGTCATACAAACACACAGCTCCACAGAGGAATGGGGAAGGCTGTGCTCAAACCCAGTCAATGTATTTGGGAGACTCAGCAAAACACCCAGAAGCCTGGGTTTTAAGGCTGATTTATGCCCACAGACATAGATCAGTGGGGACCAGTGGTGTGCTGATCTCAAAACAGCTAATTGGCTTGGTGGGGGCTAAAATCTGGACCTGGGTGTGTGTAATTCTCTGCTGGTGCTGATGCAAGTATCACCACTGTGCCTGGGAAAGGTTGAGAAAGGTTTCCCTCTCTCTACAGCCCTGTGCCCCTACAGTGCACTGCCTCTTTGCTTTTGTTGAAGGTTATCCATGCTGGGGGGGCAAGCTGCATTTATGGTTGGTGGCACTCACTGTGGGAGCTGGGATGCCACAGGCTTGGTGGCAACAAGGGCACAGTGGCACTGCATTGCTGTGGCCTTGTTGCTTGCACCAGAGCCCCTGAGCTCTCCTGCCTGTCCAGCTCAGCCCTGCTGCCACCCCAGGTTCTGCTGGCACCAGGGCTGGGTTTGTCTGTGCACACCCAGAGGCTGCTTCCCCTCGGTGTGCTGAGGATTCAGGAGTCACTCTGAGCTGTGCTGAGGATTCAGGAGTCACCCTGAGCTGTGCTGAGGATTCAGGAGTCACCCTGAGCTGTGCTGAGGATTCAGGAGTCACTCTGAGCTGTGCTGAGGATTCAGGAGTCGCTCTGAGCTGTGCTGAGGATTCAGGAGTCACCCTGAGCTGTGCTGAGGATTCAGGAGTCACTCTGAGCTGTGCTTCCCTGCCAGCAGGGGCCCATCATGCTCTATTGACCTGGCTTGGTCCTTACACAGGGCAGCAGGAAACCCTCCCTGTGCTGCTGCAGTGGTTTATAGTTTGAAATGCAGGGTCTGTTTGACCAGCACTCCATCGGGGCCAGCTTTACATCTCCAGCTGTAAGTGAAGGTCAGCTGGCTGCCATGGCAGTTTGTTTGTTATCCTTCAGAGCATGGGTCCTCACACACACAAGTTCCCTGCACATTGCATTTGTCCATCCTTTAAAAAAAGCTTATTTTGCTAGAGTAGCAAGAGGTTCAGCTGCTTGTGACATTAGCAGTCCTGCCAGAACAGCAACAAAAAATTCTTCAGTCTAAGTATTGCACAATCATAATGAAGGCGTTTTCAGCTGTTTCACCTGAGGTTTTTCTGACATTGTTGTGTTAAGGAGACACTGATCTCAGCCCTATCAGTGAAATTCACTATCAAGTGTGACATTTGATGTCCATAATTCAAAGCAAGTCCTTCAGCTTTTCTGCTGTGCTCAGAGACTGTCTTCAGATGCTAAGCCAAAGATTTGTTCATTCCTGAATTCTCCACAGCCCATCATCAGAGTTTTGGAGTTTACATAAGAAAAGGATTCTCATAAGCTTCCACAAGCCGTTTGGGTTCAGATGAAATATCTGCTCTTTCCTTCATCATATAAATTTGCTACATTGTTCAAATAAGGGAGAGAGTGGTTTACATATGCATCCCTGCAGCCTTTAATCTTAGATATGATGCTTTATATTCAGCAATTTTTTGGCATGAATTTCTAAGAAATTGAGGCTTATGCAATCCTAATGTACAAAAAGATTTTGTTCCCAAAAGATTTTCCAAAAAAAGACAGCACAAACCAGCCAATGGGATCACAAATCAGAAAACTTATTTTGAGACAAACTTTACAGAGAAGGGGAGTTGTGTGGAGTGAAGTTTGCGTGAGACTGCAGGGACTGTCCTGCTGCTGTTGGATCATGATGTGCTACAGAGCAGGTGGGTGCTGCAGAGCTCTCTTCAGCCAAGGCTGTGTCTTTCTGTAGCCCTTAGGAAAATGTCCAAGGAGGAAATCCTGACACTGCCCAGCCTCAAGGCAGGGAACAGTCTGTACTGGGAACTCCTTGTATTCTGATCAAGAGCTGAGGTGAAAACAAATGGAACAATCAGCCCCATGAAGGCCTTGCCCCCCTGGGTGCCCCCAGAACTACACTAAGAATGCCCATCCATAATCTTCCTGACAGCCAGCCTGGGTCAACCATGTCACCAGCCCCACTGGGGTTGGGAACACCACCACAAATGCTCTGCCTGTTGTGATGTGGCTTCTTCATTGCCAGGGTTGTTGCCAGGAGCTTGTGTGGCACCCAGGGAAAGAGGGTGTGGGGCTCCAGTGTTCTCAGGGGAGCATCCACCTCCCAGTTAAACCATGACAGTATAGGCTGTATTTGTCTTATCTGCCCCATTGGCAGCTGTCCATCTGAGTGGCCAAGGAGGGAAGGGACAGGTGGGTGCCATGGCTTGGCAACATCTCTGTCATATCGGGTGTAACAGGAGAATTAACAAAAAGAGTGGCCTCCCCTAGGATCCTGAGCAGCCCCTGTGTGGGAGCTGAGTGACCAGGCTCAGCCTAAGGCTGCCCTTGTCTCATCTCCCTGACCACTAGGAGACACCCATTGTTATGAGTAAAAAAAAGGGTTACCCATTTTTTTTAAAAAAAGGTTGTAGAATTACCAGTTTAACCAGTTCTGGCAGAGGAGAGTTCTTTGTTAGCTTCATGTTGTAATCACCTGTTAAAAGTCGGTCTTTAAGTCTCTGTTGTTGAGAATTCCCCTCCTTGTACCACCCTGCCTGCCGCCAGGAGGATGGCATTCCCCCCCCCCGACGGTGAAAGGAGGGGACGTTGGAGTTGCCATGCAAATAACCTCGGAGCCAGGATGCAACGGGGTAAACCTCCCACCAAACTCAGTAAATAAACCCCTCAAAACAATGAGCCAACCCAGAATTAAGAGATCAAAGTGATGTTTGGATGTGAGGAACAAAGACCAGAGCCTGCAGAGATGCTGAGACCCTTTTTGCTCCTCAACATAACCTAAAAGGTTTTGGCTGGACACAGGCCTTCAAATGCCAAGCAAAGTTATGGGAAGTGTGATGGTTCTCCTACGAGGATGGTAAACCCAGTCCTGCCCGTCAACAGCTGGTCGAGGCTGCACAAGGCTGCGCTTTTCCTCGTTCCCCAAGCCACTCCTGGCAGCAACAGCCATTGGGCCTCCCAACCTCAGCTGATCACTTTTAATAAAGGCCTTAAAAAGGAGAAAGATTTCCTGTCCTATTCATTTCACCCATCCCATGCAAACCATGCCAACAGCTCCACTGCTGCTTGGGCTGTCACCAGAAGCTGAAATATCACTCTGAAAAATCTCCTTCAGGGTGTGGAAAATTAAAACCATTAGACTGGCTTGAGTACTGATCCGATCCAACATGTTAATATTTATTCACCATAACAAATAAGTTGTACCTTTTTTAATTATGCTTTGTTTTTTCCTCTTTCCTTCCTACAGACTTTAATCCATTACAAAAAATTTGAGCTGGAGAAGACAGCAGTCTGATGACATGCTGAGGGATATATTTGTGAAATCCATAGTTTATCTAGAAGCTGGAGAATATCTTTTAGAAAGAGACAATTATTAAGTTAGAGAGAGAGAAAAATACTGAGGTGAGTTTCTTCTAAGTTTAACTGTTATCCTGATTAAAGACACATACATTATTTCTTGTCTGAATGTATTTAACTTCAGCTAGATCTGGCTGTCAGATACTGATATAACTTTTCTTCTAAAATAGAAAGTCTTATTGTATCAGGAATATTTCTTTCTCTCTGGATAATTCTGGGCTGTGATCATATTAACCTCCCCTTTGCTAAACTGCTGCCTGAGCTCTTGTAAACTCTCACTGAAGGGAGATGAGGCTTACTCCTCAAGCACTAGTACAAAGCTACCCTGGAATATTTACAACATTTTTACAAATGAAAAAATATTCATAAAGAGTATTCTGGATTTTTTTTCTTCCTTTTAGGGGTTTTCTTTTCCTCCTCTCACTATCCGCATGTCCAAATCCTGTATCTTGGTTTCCCAGGCAACCTCTGCTGGCTGAGCCCTGGGTGCAGTGCTGGGTTTTCAGCTCTGCACAGAGAAGGAGGAGGATGTGAAAGATGGAGGAACAGGTAACAAGCTTTAGTGGGTCAGGAAAGCCCAATAGATGACTGATGGCAGTAATGGGAGTTTTATTTAAAGATTAGAGTGTTAATAAATGCATTTATGCAGATAACTTTTAAAATCCTATGACTTGCAGGAAATAGGAGGGGGAGATTTTACATCAGTGCATTTCTAATACCAGATGCAGTGTAACAGCTCAAAGTAATACAAAGACATGAGTGACATTTGATAAGCATGTTACTTAAACTGAAACTGATACAGCTCATGCTTTCCTTTTCATTTGGAAAGCATGAGCAGAAACTACCACCCAGGCAAAATAAGAACATTTTGAGACTTGAGACTTGGCTTAGATGCAAAAATCATAAACAATAGCTTATATCAAGCCACTTCAGGTAAATAACAGAGGTTCATTTGCTATACTGAATTTGTTTTTCATTACCTAGCAGTAGATGTTACTTTACAGCTCCAAACTGACACTTGCTCACTTTTGTAAAGGCAGCTGGTCAGGAGACTACTCATTCCAACAGAGGAAAAGTTTACACATTTCAAAAGCCCCAAAAGGATGCTCTCATACTAAAACTTTCTTCTTATGTGGATTTCTTATGTGTTTCTTAAGCAGGCAGCATTCCTTTGGTCCAACAGCGTTGAATTACATGTAAATAACTCACCTCCAAATAGTCAGACTTGACTGTGGATGCAAATGAGGATTAGGTCAGTCTGTGCCACTGTGTCACTTGAGGGTGGTGGCAGTGACAGAGCTGCTAGATGTGGCAGGCTCTTGGTATGTAGGTAGCGTGTAGTCTTTGAATTATAAGTTTCAAAAGCTTTTGAAAGCTTTTGACATTTTGCACCTCCCACTGATAGATGTGGGTATGGTACTTCAAAGATCATTTGTCTCAGTGTTTGTTAGAAGAGGTGACTTATTCTAACATGGAGGGGGGGGGGGGAAGCAGAGTTAAAATAATTTAAAAATCTCTAAACAATAAAATATAAGAGATAACAAGCACATCCTGAAAGAAAACCATTCTGAAGATCATTTTGAAATGTTAAAACGCTACCAAAGCAGGGAAAAAAGGAATCTGCACAAGACCTTACTACCACCTGAATTAAAATATTCCTCCTACAAAATAGTTCATTTTCTCAGTATAAAATAATCAAGGCTACTTCCACTTTTCTTGAAGGAGCTCACAGACCCAGAAGGTTTTGGGGGACAAAGCATTAGAAAGATTCCAGCTAATATTCAGGAACACAAAAGTCTTCAGAGAGCTGGGTTTTTACTGAGAGCTGAATCTCTAAAATATTTCACCACCAAAAAGATGCTCTGGAAATGTTACTGTGCTGGTACAGCTACCATTGCCAAATCATACAGCAATGAGGATTTATTCTGAGATTCTGTGACTTCTGCTATAATGGATGATGCAAGTTATACCTACATCTGTAAGCAAGAATTATCAGAGGAAACGTTCAAGAGGAAAGGAAGGAGATGAAGGATTATACAGAGCAAGAGAAAAATGCAGATGTTTTTGAAACAAAACCATGGAGGATAGATGCAGACATTATTGCAGCATTGTCAGCCTCAGGGGTATATGCACTGGGAGAGACAGAGAACAAAAAATAGTCTTTCTTCTCTCCCAAATAACAAGTAGGTGCTAGATGGGCAACAAAGACAAAGTAGCTGTGGCAACAAAAAGTCAGCAGAAGAGAGTTTTCAATGAACACTCCCATGTCAGCCATCCCAGGCTGAAAGCACAGACAGCTGCAGCCTTTCCTCAAGGAGACAGGGGAAGACGCTGCTGTGACCAAGGCTGGTTTAGGGATCACTCTGGGAGACCCTACCCACTTTCAGCTCCCCCAGGCTCTCTCACAGATGCCCTGCCCCAGGCTCAGGGTTTGGAGTGGCCCTGTCTCCAGAGGGTGGATCTGAGGGTCTCTGAGGACACTCTCAAAGGCTCAGCTTTGCCAGGAAAGGCTGCTCAGGCTCCTGAGGCAGATGCTGGAAAGCTCCTGAGCTTCTTTTCCCAAGGACCCTGAAAGTGCTCCAAATGTCTCCCAGTGCTCAGGGAATGGTTTGCTCCTCCCAGGACCACAGGGACACCCACTTCTGACCTATTGCAGCAAGTCCTGCCTCTGTTCCCGTGGCCACCCCTTTGCCTTGCACCCTGCACCCAGCTGATCCCGGGCAGACTGCCCCCCCTGCTTCCACTGCGCTTGTGTTTCACACCACATCTGGAAGAAATGTGATGGGGCATTTTTGAAAACCTTTTCCTAGAGTCTATTATCCCATAGGAATGCTGTTTAGGAAAATGAGGAAGATTTCTTTAAGATTGATCTTTCACTGCTAGATTTGGTTAAAATTTCATAGTGATAAAAATGATTTTAATGGAACTTCCAGAAGACTAAAAAATTTTATACTGTCTTGGCTTTCATGAGGAAATGAAAGACTGAGCTTCTGGAAGTTTCAGTGAAAACTAATAAAAAGAAAAAAAAAAGAAGCTAAAATTAATTAAATGCCATTAATGTAAGACTTCTAAAGCTGACCTATTATTTATGCATAACTGTTTTGCTCCAATATGCTGGAAAAAATAAAAGTTGAGGGTTTTACCCCTTCTTGCTACAAGGCCTTATAATAATAACAGTAGATAATTCACAAGCTTAAATGAAGTTAATGAATTAATTTAAAAAGCCCCAGATTTTTCATAGTTTCTTATTGACAACTTTTCACACCCAAATTTGGAGGCTGAAGGGATGAAAGATTTTTGCTTCTAATCTTGAGTTTCTCTTTTTACTATCCTCATTTTAATGGGGAAATTCAGAGAGGGGAAAAGGAAAAACAAAATCTAAAATGAAACCTGGAAACTTAATTCTTCAGTAGCCTGGTCCTAATTTTAATTTAAGTGAAAATTCACTCTAAGAGTTGTATAATTTCTAAAGCATTTTAAAAGTCTAGAGTAAAATTTTATTCCATTTTCCTCTGATTAATTTTCCTCTGATGTAGTTTGGATTTAATGTTTCCTCAATCTTTAGTTGCTAGTTGTCCCTTTCTAAATGTTCAACACTTATTTGATGATGACTTCAGAATGTTGATTACTTTTTGAGTGATTGGTTGATTTAAAGTGAATTCTACAATATTTCCTTTAAAAATCCTTTAACTAGACTGTAAAATTGCTCAGACCATAATCAAGGCATGCATTTTCCAAAACCTGTCTTTATTAGCAAGGTTTCCAGACTTTCTGATCTGCTGTTCCTCTGTACTTCCCAGTGTAGATTAAAGGGGGTCCCTCTGTGTTCGAGTTCTTTGGTAGTTAAGCAGTTTTCAGGTACTTTTTCTTCCTACTTTTTATAGCAGAATTTAAGCAGATGAATGTGCAAGATTGCCATTGAACACAGAGGTTTTACAAGTTTGTTACTGTTTCTCTGTCAACCTGGACTAGTGTGAAAACAAGCTACTAAAAATTCAGGAGTAAAGAGAGTCATGAAAAGAGACCACACAGATGTGTCTGTTCACTCCCAAAACATAAAAGGTGAAAACTGGGTGTGATCATCCTACAAAAATATAGGAGGAGAAGAACAGTTTTTTATTAAAGGCTAATACTGGCAGAGGAATAAACAGATAAAAAGATACCATGAATACATTGTGAACATATTTATGCTGAAAATAAGATGAAATTTCCTAACTGCTAGAGCATGGAGAATCTGGTCTGAATGGTGCAAAAGGAACAAGATATGAATTAATTTGAGGATAGGATAGGTGCAGAATAATCCCTGATATGTTAGAAATTTGTAGTTGTAGCCCGCACAAATGTCTAACAGAAACTGTATGGTATGACTGTGGGAATGGAGTTGGTGATGTGATTTCCTTTTCCTGGTTCTGTTGCAATTTCAGTCCCAGAAAAAGGTAATTTCAGAAGTACCTTAAACCATGTATCTTACTTAGGGTCTTCTTAAAAGCATTGTCCAGGCCCAGAAGAAAAGTCTTCCTTTAAAAAATGCTGGGACTCTATGATGCCTCCCACATTATAAACAAGTATTTCTCCTGTTCCTCCCTCTCTGCTGAACTTTATTTTCAGAGGTCAAAGAAGTGCTCTCTACAAAGCAACCAATCCATGGGTTTCCCATGTGGGTCCTCCTCTCTGCTCCCAAGCTTTGTCTAATCAGAAAAGGAAAATCTCCCCTGGCCTCCCAAGCACCTGGAGGTCCAGTGAGAGAAATCACTCTGCACATGCAGGGTTTCTGGAGATCCTCAAGGAATGGCCTAGGTCATGGGATTCATGTGTTTTCAGAACCTTTTTCTCATTTTGCATGCCCAGAAACAAATGGTTGTACAAAGCCAGTAAGAAATGTGAGCCTGAAACCTCTGAAATTGCTCAGGTGGGAGAAGAGGGAACAAGTGATGGGGAAGGGGTAGGGATAAAACCAGAATACAAAGACATCTTCTATTTATCTTTCTGTTTTGGGGCTGCTGGAAAGTTTTTGAGGCATTTTAAAACCCTAGGAGCAGCTGTAGTTTATGTGCAGAGTGTGGGTAATCGAGTCAGGCTTCGAGACAGAGCCATCGCACGGCTGCCTGGAGCACATGGTAAATATTTATGGACGTGCCAGTCTAGAAGCAGTGGCATTTCCAGGTAAAAAAACCACAATGAGCATATCTTTATCAAACAGCTCCAGTAATAACCTTTCCTAGCCACCATTGTGCTCTTTTTTTTTTTTCTTTCATGAATTTTTATATGGCTTTCAGTGTTTTGTTCTGTGGTTTGTAAAGGAAAATTGACAGCTCTGCAATTATAAACTGAGGAAAGAGGCTCTGAATTTCCATCTTAAAAGAGGTAAGGGATATCTAGAAACACCTCAAGGCGTGTTCCTGTGGGCATGCTATTTAAAGATCCATTTTTTTTTTAATCCTCTTTTCTCAAGATAGAACATCTATACAGAGTTAAATCATGGCAGATCTTTCTGTGATAAGTGTTGATCAGGATTAATGAAAATGGAGAAGTGCTGTGTAAATCTAGATTCTTCCCCTTCTCCTTTATAATAATATATTTATTCTTCTGTTTTCATTAAATATTCTTTTTTTCCTTCCGGCAGACAAAACAGTAGCACATTCCGAAGACAAAGTGTGTAGGTGTGTTGCCAAGGACAACAGTTTCAGACATAAATTGCTTTTGAACCACAAACCCTTTCACTGCTCTTTATTGAAGGCCATCTGTATGCTGTTATGTTAATTGAAGGTTTTCGGGCAACCCTCCTGAGCAGGGATTCCGTCTGTTAGCAAACAGCCAGGTTACAGCCTTTTTCACAGGGTGGTGGCATGAAGTTTCACTGCAAATAGGTGTGTCCCAGAACAAGTTAAGGTTTAAAACAAATTGTATAAAGTAGGAGAAAAACTGTTCCTGAAAGAGTAGTTCCTTAAATGCTACTAAAAGGGACTTATAGGAAGCTGGCAAAAAAAATTGCAACTAATGATTTCATCTTATTGATTAAGTGTACACAAGAGAAATAAAGCACAATGCATTGCCCAAGATTGCCCACTTTTCAAATTACAATTTCATAGTGGTTGCCTAGAATCAATCCTTCATCTCTATCAATTTGATCTTTGCATTTTCCTAATGAAGGCGGTGGAGCTTAAATGAGTTTCACATTTGCTGAACTTTGGACTATTTTACAAAAAAAAATTCCCTGACAAAATGGAAACATCAGTCAATTGGAAAGAAAAGTTATCAAGGCAGAAAATTCCTTTTGCTTTGCAATCAGCCTTGTCCCTTGACATTGACTGAAAGTAAAAATGAGTCAGATTTTCAGGGAAATAGTATAATTGATGGTTTTATGAATTTGCAGTAGCTTCTGCCATCCTAAGACCTGGCTGTTGCTCTTTGCTTTGTTTTTTTTAGTAGGCACAAGTGTAATCTGTGTCTGGTAGGATCCAATTACAAACTTTCAGGTACATAAACCACATGGCTTTTGCTCCTTTTATGTTCCCAAAGACACTTTTGATGCTCAATCAATTATAAACATTATAATATTAATGGCTTAGCTGCAGAATGCTGCAGAGTTTCAAACACCAATGTCAGAAAGAGGTTTAATTAAATTGTTTAAGTCCATCCATCCATCCATTCAGCCCTCAGACCTGAGATACTATTTTTGGGGGGGAGGGGAAGCCTGAATGGCTGACAGCAACACTATACATAGCAATATCCAATATCCATAGAATCATAGCACTCCAAAAGAAACCCTTAAATGATGGCAGCAAAGAAGGGATGGCAAAATGCACAATTTTTGCATCTGACATCTGGTTTTATGTTTTATGAGAACTTCATGTTGATTTTGAGCATTGCTGTCCCTGTTCTCTTTAACAGCTGTGGAAATTCAGAGCAGAGATCCAAGCTGACCTCTCACCAAAAACCAGGGCACTTCTCTCTGGCTGTGTGGGTCCAAGCACCAGCCTCAACACATACAAGCCATATATTGCTGAGGGCAGCCTAATTCCTAAAGAACACAATTCCCTGGAAATGAGAACTATGACTAAAATCAGCCCAGAGAAGCAGATCCTCTCTGAAAATGACCCCATCTCTTTGTAACTTGCATTTCCCATGCTCTTGAGAAAGCTGTAATGTTGGCCTTCAAGTCTGTCTTTGAGGTGAGATTGTAGCACAAGCTCTGCTAAAGCACATTTCTGTTGTGACACTTGGAGACAGCTTGTTCTCAGCAAACATTTGACAGTTTTCTTTTTTTTGTTTTCTAAACTGATCAATGGAACTAGGCAAATTATATCATAATGATATTTAAAATACTTCTAGAAGAACTATTTCATCTCTGAGGGCACTAAATAACAGGACAAAGGACTTGTCCAGACCAGAGACTGCAGGGTGTCTCAGCCCCTGCTGATCTCTCCCTCCTGCAGCATTTGGCCCTTGAGCCCCAGAGCTCCTACACCCCATATGTGTAGTGGGCAGTGTTCTGAGTGTCCCAGGCTTCCAAGCACTCTTCATAAAGTTACCCCTGGTCCAAGTGCTCTGCAGTGTGAGGCACAGAGACTCCCAGGAACAGGTTGAGTTCCTAGCCAGATATTCCTTAACAAGAATTTGGCCCATCTCTCCAAAGAGCTGATTTTAGGCTCTGGTTACTGGGTTCTGTATTGGTGTCTCTGTTTCTCTTTTCTTAGAGCAAAAGTCAGGGAATCTCAGCGATCAAATATCCAATCCCTGCCCTCCCACCAGGATACAGAGTATAATAGGGAATTCAAGTTAATAAAAGATAAGGTAAATAGAAATATCTCATACTTGGTAGATAAGGGAAAATGACTGCAACAGACAGAATAGAAAATAAGAAAAAGAGAATATAAAACACAACAATAGGATTCCTAGTGTCAGAATAAGAAAAGGTGCTGGGCTGGTAGATGGCCAGCAGTGCACGTGCGTCCAAATGTCTGTGGAAGTCAATTTATATATCAAAAGGTGAATGAGAACATAAGGGAGATAAAATACAGTATTTTAAAGTGTTAGAAAGATAAAAAATATATGTATTGATGTACATGATTATTGGGGAAAGACTTGCAGAAGTATCACTTGGAAAGGGCTTATAAAGAATAGAAAATACAACAAAAGGTATGCAAAATTACTTGGTGTTTCTGGAGAATCTTGGATAAACCTGTATAAAATATACAGGTTTTTTCTGTTTAACCTTGTGTAACTTTTTATGTGGGTATTGTCAGGACAGATTACATCTTTCATGTGAGCATAGAGAAATCCTACATTTCAAATTATTTTTCAAATGAGCTGTTTGAAAAGGAAGCTTGAAATAACAAGAAAGAAAAATGTTAGCATTTAACTCAGCAGAGATGAAAACTGAGGGATTTCCCTAATTCACACCAGTGAAAAGGATCACCTGCAGAGCCATGCTTAATTCATTTGATAAAGCAGAACTCCCTAAATAAATGGCTCTGCAAAGCTGGGTTGACTTAAACTATTTAAACAAAGGAGATGAATCATCAATGATACAACCATAAGTAGCAGAAGAAAAGAAACGGAGATTATTTTTCAGGGAAAAAGTCGTGGCGACATGGGCATTAGTCAGTCAATAGAAGCAATAGAATATTCAGTAAAAATCAGCCTGTAAAATACAGTAAATGGTCTGAAAGTGAAATCCAGCACTTCTGCATTGGCAAGGAGCACAGCAGAGAAGAAATCTCTTTTCCAGCTCTGGTGCTGTCATTCCTGTGCTTCGCTTGCCAGTTTTCTTTAGCAGACCGATCACACTCAACAGCTAACACACATCGTGCATGTCCTCTTCAGTTGTACTAGAAACATGACAATTTTTATCTGTGAAAATCCAGATTTTCTTTTGTCCATCCAAGTCTTGTATTTTCATTGCCCTCATCACAGTAAAATTTAAGCCCTCCTAAAGTGAGTTAGATCTATATCGCATGAGCTTTTAATATTTGCAAGTAAAACAAAATAAATCACTGTGATATTTTCATAAATATCTGAATCTCTTTTTCATCCATCCCCAGCTTTTGAAGAAAAGTAAGAAGCTTAGAAATAATTGATTTCTGGGCTTTTTATATCAATAAAACAAAACACAAAAAAAAGCTAAAATAAGTAATTTTTTTTTTTAGCGAAACAACTATAAATACCTTGCTAATGAACTAAGACAGCTGATGGAGAATGCACCAAAATGTTTCCATCTCCTTTACTTGGGGCTTATTATTCTTTTAATTTATGTAAGAAAATATAAAAAACAAATGTCCTGTGGAAATGTATGGACTTCCTCTAAGTGCTCAAGTGAATTTTTCCTGCTCTTTACCTCTGCATGGTCAAAGCAATATGAATGCTCACTAAGCCCATTTTCCTATTTTGTGATTCCACTTTTACAACATAGTGCAAATAACCCAGGTTTTCCTCCAGGAAAGGAAGCACAGACGCCCACAAAAAACTTTCCCCAGTTTCTCCTCCTGGCCCAAAGTCAGACTTCACCTCATGAGTCAGAAGTTCTTCACACTTTGAATTGTTTGTTATTTGCTAGAAAAGACACAGCACAAACCAGCCAGGACTGTAGAAGATCCAATGACAACAGCAACAAAATTCCTTTTTTGAGACCTCTGTTGTGATTGATATTGCCTAGAGCTGCTGTGTTGCATTTTGGGAACTTCTAACTAGTGCTGCATCTGAACTTCTCATGCAGCAAAGACTTTGTACACCTAGAAGAAAGACTAGCAGCTGGCCCTCATTTTGACCCATTCCAGGAGCTGCTTGTCCAGACTCCTGTGGGGTACAGGCCTGGAGGGAAGCTGGGTCCCAGTCATTTGGTTTGTGCTGCCTTTCAAAGGGAGCTCAAGGGGCTGAAGAAATGTGCCAGGAGAAATCTCATGACATTTAATAAAGAGAAATAAAGAATCCTCTACCTGGGGAGAAATAGCCCCTTGTACCAAAGCAGGCTGGAGGGCAGCCAGATGGAAAAGCTCTGCAGAAAAGGGTCTGAGCAGAGGGGCTGCTGGGCACCAAGCTGGCCACGAGCCAGCAGTGCACCCTCACCCTTCCAGCCTCAGCAATTCTGTAATTTTTTTATGTTGACATGTTTGTACATCCTCGTGAAACATTTCATGTCACATTTTCCTCAGACTTAGCAAAAATCTCTCAGGCAGCTCTCCTGCCAGCTGGATGAGGCAATAGGCTAAAAACAAGAGGGGACTTTCACTCATTCTCTTGCACCTCTTTGTAACCTGAATGTGAATGTGTGATGCTCCCACACTGGTTATTCTGTAATGCAGGTCCTAAGCACCACAAGCATATGAATTAGAACATTTGTAAGTACAATAAGCTTGGCAGAGAAATTATAATGATGTGGACTGATCAAAAGATGACTTTCATTGTGCAGCTGAGAATACTGCAATTCAAGAGAAATTAAAGTCTTCAAAGTTGTGGCTGTGCTGCTTAACAGATGGGCTTCTTCAAAGATTCATTATTAATCTAACAGAAACTATAAATACCAGAGTGTGAATTGAACAACCAAACCACACACCTGCTGGTTTAAATCCATCAGGAATATGATCAGATCTCTGCAGCAAGAGCAATGGGGGAAAAGAGCCAAACTCCCTGTTGGCTAAGGAAAGCAATATCAAGCACCTTGTCTTGATAGGTGAGACACAATGGCTGTTTTCACCATATAAATGATTACAGCAAATGGGATGTAATTAAATTTCATGACATTTTTAGAAAAAGAAAAGCATGCATGAAAACACATTTTTATACAGAGGTTGTTATTCTTGAGAACAAGGAATCTCTAAAACCTGTGATTAATCTATGGAGAAAAATTTCATCCTCCCTTCCCTGCAAAACTCATGCCTCTGCTTCTGGTGCTCAGATCACTTGTAGAAAATGGCTGCTTCTTTTACGTCTGAAAAATGCAAAGCAGAAAAGGGAAACATTGAAAGGCTGTGTAGCAACACAGCATTTCTAGATATACCAAGGGTAGATAGATGCCAGTTAAAAGGAAAAGTGAATATAATAGGATTCTTCAAAATCAGCTCCTGCTTTGGGTGTAGAAGAGCCCATCCTGACAGCCATGCTGCTGTGGTTGCCCAGCTGCCAGTACCCTCACCATCTAAATCAGCACTAGCTGCTGCCTTGCGTGTGTTGAAATCCCACCAACAGCTGTCATTAACCTCAGAAATAAACCACTGTACCCAAGAGGACAAAAAGCAGGGGAACAGCCATGTAGAACGTTTGTATTGGACCTTCCTGTGAATGGACATGGAGGTTTTTGACTAAGAAAGGCCTGGAGCTGATGGGGCTGCTCCAAAAGCAGGCACGGTGATGTCAGCTCCCTGCTGGGCTCTTTGCCACTTCCCTGGACAAGGAGTGAAGGTCTGTTCTTCATCCTGGAGGAGAATCTCCCTTTGGCAGCCACCACTGCTGAACAAGAAAGTTTTCAAAATTACTCTGTGTCCCTTGCACTCTGTAGTTGCTTACGCAGGAGCTGTGGCCCTTGTTGCTCAGTTGCCCTTGTGTGGTTACATGCAGCAAGAATCTCCATCACGGGCAGCAGGCACAGAGGAAAATTACTTTCACTTCTTCTCACCCCACGTGTTTTTGACTGCTGCACTGTAACATTCCAGTCAGTAGAGTTCTGTGCAGTGATCTGCTGCATTTCATCTCTTGGTAGCTTGCTGGAGCTTAGTCTTAAATATTTTAGCTGAGGTCTGGTAGGCTTCACTTTGTTTTCTCCTCACCACTTTTCATCTGTTGTAGCTCCTGCTTTCATTCCTACAGCCTTGCTATATCACTGAGCGTTAGGCCTCACTCTCCTTTGAAACCGAAAGGGAGTTACCCTAGAAAATAAATTATGGCTTTCCTTGCTCAGGATGGGCCACCTCTCACTCCTGAAAAATAATCTAAATGTAAAAAATAATGTTAAAAGTAATCAAAATGTGGATTTTTGTCTTCATCTCTGAGCTGTGTTGTTCCAAGAGATCCAGCATCTCTGCCTAGTCCATCCAGCCCAGCAGCTCTGGGAGTCCCCTGGTGAGGCTGGGTTTCCTTGTGTCTGCAGTGCACAGAGCAAGACTGTCTGCACTACCTACACTTTAGACCACAGCAGACACAGACAATGTGTAATGCAGATGCAGGCACAGCTTCTCTAGGTGATTAAGGTTAATTCCCCAGCTGGGATCTGGAGGAGCCTGGGATTACACAGATTTTGAGAGTCTGGGCACAGAAAAGTTTAACTGTGATAACAGAGGAGCCCTGCACACAAACACAGCTCACGCTTGAACTCAGCTGAAGATACCAGTCTGGTGTTGTGCTGAAAAGGCTCCTCCTTGCAGAAAGGCTAAATCCTCCTGGATAATTCAGCATTTCTAATCTGAGCTGCCTTGCATCCAGATGCTTCAACAAGCTTACTCCTCCATGGACGTGGAAGACCACACAGGCATTCTCTGTCACCTGGGACAAGCAGCAGCCTCTTGGCTTCGACTGTCCAGCTGTAAAATAAAAATAAATTGCCCCTTTCTGTGAGGTCTTGTGAGGACTGCTACATTGAAAATATTTATGTACTCACTAATTATGGAAATTTAAATATGGTTAATGAAAAAATCAGATTTAGTAATATAAGTAAAATTACATTTAAATGCTGTCAAGCCTGATTCAGGTGCAGACATTGAAAATTCACAGAAACACAGAATATTCTGAGTTGAATGGGACCCACAAAGATCATCAAGCCCAACTCTAAAGTAATTGGCCTGCGCAGGGATTAAACCCATGACCTTGGCATCATGACCTTCATGCTCAAACCAACTGAGATAGCCTCAGGGCCATTTAGGGGTTTATATTTGATTTTGTAGCTGGCTGAGAACCAGTTGTCTCCAAACCCTGTGGTGTGGAACCCCAGCCATGGTAGGAGTGCTGTGACTTTGCCCTCTCATCTCTACCATGACTGCTCACATTCATGTTCACATAACTCAGGCTCTGCTGCTGCACAGGCTTTGGCAGGAATCCTAGAGGAAAACAGAGGCTGCCATTTGACAGGGAAGAGAAGGATGGTAAATTCTTTTGTAACATGTATTTCCACCAAGACATGTCACATCCCAGTCCTCATCCCCATGATGTGCTTTCTCTGGCTGACACCATCATTCTGCTCCCTTGCAGGGAGGAAATGTGCAATAAATAAACATTAGTCAGAATTTTTTAGCTAGGGTTTTAATTATTTAATTATTTTTTCTTTGAAACAGCTTTTTCACAGTTCCCTATGCTCATGCAGGGTTAAGGTTATCACAAGTGTGGGGAAAAAAGAAAAGTTTTGTGCAAACAGTGCAGGCAGGGAGAGCAAATGAAATGGGCTGTTTGAACTCAAAGCTTCTCATTACTCTGAAAGAGAACAAAATTAAAGGGACCTGAGGAAAAAGACCAGAAGTTCCTGAGGAATGCTGTGTACATATATCTTCCAGAGCCTCCTCCAGCACCTGGCTGGTTATATTTGGAATGTGAACACACTGCTTTTACTGGAGAGAAAAGGTAAGAAGACAAATTAATAAATTAGCAATCATCTGAAGTTAAAAATTATTTTTACAGAAAAGCAAAAATATATTCCTCTGCTTCACACAAAAATAGACCCATGAACCAGAAGGGATCTGGTCTTCTATATAAACTGCTTGAGCTCTGGCATGTCAAAAGCCACCACAGTGACTCATTTCAGGCAGTGTTATTTGAGCAATGTACTATTCTAAAATATATTCTTTATCTGTTCTTTGGCTTTTGGATGCTCCAAACAATATATACTCTACCTGGTGAGCAATGCAGACATCATTTTTAAAAGAAGCTGAAATAAATGTTTCTTTCTTTCTAATGTCTTGTAGCTTTCCTTTTTAATAGAAGAGTTGTGATTTTTTTTCTTAAGGTGCTTCATATACTTTGACAAGAGTATTCTCAGACAGAAAGGGGGAAATTCTTTCTTCAGGAGGAAATTTATGTCAGTAAGGTTCCCTGTTAATTTTGATTGAGAAGTGGAGAAGTTTTGCTGACAAGAAAAAGAACCCTCAGTGGCTTTTGGAAATGTGAAAGTACATCACAAGCATAACAATAATGTTTGGAAGTCACACTCAGTCAGCAATACTTTTCTGAACACAGTGCAGGCCATATCTGAGTAGGGTAGAGAGGCCATTTTATTTTCAGAGTCCCTGGAGAAGCTATAAAATCTCCTCTAAAGTTCATCATTTGTCAGGCTTCATGTGCTTCACAATATTCAGCAACTGTGTATCCTATAAATCAGTAAGTCTTAATGTGATTTGAAAAGCCCTGGGTGGAATTTTTAAGGGAGCTGGCTGTGTTTTATGGCTCCCATCCCTGGTTCCAGATGGTAACACATGTTTAAAGACATTACATACATTTCCACCCACAACATAAACAAATAAACACAACCCATCCTAAAATTTCTAACAAAATCCAGGATCAGAAGTTAACAAATGTGAAAAGGCAGGGTCACCAAACAGGGTCATCTCTGGCTGGCTGCACATTGCTCACAAAGAAGTTCCAGCTCCTTCCCACCTCCCCAGCCTGAGAGCAGCACCATTCTTTGGCAGATACCTGAGTCCACCTCTGTGCTAATTTTGCCCATAGTTTTGCTTCACCTGCACAAAGCCAGCCCAGGTCAGCTTGAAGCACAAGATGCTCAAGGGACCTTTTGCACTAAGCTGATATCACCTATTGCCATATTTACCTGGGGCAGTTTTAGCCAGTCTGATATTGTTTATACATTAAAGACTAGAGATCTCTATTCTGTACTCTTGCAGCAATACTCAGAGCAGCCTCAGACCAGGTCTGCACTGACTGACTACACACATTTGCAGAACAAGTTTTGTTCGTTATACCTCTCTTTAGAAAATCTGGGGTAATCTGCAGCACACACAGAAAAACTTTTGCTTCTTGGAGTCCTTATGTAGAAGCATCCTCCCATTATATATGGTTTAGCTTTTGTTTATGGTGCTGAACACAAATTTCCGTAATGGCATTGATATATCACTGTCTACAAGTCATTACCATGACTGAGTTATTTATGTCCCTAAATGTTTACGTATTCCATTTCAACCACAAACTATTTATCAAACAAAGGCAATCACTGTGAAACAAACTCAGCCTTTTGCTTGTGAAGAATGATCCAAACATAAGCACTCTCTTCCGACTGCACATTAATCTTCTATAAAATAAAAAGTCTGTCCCTTCTTCCAAGCCAGGAGCAGTAAAATGATTTCAGGATGAATTTTTGAAGTACTATGTAGAAAATTGCTCTTTTGAGAAATCCTGGTCAACATATTTAGCTCCAAATGCATATTTCATAGCATAATAAATTGGTATTAGATGGACATAACAGCAGCATAAGAAAAATAGTTATTAAAAGAGCAGTAGTTATTTATTTGATAGTAATTTGCCTTCAAAGAATAATGTACAATCAGTTATTACTTTACATGCAAGACACATCCTCTTCCTATTTTATTGGTCAAGATGACTTTCTTTTTTTTTTTTAAGGGTTGAATTGTTCATCAAGAGCATTGCAAAGGACATGAGAATAAGACTGAATTCCCTGGAGTGGGGCCCAGCTTTTGTTCTGGCTGAGTAATCTGCAGTCATCCTGCAGATCCTATGCCAAACTGGACCCAGCAGGCTGATTTGGCTGCTAATAATTTCAACATGGTTTGGTTGGCCCTTCACTTCCAGGCTGTTCATCACTTGAGCCACTGGAGACAAATCTAGTGGCTGCAGAGGGACCCCCAGAAAACAGGGACCTCCCAAGTCCAACCCTCTGTGTTAAAGCAGGATCATCCACATTTAAATCATTCCCCACAGCTTTTATCCCAACAGTTCTTTAAAAAGTCTCAGTAATAGAAGCCCTATCAACCATGCCACCAATAAGAACACGCTTCTCTGATTGTTAACAGCAGTGTTAAACACTGCATTTATATCAGGTGCTAAAGTAATTTTGATAGAAGTTAAGAATTTAATACTCCACATCACTTAAAACTTAAATGAGGCACATTTTAGACATAGTTCAAAAAGCAATTTTGGCACATGAATGTTTTTCAGCAATTACTGTTTTTTCAGCAAATTGCTTCTTGTAACTAAGTTTGACTGGTCCTGCTCCTAAAACTAACACTTATCCCTTCATGAAAATAATGTGAGGTACCTATCTCTGTAGTACAAATCACAATTACTGAGGCTATGAAACATACATACAGACCTGCACCATAAAGATAATGCCCAGATTAATCTCTGAGTTGTTGTTTACCCACACAAATACTCTTCTACTGATTTGCATATGAGCAACATACATATTTCTGGATTTTATTGTCATCATCTGTTTGCTGGCAACTAGGAAACATGAAAGCAGTAATTCAGTGAATAAATTATTTGCTTTCAACAGTCCACCAAGCAGTCACTTTTTGTTAGAACTACAATACCATTGGTTAGCTTCAAAGGAATTCTTTTTGTCCAATTTTTCTTTTTTCTTTTGAATGGATCAAATTTCTAGAATAAATCAGCTAAAGGAAACAACACAAAAACACCCCAAGCCATAGAAATGATCGTCCCATGGTGTCTTGGGCAAAACAATATGTGTCAGCCTAAAAGTAGGCTGGCAATGTTCCTTTGCCAGGTCCTGCCCTGGGCCAGCCACTCCAGCTCACAGCAGGCTCCTGATGGAGATCCCAGCTAAATTCCCCAACAGGGCTCTCCAGTAAGGGTTCTCCTCACTGACATTTATGCAACAAGATCAAAAATAAGGTGGCCTTTGCTGTGACAACTCGCATCAGTCCCCAGAGAGGTGCAGAAGGACAAAGCAGCAGATAAAATGAAAACAAGACAACAAGCTTTGGAAGCCTAGGAACTGCTTGCTTGGTAAACAAAGGATGTTTGTGGTGGAAGTCACAGGGTAAGAAATGGGGCTGGGAAAAACACCACCTCCAATGGCACATGAGCATCAGTTCATCATTACAGACAGTGTTTCTTTCAGCTCTGTACAAGCCTGTCATGCTCTAAAGATACAAGTCCTAAGCAATAGATTGTAACTTCCACTGCCCCAAGGAGACAGTAACAAATTAGAATTTTTGTTCAAGATGTCTTTAGAAAGGCGAGGAGCCAGCAGGCAGTGGTGGATGAACGTGGATGGGACAGCACTTGACAGGAAATGACAGCATTTCCAATGTCCAGCCACAATACTAATGTCTACCAGACCCAGAAAACCACATCACCACCAAAGCATCTGAAGGCTCAGTTACTTAAGCTAAGCTTTGCTGGTTAGTTTCTAAGACACAGCCACATAGTCACAGTCAAGTGTGGTTTTAATTGCAACCCAAATCTATTAAGGGTCGTTTAATTGCTATTCATCTCCTGTGCACAGGTAGCTCAGCTAAATCCAAACCATTTCAGGGCTTTTTTAGCTGGGCTGTCTTTGAACAGAAGTAGGTGAGCAAGAAATACCTGACCTATCCATGTGGCTCAGCCTTGAGACAGTTACCTCCAGATGGTACAAGCTAAGGACAGTTTTCATTAAACTGTTCACACTACTTCTGTAAAAGGACCTGGACTAGCAGATGGATTGGAAACATCTGAACATTTGAAAATTTAGATTATGTGAAACATTGCTCGTTGATTATTTTTTTCCTAAATTTGGCTGGAAAAGGAAGATTTGGGAAGCTATCCAGGCAACAGACTAGGACAGGAAATCTGGAACCAAACCATGGAATACAGACATGTGTTGTGCCTTTCTTATTAGCAGCATGCCAAATGCAAAGGTCTTCATCAGACATCTTGGCTCCGAGGGATTAATTAACAGTTGCTGCTAGTGAAGAGGTATAGGATGCTATAGTACATATCCCATTTCTCTTGTAGCAATGTGAGCTTATTTCAGTGAGTCCTACTTTTGTTTTATATCTACTTTTCAGGAACTGAAAAACATATATTCTTGCTCAAGCTCACAAAGCAATTTTGTTTGTTCTGGTAAAAGAGCAAGGATGAAGCAGGCTTACCTGTAAACAATTTCTTTTTCTTTTATCAGCTCCACATTTTCCACAGATTACTTGTCACAAAATCAGAAAGGCACCACTTGAAAATAAAAGAGGAGCCTAACTCAGGTATTGGACTGCTGAGATAACACTGCAGAATTAGGTTCAGGGGAAAATAAAAGCAAGATAACATATCAGAAATTCAGCTTGCTAAGGTTTAGCTAATATTATTTTGTGGTCCTAAAATACCTCACAATTAAAAATCACCTTACAGTTAAAAATAACTACCACAAGAGTAGTTATTACACCAGAGTGCACTATTGGGAAAAAGACCATGCTAGGGACTCTTTATTTCTTACCCCCTAATTCATCAATTGCTAAACCCCAAACTGTCAGCACAGCTCTGTAAAGCACACGTGTGACTGGATGTGTGTGAGTGAAATGCTTTTAGCAATTTGTCAGAGCAGAAGCACTAATTTATCCCCGGCTCAGCTCTGCTGACACATTCAGTGCGAACAAAGGGCCCTGCACTGGGTGAGCAGCGAGGCTGGGGCTGCCCAGGGCGCCCAGATTTCCTGGCAGTGACAGCCCCAGACAGGCTCTGGCTCCGGTGGCAGAAGCAGGGCAGGTGTGCCCTAAATGCAGATAATTGGGCAGGCTGGTAAAGCCAACACGTGCTGCTGGCAGTGCCAGACAGAGCAGGTTCCCCTGACTGCCCATGTACCCACCAAACATGGCCTTTTCCAGGATCTGAAAAAGATGGCTCAGTTGTACATTATCCTGGCAGTCACAACCTCTTAGCTCTGTCAGAAAGAAAACAGGAGACCCCCACTACAGCAAAGCATGGGCAAGAAGCAGAGAAAGTTTCCCAGCTTTATTAATTAGAAGTGGTAAAGAGCAGATGACTCAAATTATGACTCTATCTGTGTTTAATGGAAATGTATTTAAATGTGTGTTTTATATTGTCAATATAAGTATCAGAATTGTTCAAGAGTACCATGAAATATCTTGCAAACATAATGGGATAGCATCTTCCATTTAGCACAATTTTTATCATGTGGCTATTCCAAGTAACATGAAGAATGTTTGCAATCAAAATAGGAAATCAAGTTTTTATTTTTTTTTATCTAATAAATGCATCTGAAATTTACTTCTCATCTCTTGTTGCATGCTGAGGCAACATAGATAACCTCTTATAGCTTTCTCTAAAAAAATTAGTTACAAATTACTTAAACAATGATCTAGAATTTTTAATTCAAAATATCTCACATTGACACTTTAATGTAATTATGATAAAAGCATAAATAAAACTCACCTCTCAAAAGCTAATTTAATCATTTGAAGCAATTATCTCAGTTTACATATGTACACAATTTTCCTACACAAAATTAAAAATTAATTTTGAAGCATTAAATTATAAAGTAGATTATGTTTAAACTCTGTTATATAGTTACATTCTACATAGATGTAATACTATATAATAAAGCTTTGTTTATATTAAAAAATACAGAGGTACTGATGTTTAAAATCTTGAAAACTGAAGCAAGCATGTTCCCATCCTCATAAATTCATGCTGAATTTAGGTTTTAGCGTGGTTCAATGGGTTGAAAAGCAATAAATCAGCCCTAGGAAAATGGGTGAACTTCTTAAAAGAAACTATATGAGCACACTCCTTGCTCTTCAGATTCCTTTCTGACTTAAATTTTGATGTTGTGCATTGCTCTCAGCCCAGCTGAGTGGATGACAGAGACTGCAGTTTAACCCTTGCTATGCCTCTTCCCAAGGAAGGAAAAAAAACACCCCCTAACAAGGGGAAATGATGCCCTGCTGAGGAGGCTCCAGCACTGCTGACTGACAAGCAGCTCTGAGTGGGGCAGGAACACCCAGGAACTGAGTGAAGTAAAATACAGAGAGAAGAGGATTCTGGCTGGAAGCCTGCACAGGCCTTGTTTAGAGAGGTGAAAAAAAAATAAATTTTCAATAATTCCCAGAGACATATGGGTACAAAATTCTTTGTGTTATTAATCCCCACTCATTTTCAAATTTCACTATGCTGAAATTTTAGCATTTAATACCAAACCTGTGTTTTCTCACCCTCTCTTCTTCCCAGCTATCTATGAGAGATTTCTGTGAAGTTTTATTTCTGCTGAAGGATCTGGTTACCCCTTGCCCTGGCTGGAGCTCAGCTGGGTGAAAAGGTTACATCCCCCAGCTCAGCAATGGCTTCTCACCACCACCACCACCTGCCTGGGAAACTGTGGCACACTTTCAAATCACTCCCTGCAAACTGCTCAGCTGACAGCTCCCTAACCTGATTCAGTCAAACCCATCAGGTTCAGTTAAACCAGAATCAAAAGCACCCACCCAGGCCAGGGAATTGCCAAGCCCAGCCCCTTCCACTGTTGTCACCCCACCTTCCTACCAGGGGTCACCAGCTCCTCAGAGCTCCCACTTGAACTGATGGGTTTGGAGGTTTATAAATTCACCAATAATTGCAGAGAGTTGTTTGGTTTTCTGGGTTTTTTTAAATGCAGTACAGTGAAAGACAGAAACTAGTTCAAAAGAGAAATGAGGGGAGAAGGATTACTTCTTAACAAGGGATGGAACAAGCATCCTCGTAGGCAAAGATGGGGGGCAGCTGGAGACCCTCATCCAAACCTGCCACTGCATCTGCAGAGCTGCAGTTCCTCTTCTGAGCCAGATTGCTCCATGGAGCCTTGCTTTCAGCTGGTGTTTAGGGTAATGGGCTTTTCCACTTCTTGAACTGGACACAGCCTCCTCAAGAAGAAATTTGAAAGGTTTTATAGACTGATCAGATTTCAAGAACACTAGCAATACATTCTTTCCTTACAAGGGTTGTTTTTTTTTTTTTTTCTCTCTTCACCCAGATTTAAAGCCTAATACTGAAGAGGCAGTGACTATTTATAAGGCAGCCTGGTCAGAACTGTAACAGCTATTTCTGTGTAAGGTAACTAGTATGTTGAGGTGGTAAAGAAGGAAAGGACTATAATTGTTATGCAAACCCAGAAGAAAAGGATTTGGGGAAAGGAATGAATTATCACCCTGAAATTCAAGGACAAGATAAGATATCCCTAAATCTTAAAAAGTGAAAGCTATATAGGAAGAGTTATGGCTTTGTACTTTTCCCTGGTTTTGTACTCCCTGTCAATAGTTATATTTTATTTAGCAAAATGAATTTTTCAATTTGTATTTTGTGTATTTGAAGACTGATCTGATGTTACATTCCCCTTAAAAAGAATCCCAAAACAACCAAAGGCAGTGTCCACCACCTGTCCTCCCACTACTACCCAATAAGTCTTGTTCAGCCTGGGTTATTTTCTCTGTACCTTACAGATTCATTTTTACCACCTCCACTTCTCTCAGTAGCTCCTAAATATTGCCAGGCTACACCGCATTTATTTAGCTGCTCGCACCAGAAAGGAGGAATCAGACTTAAATCTTTACTGCAGGTTTCCTTGCAATTTAACCCAAAAAAGCAATGGGGCATGCTTCTCTAATTAAGGCATTAATTTTAACAGGCAAACACGTGATTCTCTGATCTACACTGCAAAATAGCTATAAAAAATAGCAAATGCTAAGCTGCGTGTTCTGTGCTTGACAGCCCAAATGGGAATGGCTCTCGTACTTGCCCTTCCATTACTGAGCTATTTGTTGCTGCTAACTTTTGTGGAGCTTTTTGCTTCTGCTGGAACCACGATATGGCAGAGCAAAGAAACAAGCAACACTGCCAGCACTGAGCCAGCAGGCAGAACACATTCCAATGAAAAAAAAAATCCTGAAAAATATGGTTAAAGCAAGACGTATTTCCAAAGATGGATCTACACAGAATAGATGCATGGAGGTATTTCTGAGCCTCTGAAGAGCTATCCTGGAATAACCTCTCGTGCAGACACCATGGCTTCATCTACACTGTGTAGGAAAAGCAGGCGTGCAGTCAGATTCACAGGCTGTCACAGGCACACAAACCTCAGCCTGCTCTCAATTTTTAAAATATGTCTTCATATACCAAGGCAGTTTCTAGCTAGTTCAAATCTCCATTCTCCTTCATCCTTAATTCCAGTGTTAAATTTTTACCATCAAACTAATTCACCTACTCTCCTGTGTACCTCTCCCAGCTGTATCCCAACTCCACTCCATGATGTTTTCCAGACTTTGATTGTTTCTTTTCAGTTTCTGGTATACCTCAGGTGACAACAGTTTTATTCTTGACTAACTATTGTTCCAGACAGAACCTGAAAGGCAACCAGGTTCAGGTTTACAGAGGCAAGATTTGGGGCTGCACTGCAGTCTGTCCCTAGCTTCAAGCCAGTCCTGGAGCAGCCATCTCAGTACAAAAGGGATGGTATGAAACATCCTTTGACTATTTTAATTTACCCAAATGAGAAGGACCCCACTATCTTTATGCATATTAAGAAATTGCAAACATGCACAACTGACCCTGCAGAAATCATGATCTCATAATATAAAGAATCATCACTAGGAAGCCCAAAATCAAAATGACTCATGGAAATCTAAAGACTACAGAGACTGGTTCTTAGATAATTTAATAACTCTTTGTACAAAACTGAAGTAAAACATGGGGCAAAATGATGTGATCATCAAAAGTTCCAGCAAAGGAGCAGCATCTCAGAGCGTTATTTCTTTTTGTTTAACTCGGTCACTAAAAACAGTTCCTGTGAATAAGTTGGAGGATTCTCCTTTCTTCTGAGCCAATGAATCCATTAGGAGTTAAGAATTTGGGCAGGACTCTGTAGTTCCTCCTGAAGATATTTTCTGAGGCCTGAAGATATATGAGCTTGAAAGAGGCAGGCAGGTTTACAAGGGTTGTGTGGGTAGGAACCCCCAAGAAACCCTCTCAGTTTTGGGTTTCTAGAAGCTGTGGCTGCAAGAAATGAAAGCAGATAATGCTGCAAAAGGTTTCTGCTGTGCTGCTGTTTCTTTTGACATGGCTACTATTTTGCATCAACTTTCCAACAGCACCTGTGTATCTCCCTAGCATGGTAGAAAGATATATTTTGATCTATCAGAAAATATAACCCAAGCTGTTTAAAGCATATGGTTTCTTTTCCACTATGGATTAAAAAAAAATAAAAAATCCACATTTTCTTCAGAAAGTAGAAAATTTCACTCAAAAAAAAAAAAAGAAAAAGGCAAAACATGTATAACACAATTATTTACATGTGAGTCTGTCGTGAAGTTGCTGTGGCTCAGCCTTGGGTATAACTGCAGTACTAAAAGCTGCACTTGCATTTAGAGATCCCAGAAATACAGCCATCAATGGTTCTTCTCATCAATGGTTTGGTCTTACTCCAGGCAGCAGAAGTCATTCTGGAGATTTGAAGAATGTCTCAGAAACACTAAGAAGAGCAGCTAGAAAATTGCTACAAGAGCTGAAAATGTAATAGATCACACAGCTAAATCACGGGGAAAATGTTTTCTTCCTCTTGCAAGACATGACAAACAAGAAAACATGATACTCTCAGAAAAGTAGGCTTTGTCCATTCCCACTTTGGCACTCATAGCCCTTCTGTACTCAAAAGATGTGTCCCTCTTGCATAAACAGGGATAAGCTTCTGAAACAAATTGGTCTTGCAGCCTTCACTGCTTGTCGTAATAACCAAAGAAGAATAATTCCTGAGAAAAGTACAAGTCAAATCTTTAAAAAGGAGAAGAAAATGTCCCCTTTGCTATAGGAAAATGTCAGCCTCATGTGCAACTGAAAAAGTCAAGGCTAACAATGCTTACTGCCAAGCCACAAAAAAATGACTGAAATTGTGTTTCCTAGTCAGTGTCTCCAAAGATGTTTACGTCAGCTTTGTAATAAATGGAAAATTAACACAAAATCTACAATTGTCTAGTGCTAAATAAAGCATTTCATTGGTATGTCTAATGCATTTGGGTTCTGTTTAATACAAATAAATGTACCAAAATTTGTCCGTTGCCAACAGCAGCAACAACATACGAAGGAAAAGCTCATACTTGCTGTCACTTTACCAAGTCACTTTCTGCTGCACTAGAATTACTGCTAATTAACACAGGCATGACTGAGAAGAAAATTAGGCCTCATCTCTAATGTGGATCTAAACATATTGCCAGTGCTTAACATATAAGTGTAGTTAAGAGAAACTAATTTTCTTCCTCTATACAACCACTCTTACTAAATACATCCTTCTAAATGTCAGGCTCCCTGATGAAGTAAACACAGTGTGAGTCATAAGCTTCTTTAAATGCAATGCCACCATTACTGAAAAAGCTGGAAATGGCTTTTAATTTTCCCTTTAATGACAATGAAGAGTGCATATCTGTGAGATGACCAAGTCTGACACCTGAGGCAGAAGCACAGATGCAGTTTCTTATTGTCTGTAAATCATCATCCATTCAGTACTTCTTATTCTACTCCTGCCTTAGCTTTTTTCTTCTCAAAATTCAATAAATCCTATCATGAGATTTAATCATAGCTTTCTGTATGAGTTATGAAATAATCATTGTCTGCTACATTATTTCTCCTTGATAACTTTGTTGCATAGTAGAACTCCAGACAATGTCCTTTGCTTCAAATAGCTAATTCTTTATTAACAGAGAAACAACAGCAGCAGCCCATAATAATCCCTTTCATTACGATCCAACACCCCAGAAAGTCCTTGGTGGTTTTCGTATTTTAAGACTCAGGTACAAAAAAAGGAGATGTCTCATGAGACTGCCAAGAAATTAAAAAAAAAAGGGGGGGGAGGGACGACAGAAAACATTTATTACTGGAGTTTAAATGTGAAATTTAGTATCATGGACTAGAAGAATTATTATCTTCCTGAGATCAAGTTCTAGAGCTGATCCAAAGCACAGTGGACTTCATGTGTGAACAGGAAAACCAGTTTACCCCAGTGCTGCCTGTTCACCTTTGCCTTCCACAGGGACAAAGAGCCTTCTCAGAGCATGCACCTCTCCCTGGCTGGGGTCCCACCACCCCTGAAACAACTCAGACTCCCCAGAACAAGACTGGTGGAGATGGTTGAGTTCAACCATGCTACAAGCAGGCCAGCTGAAGGGACTAACCCAGTGGGAAGCCAGTTCTAGTTCTGTCTGGCTTGGGCAGTCTGAGTGATGACAGGGCTGTGGCCCAAGCAGCTGCAAATCTCTGGATTTGCATTTTGCATGGGATGTCTGTATATGGTGCTAGACACTAAACTGACTGGTTAAGACAAGGCATTACTCAGTGGAAGTGTTGCCTACAGAAGGAAAGGTAAAACAAGAACAGACAAGTAAAATTTATTTACATGCACTTTCCTAGAGTTCATCCCAACTTTCAAGCCATTTACATCTTTGCTAAGGTCTTATCTGTCTCTCCAGGTTTGTTTCTGGTTTGTTTTGGCTCCTTTCTGTTTCTTTATGTTCCTGTTTTTCCTTTAACTGTGTGGTTTATGATGGCTCATTTTGCTTTTATCATTGCTTTTTTGGTTGGTTTTTTTTGTGTTTTTTGTTTGTTTGTTTGTTTTTAGTTTTGTGTTTGGTTTTTTTTTTTGTTGTTGTTGTTGTTGGTTTTTTTTGTTCTTGTAGCTTTCCAATGTTCTGTGTATTTCTGACTAGTTGCCAATGAACAACTATATTTTGTGCAAGTCAGGTGCCTTATTACATAAGAATCCTCTGAAAAAATAGTTGTGTTTTTTTCTTCAGTTATACCTGGGAAGCTCAAACTATAAACAGTTTTGCTCTAGAGCAAAAGATAGGAAGCTTGAAATATCTATTTTGCTTGAAACAAAAGAGTATTTAAGGAATGACCAAAATAATGGAAATAGTTTGTATGGTCAAGATAACTACATGAGTCACTGTATTTCTGCATTGCATCTCAAATGCATCTCAAACACAGCATATACTTTGGCACTTCACCACCACCTTAAAATTATTTTCTGCTACTGTAACTCCACTACCTTTAACTGAGGTAGCACTGATTCATCCTGCATGGGAGTGAAGGAATGAGGACAAAATGTTCTCTAGATTTAGCAGAAGACTTTGCCATGGATCTCATTTTGTGCTGACATCAGAAGCCAGCTGTGGTTGCCCCTTGCTTGCCCATGGAGTTAAAATACTTTGATGTTTGGTAATAAAAGACATAACTTACAGAGATGCTCTTAGAGAAATCTATTTACTAAAGAGACTTGAAAGGTTTTACTGCACCAACCAAACAGCCTTGAAAGAATCAGGTGCCTGCTCATTTCACAGCTACCATGACACATATGGGGACTCAAATAAAAAGTGACCATGACATACAGCAACGTGAAGTTCCAGAACTAAAATAAGGACTTGTGGAGTACTCATGTTTCAAAATACAACTTTTGTCAGTCTTGATAAAGAAATGCATATTTACAAACTGTGGCCACACCATCTTTACATCCAATTTGCTAGAGCAGCATTTTATCTGTGTATACTTTAATATTGGAAACAGATGGGGCTCCTGCTATTCTAAAAATGGAGCTGGTGGTTCAACTGTTGTCAGTAGAATTGTTGCCAGCTCCACTGCTCTGTTTTGGGACTGTTTCTCTCCAAATTTAGCTCCTAAGAAATTCTAGGCTTCCTCAGTGACAGGGTAGACTGAATACAGAAATTCAAGGGGAGCTGCATTCTCCTGGGACAGCCTGTCCCTTTCAGCTATGGAATGACAGTTGCTTGTTAGGGGAAATAACCAACAGGAGGTGTTAGAAATTACATTTTCTTACAAAGAAAACAAACAAATGAACAGACAATGAAAGTGAAAAGTCCAAAAGTTCATCTATTTGGGAGCAATAAAGAAAGTCAGTCTGAATTAGTGAAGGGTCTCAACACACAGGTGAGATGCAAGGGGGGAGATGCTGTGAATTTAGAGCCGAACATTAACAACTCTTGCAGCTGTGTTTGTACATCTTTCTGCCACCCAGAAAATGGAAGATAACTTACCCCTTTTACCCACTGTTTATCTCTTAGGGTGTGCACACAGACAGCTGCCTCTGGTTTTTAAATTCCACCTTACCCAGCAGTAACATCTGGATACAGTGCACACCTACAGCAGTAAAGTGATGACACATTAAACTCCTGTGGCTGGAACCCTGCATTTTAATTGGAATTAAAATGCTATTTCAATTAAGCATAATTAACCTTCCTGGTAAGCTGACCAAAGGCTACTTTATTCTGAGCGTAGGTACTCACAGAAGGACTAAACACTTTTTAATTTAATCAGTATTAAGTGCCAGTGGAGGCTGAGGGTCTGCTGCTAACAAGCCCTCAGAAATCATCACATGCAAGCACTCATAAGAAAAAGCAAGCTGCATGTGCTATCTTAACTCCTTCATTATCTGCTAAATTATGGTGTCCTATTACAACATTTCACATTGTTTGACAGTTAACAAAGTTATGTAAGAACCAGACTTGTAAGACACCCTCATACTGATTTCTGCTTAAGTATTTAATTAAGTGTAAACCTGCCATGAAGCCCTAGACTTGAGGATAAATAAATGTTAAAGAAAGAAAAGTAAATATCAAATGGAAATTAAATGCAATAAAGGGGGGTTTTATTCATTGTGGTATTTTCCCAAGTTAAGCTTTTGTGAATTTCATAAATGGCATCATCTATTAACTACTTAAGCCAGATAGCAACCTCTACAGAATATCCAAACAAAATTCTACAAAATTTTACCAGAAAAACTATGAAAAACTGAGTGATATTGAAATGAAATGGAATTTTCTCCCACACATACTATCTGCATGCAGCCAGAGAACTGGACTTAAGTGGAGATCACCAGTACAGCTGACCTTTTTGTAAGCACATAAGTACTTTAGAAGCAATAGTATAATTGAAAAGTTTTCCTGGTGTTTTCTGAAGCCATATAAATACTACTGAAGAGTGCATCCTCAGAAAGACAGGCACAGCTCTTCAAATCAAAGAGGTTTGGGAAGCCATCTGCTCAGCACACTCTTGTACTGTGCATAATCAGGCACCAAGATGTAGAAGCCTTTATGAAATCTCAGTTTCCCCACAGGGTGACTTGTCAAGCCTGTGCCAGGACAAACACCTTGGTGAAACCACCAACTGCTCATGAGAAGATTGATGGCACAGAAGATACCCCTAGTAAGTGGTTCAGACTGTGCTGTCACTATTATTACTGCCTGGGGATTTCTTAACAAAACAGCTTTGGCTTGGAAGAATCCTGCTTTTCAAAAGCCAAGCTACCCACTGCAACATGACCACCAATTAAACAACACTACCAAGAGACACTTTCTTTGCTCTAGAACAGTTCATAGATAGTCCTGTGACACAAGCATCTATCTCAGCTCTGAACAGGCAAATTTTTTCCCTGCTCTCCTGAGGTTTTTCCTTGATTTGCACCATGGTCCTCATTGCAAGGTAGCAGGAATGAGTTTTCTCCTAGGTCCAGCTTCAGCAGCATGCAGCTGAAGGTTACTGGCAACAGCCAAGACCTCCATCTGGGACTGAAGCAGAGCTGCCACCTGTGTTCAGAGATTCAAGCCCAGCTACCCAACTCCTCTGCCTGATCTTTTCCCTACTTTCCTTCCTCCTTGCATGAAGGAAAGATTTCCTTAAAAGGCACAGTCAGCCAAACCTCAACCCCTCTCCATCACACCAATCAAAAGATTTTTTCTATATGAGAATTTACTTTTTCTGGCTAAATTAATATTAATTTATACAACATTAGGTGACACAGCTCAGGAAGTGGAAACAAAGGAACCAGCAAACCTAGAATTTAGTAATTATCATCACAATTTCAAGTGGTTTTAGGACTTAGAAATGTATTTTTTATCCTTCCCAGCTTACTGCATGATCTGCAGCTTCAATTACCTTGAGTTTCTGAAACCCAAGCAGGTACTAGTTCTGTAGGCAAATGCACCATTTTATTGTTGCTATCCATTAATCCATTTAATTAGTCCATCACTATTCCTTCCTAATGCTCATGTCCCCCTTTCCTTCCCCAAAGCTACAGAGCTGATTTATAAAAGCCCTTCAGTTCCTGACTGTAGCATACAAAATCCTTTAAAAAGCTAAGCTCAGGTTTTGTTTCATTTGACACTAACACATTAAGCCTCTGAGAACTCTGTATTGTGCTGTCAGCTTACATTTCTTAGTGCTATAGGACTGAAAAGATGAAAATTAAGTGGCAAGCCAGGGCTTCCTCCATCAGCACTGGTAGGCAACTGGTTCAATCTCACCTCTTCAGTGCATTTTTGAAGGCAGCTGAACAGATTTTCTCCCTTTATGGGCCCAAGTTTCATCTTCTCTGTAGCTGTGACACATCCCTGCTCTGAGGTCCCACCAGCATCACATGTAACTTGCAGGAACATCCCAGGATTTTGGCTCAGGCTGAAAGTACCAGCTCACATCAATATCAGCCACATCTTTCCCATGCTGAGGGAAGCAGCAATTCTTAATGCTTCTGTCAGGCTGCAGTGTTGTTTGCTCCCAGCCAGACACGGGAGCTAGGCATATTTGCTTTTGTCTCTCATGACAACAGCCTGCAGCTGATAAAAGGTCATATTTTCTGCTGGTTCTCTTCTGTTCAGGCTGCTTTCACAGCATGGACACTGTGTTCCTCCCTCCTGCCTGTGCACTGGGCTCTCTATTGTGTGAGACAGGAGGTGGTTCATGCTGCCCAGGTACATTTTTGAATCTGATTGTCCACAGCCTGACATCACACACCAGTGAAACCGAGCAAACACGTGTCACACCCTTCCAGTGCAGAAAACAGAATTTTACAGAAACTTTGTGCTTGTGTACACTCCCTGTAAGACAAGCAGAATGCAAACTCTTTGTGCTGTGTGTTTCCTTGCTGGGGGGAGTGGAAGGGAAGAGATGTCTTTGCTTTCATTTCAGTATCCATGTTGGTTTTTCAGGCCTTAGCAAAGCCCCGGAGGGAGAGAGGATCCCTGTTCTCTGAGATCAGCCACACACAAACTTCACAGCAGCTGTGGCAGAAGTACCCCCTGCTGAAATGCTGTAGCTCCCCAAAGAGCTTCACTTCTGGTGCAGCAGGTAATGGGCTGCTGGTAATAACTTGCCTTTGTTCCTGGACAGCTGTAATAGTCTAATACTGGTCATCATTTAGGCTGCTAAAAAGTCATCTCACAAGGCACACAGCAAACACCTTGGTCTCTGCTCAGCACAAATAAAAAGATAAAATCAGATTAATTTCATTTGGCTGCTCAAAACTTCCCCTTGAAAAGCTGCTTACAGAAACCTGGAATAGCATGCAAAAAATATCACGGGTAGAGAAAATAGATAAATGTATTTCATAATATGCATACTTCTGTATGCATAATGCATACAGCAAATGTATTCAAATGGCATCAATGTTCCTATAATCAGAATATAAATCAAGAATTTTTATGATGGATTGTCCTGTGATTGCTTGAAAGTCAGTCAGTAGCTACAGGGAAGTTAAGAATAACTAATTTTGCAATGCATTTCTAAGTAAACTACCCATACCTACACGCACATATAAATAGTCACACACATGTAGATAGAATGCCAAGAAAAATATGCATTATAAACAGCCTGTGTAACAAACTAACCTGTTTTTAGAGATTAACTTGAAAAATCACACAGAGATAATAATCAGTAAGTGCATAATTCCTATATTATATTCCTTTGAGACCTTTATTTGTAGGATTTTCAGACGTATAAACACTTGATCAGTATTTATAATGTGCATGGGGAAAAAAAATTCTACAAATATTTATCCTAATGAAAAGAAAAAAATGAAGCACTTCTCACAAGCTGGAGAAGTGCTCCTTAATGTGTTTTCGGTTGCTAAAAGGAAAAAGGTTACTCAAAAAGCCATGCTCATTGCTGCATGGAAAAACACAGGTAGGTCCTGAAAAATGGATCTCAGTACCATCTCCTAATCCAAAATGAATTGTGGTCTAGTCACAGATCACATTAGTGGGCAGCTTGCTTTAACTTGCAAAACTATTCTACAATGTCTCATGATGAAATGCTTACTCTGTGCAGGAATTAGTGATGCATCAGTGGGTTTGAAATAAAAACAGTGTTTAGATTCTAAAACTGATGTGACTTTTATAGAATTCATAGCAAGAAACAAAATAGTGTTATGACTAATTTTTGCTAGATTCAGTCCTTTTGTTTATACAACTTAAACAGAATAGACGTGCTCTGGATATTGGTGAGTGTGTAGAGGACTTTGCAAGCATATTCATTGCATGAGAAGATCACTCACTTCTGTCCTAAGTGATTTTTAGTTTTTCCTAGCCTGTGAATGTATCTAGAGGGAAGGAAATCTGTAGTAGTCGTTTCTCTAAAGAAGATATAGAGGCATGGTCTGCTGTCCCCTGTGATACAGCAACACCTGAGCCAGGCACCACGTGATTCATTCAGAGTTAATGGAGAAAATCAGGCAATTCTGGAATACATTCCTTTTCATCCAGTAGCAGTCAGCTTAACCAGACTGCAGAACCCTCCCTGTAAAGTGCTTACTGCTCCCCATTCCTTGCAAAAGGAATTTAGGGGAGCTAGCTCTTATGCTAATCACTACAAACAGCAATTAATCCTGGTGAATCCCTGGAACACTGTCCAGTCTAATGAAGCTGGTTACCCATTTTCATTAGCTTCTTTTGAAGAAATAAAAAACTGCTCTTAGCAACATACTCTGAGATGCTTTTTGGCCTCTCAGCAGAAGGTAGAAGTGACAGGGAGCCAGCACTACCAGGGCAGCCAATTTGCCTCTGTGCTTCATCCTGTGCCCCACAGGAGGGGCTTGGAGAGCCACCTTTACACAACAGGGCACCAACAACATTTTCATTGCATCACTGTCTGGGGAGAAATCCAGCAGGAAAGAGGCTGGATTTCTTTGGGCAACAAAGGGCTGTTTACAAGCACACAGATGAGGGCTGCACTGACAGACCTTGGGAAAACAGTCTGGATAAGAGTCTGGGAGGGCAGGAAAAGGCAAAAAAGCACTGAAAGATCCTGATCTCCAACAGTGAACAGACCTAAGGCTAGTCCCAGCTTTCACATCTGACCAACAAGTTATTTCCATTAAGGCATGTTTACTTCCGGTATATATTCAATCATTAAAAACTCTTGATGGGATAAATATTTTGTTTCTGGTACAGCCAGATCTCAAACTACACAGAAAACCATTTATTGCTGTTCTTTAATGTTCCTTAACAAACACTGCATGTTTAATAGTGCCAGTGATTTTAAATATTATGATTAACTGTGACATTTTCACAGTGTTCGCCTGCTTGGAAAGACTGCCTGGGAGTAGTTAGAGAGCAGCCACCAGGTCCTGTTCATTCAAACTGGAATAAGTCCAGGAGAAGGGGAATCAACTTGAACCTTTGTACTAGGCTTGTAAGAATATTTTGAAAGGAGGTTTGTCCTGACATGAACTTCCTTCAAAATGTAGAGTTTCTGATCCCAAGTGAATTGGCTTTGACATTTAATCAAATTCAACTTTCAGGAGAGTTTATACAAGACTTGAATATACAAACAAAAATATTTTTCTCTCCATACATCCTTATTCATTCTCACCAAAATTTATTTCATTTGGCTATCGAGCTGTATTTAACTTCACTAAAGTGTATCAGGTAAAAGGCTAGGACAAGAAGAGAACCTTCCCTTATTTTAAATATATGGCTTTAGCTAGGACTGCAGGACTACAGTTTTGTCTGTGAGGGCAGAGATTTATGTGGCTTCATCTGCATGCACTAGAGCACACTCACTTTTTTGACTCTCTGAAGTACATGAGAAGTTTCAGAGTGGATAGGCACAAGCTGTACCCTAGAGTTTGTCTCCAAGTGCTGTACCATAGATAATTTTATTTTTTATGGCCTTGGAATTGCCTGTTTACATGATCTGCAATACAAATTCCCTCTGGAGTTTTCATTCCATCACACTTAGGACACATGGATGCTCTGCACCTGGATAATGCAGTCCCAGAAGAGTCACTGTCACAGTCCCATCACCTCATCAGCACCCCAGGCAGGAGCAGTGCTGCGATAATGCTCTGCTCGCCTGTCTGTTATGGGTGATATTCAAATTCAACACGATCTGGGATGTGATTCAGTGAATTTCTTCCTGGCAGAAAGAAGCAGAAAGAGCTAAGCCAAAGTCTTTCCCATCACTTCACCTGAATATCTAATGAGGAAGGTGGCAGGTGCTGAGAGAGTGAAGCAAGAAAAGGAATGGAGTATCTTTCTTTGAATTTGAACAGAAATGAAAATTGTGTTGTTTTTCTGCTGTAAATCCACACAAAGGGCTTTGCAATCTCCATAAGCGCTGTATCCACTACAGAGAAGATAAAGGTACTAACTGCTAGAAATACATGGCTTTGGGACATGTTAGGATGTGTGCAAGATGCAGGACAGAACAGAGAAATACCTGCCCTGTTTACTGCTATCCTTTCCCAAGAATCCATTAGAACCACAGTCTGAGGAAGACATTTCTTAAAATTCTTAACTTCTTAAATTCTATTCTTAAATTCTGATCAAAAGATCTGCTATTAATTAACACTGTTATGTTCTCAGACTTACATCTTGAAAAGATACTTATATGCTGGAAATCACCAATGAGCAAGGCTGAGCATTTTTTTCCCAAGAGACTTCCATCCTAGCTGCAGGTTTGACTGAGATGTTTTAAATATTTAAGTATTTAGAGACCAGATTTTATAATCTAATCTTCCAGGTATAGGTCCCCATAAGTCTCATTTTAATTAACAGATGGTGATTGAATACACTAGTAAAATATTACTACTAGTAATATATTACTGTTCCTTCTTGATTGCACTGAAGCAAATAGATTTTCTGTAGCCTCAGAACCTAGCCCCATGACTCTTTTATAGCTGAACAGAAAAATCTACAAGAGACAGAGGTCATGCTGGCTACAGGTCTGAGGACAATACTATTTCTTATTGATTTCTTTTATCTAAAAAAAGAATTCTAGTCCACTAGCCAAATGTTTGATCTAGCCAGAATAACACTACAGTAGTTGAATAAATGACCCATAATTTTTCAGTAATTTACACTCGTTTTATGTTTAAAAGTCCTCATATAAAATTTTATTATCCCATAACTTTTCTGCAGTGTGTTGGTTAATACAAGGAGAGCTCTAGCCAAGTAAAATACAGCTATGTGGTTTTTATTATTCCCCTTCAAATAACCAGGCATAACATTGAGCCCTGATGTAAGAGGGCATATCTTAATCACAGTCATTAGGGTCTGTCTTTAGCTCTTGATGTTGAAAGCTAGAAAGATGAAATCTGTTAGATGAAAGAGAATGTCCGTGCTTGATGTATAACCCTCCTTTCCTTCCCATTCCTTGACCATAAAATTTACATCCATGGAAAATCAAAACATTTTTCTAGCACTATTATCAAGCTTTTATTCCCCAAGCTTTCACGTGAGAAATTATGAAGCTAATTTATATTTACTCTAAATCGATATGTTAATTACTCTACAGTCCTTATGTGTCTAACAGAATTAATGAGAAAAAGAAAACATATCTCTCAACCTCTTTATTTTCTCCACATGAAATGTCTGCAGACATTGTTTAAATGAAACAAAAGAAAGAATAATTTCAGAAATATCAGTTAATGTGCAGAGGTCGGTGAAGTCAGAAAATCTATTCCTTGATTATTTATATATAAATGTGGAGATATATACATTTTTTGTTCTCCAGATGAGGATTCATACAGATGTGCACAGTTACACAGCAAAATAAACTCCTGATTACAAGACACCAATATCAATAGGGTATGGCTTCAGGAAGGGTTCCATTTCCCACATCCATTTCTATTGAAAAGAGAAGAACATTCATGTTGACAACCAGTTCCACAATCACCCAAACTCACATCTTTTAGGATGGTACATCAGCAAAAGGAGGAGCACAAATCATCTTTATTATTGATTTGCTATATATCACAAATGACTGCAAACACAGACAGGATCAGTCACTGTGCATCAGCTGCAGATCCACCACTAAGCAGGCTCACCACTCTGCTTGCAAATACTGTCTGTCCTCTTATTTTCTCACCTACTCATGTCATTGGATTTTTGTTTAATACGAAGTAGAATGACTCCAAACTATGACCTTCAGACAAAGAACTCTTCATCTCCTTCCTCTGAATTGGAAGCAGATGTGGGTTCAAATATTTCTTTCAAATTATTCAGTCCAGGAAGGAGCTGGACCCAGCCCTAAACTTCTGGGAATTTCCCCAAGGGGAGGGTTAATAGCTATTCTAAGAGATCTTTTCTCCTTATGGAAGGAGAAACAAGACTTAAGCAGAAGAACTTAAGCAGGAGTTTAGCCGAGTTAAAATGTGAATGAATTTATTGGTTTCTGTCCTGACATCTTCAGTGCTTTTAAACCACACTCCATCTGGTCTAACTTAATTCAGTTGGGTTTGAGGCTATACCTATAATAATAAAAAAATAAAAGCCAGACCAAGTTTGCCATGTTTGCTGATATTGCTAAACCTTTGGCTTCCCTAGTGCAGCTTTGTCCTATGCTAACTACAAATCTCACAGAAAATGTCCAGGTTATAAAATAGGTGAGGCCACTCTGGGGAGGGGGAAAAGCTGGATGCAAAAGGTGCCATGTCATTTTCCATCAAAGCCACTCTCAAGGCCCTTGCACACTTGTTGAGTAAAACAAGCATAGCCAGCCTGCCTCTCCTTGGTGATTTTTCACTGTACCAGTCCCTCTTTACAAGGCAAGAGGTGATCTAGAAGTTCAGTCCTGAAAAAGATAAATATCTGTGGCAAACCAGTGTTTACTTTCTCTGTGTTTCCCTCATTCTATATACAATGGGATAAATTTCAATTTTTTTCCTTTTATTTGTACAAATAAGTAGGCTGTGCACTGCGATGCATACCCATCATGTGGCAATAGCCAAGTTGTGTAGAAAAACAGGTGAAAAATTAATCTCAGGAATATGGGAATACATTATCTTGAGGTCTTGGAAACCCAAGAGACATGACCTAAACTTACCATTTGCCTTAGATGCAAAGGAAAATCCTTGAGCATCCATTTACACACATGAAAAAGTGGTCAAATAACATGATGCTTTTACATTGGCCCATTGTTGGACCACATATAAAGATATGTTAGATAGAAAAAAACAAGTGCTATTGATCACAAGACAAAAAGAAAGGAGCACTTTACATCCAAGGACATTTGCCAGCAGTGTTACCTCAGATTAGAAAAAAAGGATATTCACATATGGGGAAAACAGTTTCACTGGGAACAAGCCAACAAAGTGAAATTAAAACAGCAAGAGTAGGAAGCTTCAACAAATCACAAAGTGAGAAAAGGCAGCACCCTCTCATCTGTGAGGCTGCCATCTGGTGAAGATTTTTATCCTATTCCTTTGCCTGTCTTTAAAGCAACAAAAGATTTTGAAATGCTGACTGAGAAAGCAAACAGACAATAATGACTGTCCCTGCACAACACAAGCAGTGCTTGCAGGAGCACTGCCCAGGATCCTCCTTGCTGAGACAGGTTCCTGGAGGAGAGGGACCAGCTTCTGAGGAAGAAAGATGTGTTATGGGGCTGCTCTGGGATAGTGCAATTTGCGTTCCTGAGCAGGGCCTGGGGGCACAACACAGCCTGTTTCACACATTTCTCTGCATATCACTATGAGGCACAGCAACAGCCTAGTCTTAAACCACGGTCAGAAGTGCAGCTCAATGCTCTTGCAAAGGAGAGGGAGCAAGGGGGAGCCTGGCACGTCAGGTAAGTATTAGATCCTGTCCTCTGCAGTGACAAAATGGTCCCAGCAAGCAGAAGAAAGTGGGAATTAATAATAAAATATTAATCAGCAGTCAGGTCTTTAATTTTTCTCCTTTTTTTAAGTTTTAAGCATTCTTTTGTGAGATTTCTTACAAGTAGATCTAAAATAGAGCAAATCAAAATTAGATCTTGCGGAGGAAAAAAGAACAGTAGATGATTTCCTTTCTAATTCCACAGAGGTAAAACAATATTGAAAATTAACTGTACATTTTTAATATAAAGTAGAAAAATGCCAAGAAGGACTGAAAGATTACCTGTAGAGAGATGATTCAGACATCCCACTTACTGAACAAAGCAAATCTTGATTCAGGTTTCTGCTGCAGAATGAGCATACCAGGTTGGGTCACTTCCATGAACCCTAAAAGTGCCCTAGACAAAAAGCCATTGTCTCCTCCATGGGTAAATGCCTTTCCTGAAAACTTTGCAGCAGAAATCTTGGCTACCTTGAGGGCTAAGGCAATCCTTCTACTGAAACTGAATAACACTAGCAATAAAGTGTTATTTGAACCATATAAACCAACATTGCATAGAGGATGCTGGGTGTTAACAATTTGAAACATATCTTTAATTCAAGTGCTAATTATCACTAAATATTCTTAGCATAAATATTTTTCATCTCTTTTGCTAATTCCAGACCTTTTTTTTTTTCCCTTAGTTACTGAAAAACCATCTGCTTATTTTTGATATTGTCATGTCCAGAACTGAAACCCAAAGTTTTCTGGCCCCCAAAAGGTCACAAAAAAAAAAGGGGCCTTTCTGCCCATAATGTAACTCACTATAAACTCCATTTATTTCTTTCTTTTTAGCGAAACTGAACAGTTCTAGTGTTAAAATTCATATCAGCACTAAAGTAGCACAATTTCTCTTCCTGATGTGCAAAGAGGACCTCTCTGGCTTTAGTCTGGAAGAACTTCCATGGCTTCACTTGGTGAATGCCTCTTGAGCTTGGTGAATGCCTCTTGAGCTTGTCTGGTTTAAGTCAGAAAATTGCTTCTCTTGAGAATGCTCTGCTCTGTGAAGGATGCATCTACATGTGCACCAGCTTCTCAGCTGTAAAATCTATAAAATAATGTCATGGTGTTATAACAATGTATTGTGAGGACAATTTCTCTACTATTTTGAATTTGGATGAATACTGCTACAAAAACCATTAGAGAAATTTAATCATAAAATATCTGGACTTGTAAGTCTGCCATTCAGTGTTTAGTATAAACTTTCTCCTTACCACTGACTTTTTCATTGTTTGGTCTGTTTATTTTTTCTCTTGAGTTTGACCATATATAATTAACTCCTTTCTGTCGGTCATTCTGAATTGCTCTCATTTTCCTGTTTGACTATTTCTCTGTCTCTTTCAAATTTCATGTTATCTGCAAATATCATTAACATTGGAGATTTCCTTTTTCTTTTCCTAACATGCAGGATTAAAAATACAATGTCCTTGAAGAAGAACACATAAAATAATAACTTCCAGTGAAAAAATTAACTCAATTCACAATATAACAATGACTCAAAATATTTGTGGTACTGCATAAGAATCCTAGACATACATAAACTTTGAGAGAAACATCAGAAATCAGAACTGGGTAGAGTACATAGACCCATTTCTTAGCTGGCAATATCTGATTCCATGAGATTAAACCTAGTCAAGCACATCTTGCTGACATCCTCTGGAATTCTGGGGTTATACACTAACCATCTGTTGAAATTATTTCATTGCATAAAAATATCCAAAGCTTCTAGGGAGTAATACATTAAATTTATCAGCACAACTGTTCAAAGAATTTAAGGACAGAAATTCTGCAAATAATGAAAGCACATCATTTATTAGTGAAACAAATGGCATTTGTTGAAGCTGGGTCTTCTATCAAAGCCTATGACTCTTAGATACCAAACTAAGCACTGCAAATCTTATTTTGAAATGGACTTCAAAGGGCCTCTTTCTTGTGTCCCAAACTGGTAAGGCAGAAATAAGAGCACAAAACAAAATTAGTTTCAAATGTTTGTTTGAAACTTCCTATATGACTTCAAAATACTATTTTACATTTCTGATTTACAAAGCTTGTTGTCCCTGCATGATTTGTGTTGTCATTTGAATCCAAAAAATGCAAGCTGGAAACATAAGGAAACAAAATAAATTTTGGATTAAAGTAAATTAGAGATAAAGGTTATTTTGTTTCTTTTTCCACTACCTTAATTCCACAAGTATATTGCATAGTGATGATGTTAATTGTGCATAGTGATCCTCTCATCTCACTCTGCACAATTAACAATGTGTTAATTGTGCATAGTGATCCTCTCATCTCACTCTGCACAATTAACAATGTGTTAATTGTGCAGAGTGAGATGAGAGGATGTCACAAATATCTAGTAGACACAATGTCATCTGATGGCAATTAAATAAGATCAAACATTCAGAAAGTAATAGTGCACATGGATACCATGATAACCCTTATAACATGTTCACTGTTATCTAATAAGCAGTGTAGAGGAAATATAACAAAATTCTGATAAAAAATACCTTGTTCTGACTCTGATGCTGCTGCTCATGTCCTCTGCTTAATGCCCTTTCTTTTTTTAAGTACTGCCCTATCTATATTTCAGGTTGAAAAAAAAAAATCAGAGTTATTTCAATTATGATCAAACAAGACAGAAGTGAGTTTAATTGCTTTAATGCTTCCAGTTTTAGAAGATTAGCTCTGGAAGCATCTAAATGCACATTCTTTCCTGTTTTTCCCTTGCTCCCTGTGAAGGAGTTATCTGCCAGCCTCACCTAGACCCAAATTAAGGTACTCCCCTACTGTCACAACAGTTCTGAAGACTGCTTCTTCACCACATTGTTCCAAAGAGAGAGTAAACAGGTGCATATGAGCAAAACAGGATATTTCAATAAATCATGAAAAACTGTATTTCTCAAGTTGAACAAGGTTGCTCTTGAAGAATTTAACATCAAAAACATTATAATTATTGGCATACAGAAGTATGTCTGCTTGCTTCTGGAACATAGAGCATCACAGACAATTAGTAAAATGTAGAGTAATAGTACACAGCACAAACTTTGATCATTCCTTCTTCTCTGCTGTGGGCTCTCTGCCTTGGGGAACACCATTTCCTGATGCCAAAATGACATCTACATACACTTGTTCATATCCTGGCATTCAAAGTACATAGCCTACCACCATCAGAGCTTTCCCCTTGTTCTGGTGAACACAGGTGACCTGGGTATGGTTGTTTCTCTTCCTGCTGGGAAGCTTCCAGCAAGAATTTTAGCCAGAATAATTTTGTGTCACCACAAAATGAAATGTGATTAATACTCTTCCCTTTCCAGATCTGGAGGAGCTCTGGGTCCATCTTCCCCATGCACACTTCTGCCATGCTCTTCCTTTGCCTCTTCTCATGTTTGCTCAAGGATTTCCCATTGGTGCTCTATTTTATCTTGATAAGGCAGCAGATCTCTTGGTTTAGATAATTCCTTCACCTGTGTGACAGCTGCAGCTCGATTACAGCTGTCTCAGGGGACTGTGCATGTCCACTCAGCTCCAGGCTGCCTCTCAGCCACCTCTGATGATGTCTCTCTTCTGTCTCTTTCTTCTCACCCATAAGGTGTTGAATTTCCCTGCCACTATCTGGTTAAAGTAGATTCAGCTGCATTTTCTGCCAATACAAAGAATGAGCTTTCCACTCTTACCAGATGCTCAATCTGTCCTTGAACCAAGGACACATGCTCTGAATTTCAATCATACACAGGTTGATTTGACTTCTAATGGGCACGAAAATGTGGACAAAACCAATAATTATATCATCCTCCTGCTTCCTGTTTTGTCATGGTGCTTTAACTAGTGATTTGATATAAATTATATTTAATTTGCTTTATTTACATGAGACAAAGGATTTCATTGAGAGAAGGAGATGCTTTGATTAAGCTCATATTAAGCAAACACATTAACTATTAACTAATAGTACTTCATTTTATTTTTTCTTTCACTGAAAACAGTATTAAAGTAAAAAAGGTCTCATGTGACAAAAATAATTTCTCCAGATTAGCCTTTTTAAATGATAAAATATTTTGTCAACACACTCAATTTTTTTCTTAAACTTCAGTGGCAGGCTACAGCTCCCTAACAAGGTAACTGCCTCAGCTGTATATTTTTAACAAATTCAGAAGATTGCTAATTGGTGCCCATACATTTAGGAAATGCAGGTAAGACACTGGGCATGATTACAAGCCAGTTAATTTAACATGGAAAAATTCTCATTTAAATCCAATGTTGGTATATAATTACAGCCAGGGATGATGATTTTATAGAAAGCAGACCTTAAGGACCAAATTTTATTTACTTATGTGATAAGGTCAAAATTTTCTTTAAAAAAAGATATCTGTGAGGATATATTTAAACTTTATATTTAAACTTTTATAAGGCATTTGACTTATGCATAACCAACTGATCATCTGATCTAAAAATCAACACTATGCCTTATTAATAAAGCACGTAATAAGTGAACTAAAAAGGGGCCCACGAACCCCTAGAAATAGTCATGAAAGGGAAAACACTATGGAACTCAAGTAATTTTAATATGATCCCTCAGGGTTGGCACTGGATTTTGGAATATGTAACATTTTCATAAACGATTTTGAAATAAGGCTAATGCAATCTTAGAACAATTACAGCTGACAAAAACGGGCAGGATGATAAAGAGCAAAGATGGAAGAGTTATATAGAATGATCTGAAGTAATTCAGCACATGAAACAATTAAGCCCACAAAATATTTTAATAAAATCACATTCACATTATACCCATAGAAAGAAAAGTGCAAATCATGCCTGCAGAGTGAAGGGTGTATTGGCAAAGCAGTGACTTAAAATTAATCTGGAGTTAAAATGGACAAACAAATGATAAAGAGAATTATCTTATCATTAGTCTCAATAGTACAAAGACACAAGGAAGGTTATTATATTCCTTCAGTACATGAACCTGGGAAAACTTCAGAGCATTTATTGATAGCACTGAAATGGAAATGATGCTTCCAGTTCTGGTGCTCACATTTGGAAAGTCATAGCGCAAAACTGAATATACAACCATGAATAAATTTAAGTCATATTGCCTACCTTTTCAAGAAGAGATCTACAAGGATGTTAGTCATTCTAGGAAAACCAGGAAGCAAGGGAATACAGGTCAAGTTGAACACATTCAAATTGGAAACTCAACTAATTTTCAACTGCAAGAGTGATGAAGCACCAAGACCTTCAACTCACGACAGAGTACATCTTTGGAGGAAAGTCACAGACCTTTTACAGCCCTCAGTTCTATCAATTCATTATAGCTTAATGAACAACCTGTCAAAAGTAATAGGAAACCAGCTTGAAGCTCACTGTCATCTGATGACATCTCCCATTGAGCTAAGGGCCACAAAAAGAAAACCGTGACATTTACAAAGTTTTCAAACCTTTAAAGTAACACTTGAAATTGAAACAGATGGTTCCCTTCAGCTTAACCCGTTCTTTTCCCTGCCTTGGGACACTTATTTGCAAAGAGCTTTAAGGAAAGACCACAGCATAACTGACACACTGACTCTACTCTGTGTATAAGAAAAATAGGTTAGGCCAGATTCTCTATTATCATAAATCATTGAAATCACATCTTTTTGGCTCAGTCTCACAGGAAAGGAGGAAATTCCAAAAAGCAGGCTTTTGACAGACACGATTTTCCCATAACCTAGAAGAAGCATGAACATATTGCTCAAATAATTGCAAGATGATTCAAAAATATTTTGTGATGCTGTTGAAATGGCTTGGAAAGGCTTTTCAGGTTAGAAAGTGTGAAAGAAGCTACAAAAATTTTAAAATGTGCATAGGATCCATAAATTCAACCAAAAAATCCAACTCAGTTTACTGCTTCTCACTTCTATAAAGCTGAGATTACATCAGAATCATCCTACATCTGATGTTTAACTTGCACCTTAAAAAATGCAGAAGTAAAAATCCTCTCAGCATTCCATTTTGGTCCATTTAATTCTTTCATAATTTGTTTAATCCAAGGAAGGATCTAAGAAGGATCACTGTAAAGAGCCAGTAAGGGTGAAGAAGTAGTTTCTCCTTTCAGAAGATAACATTTCCTAGGAGAAATCAGCTGAAGCTTATATATCTTGTCACTGGAATGTTGCTCCAACAGCATTAAGCTATTAGAAATGAGTCACTGGCAATTCCAGAGAGCAACATGTAGGCTTGGGGGGAAAAGAGAACTACAAAAATTTAATCATGCTATTAAATCAGCTCCATGGAGGATCCACACAAGCAGAATAGTGCACAACCTTACTGAGAAAGCCATCCATTAGGAATGCAGGGCAGTGGTTCCAAATCTTGTTTCCCTGGCTGTCTTGTTTTCCCTGAGTTTTGATAAATGACAGACAGCAGCCTCATAGCCACCACACCAGCACCCTCAGGTGAATCCTAAAAACCTTCACAGATTTCTAGAAAATCAGCTTTTCTGACCAGTCTCTAACCTGTTACTCCCATCTCTTGGTCGCCATCTCCTTATGGCAAACTATGGCAGTACATGGGGAAGCCTGGGAGCAAGTTTGCCAGTGAATAGTGAGGAAAAAGGTCTGGAGAATTTGTTTTCTCCCACTATCATTAGGCTCTTTTTAACCAACACTTCTTGTTCTAAATTTCCATCAGTAGCTGGCATAATTTTTGAATCTTACAAAAGATATTTCTTACCATCCTTAATGTTCCCTGCTGGCTTTAGCTGTAGCTAGGCATTGTCATTTATAATTCTGTACCTAAGTACCCAAGCAATGCTTTTGCATTCTTCTTTTGTTGTTTTTCTTTATTGATGTCCACCTTTTCCTAGATAAAACCTTGGAGAAACCTTTCCTCCTAATGGAAATTAAACACATAGCTACATAAAGAATGTTGAAACAACAGACCATGTTCAGTAGACAGATATGAATACACAGACTAAAATAGAAGCTTTCCTTTGCTGGTGTTTTTTTAAAATAGCCCTTTCAAGTCACCTTTACAGGGCTTAGCTGCAGGAGCACAGAATTCAGATTAGGAAAAAGCACCATTACCAGACTCATCCTCCATCTGACAAGGGTTAACAGGAGATCTTTCAAAGTCAGACAAGCCCACTAAGGGCAACCAAAGGAGCACATGAGGTTTGAGAAACCAGCTTCCTCCATCCAGATATATGAAGGGTGCCTTCTTTCTTAAAGCACATAGCTTTTTGTGCTTTTTTCCTTCCTACAGTCTTTTTTATCTTAATCTCCTCTGATACATCAGGAGATTTTCTCATTATTTATTACCCCTCTTTTGATCCTATTAAGCTTCTGGCAGCAGTGATATCAAGAGACAGTAAGGTTCAGAGGTTAATTGTGTCTTGTATTTAAAAATTATTTCCCTTTTCCATTTTAACTGTGTTCATTTTTAAATAATGCTAAAATAGAAAGTGAAAAAATCTATAGTGCAGTTTAAAATAAAAATGAAAGAAGAGAGAGTTAAATTATGACACTCAAATAATTCTTTCCTGTAAGCCCTGAGGGAAACCTGATGTCACTGAGAACTTAATGTAAATTGCTACTGTTAAGGTTAGATTAGAAAGAAAATTTTAAAAATAAGTCATTTAATCAGCTCCTCAGCTGGTGTGAATCAGTTTAGTTCTTTGGGAGGTTTTGAGCATGAAGTGATTTATATCACCTGAAGATCATGCCCTTTGATCTTTAAATATCTAATAATTTTTATGAATCTCCTGCAGCCTTCTTTTTTAAATCATGGTGTACAGAACCAGACTTTCTATTTCACCTGTGGCTTCACCTCCTGCTTCCTATGCCTCATCTTCTTGTTCATAAATCCCAGAATTAGATTTATCCCTCTTTTGCAGATCCTTATTTAGTTTGTGATCTAAGATCATCACCCAGTCAGTAACTCAACATGTTGTATTTTTAATGTTCCCTGCCTGCCTACAAACACACATCTACCCCCATGTATTGAGCACCTGAATTTAACTAAATTTCATCTCACTGATTTCAAATCACTCATGCAACTAATCAAGACAATTTTGAATTGTAATTGTGTCTCTCCCTTTCATTTTTTTCCTCCAGGAACTGCCTCCTGCCAGCCAGAGACTGTCTTTTTTAGCTCCAAACTTCTGCATCAAAATAATTTCATTCAAGCAACATAACAAGTAGCACAACACTGGCCTGCTGCTGGCTATAGAGCCACCTTGGGACTTGCTACACCAAAGCTCAAACACAAAAATTGATTTCCTCTTTCATAATATACATATCACCTCATTGTGTATAATAAAGCATGTATATATAAAACATAAGGACCATCATCTGCGTATATAAAACATAATGTTTTATTATTTAGCATAGTTGAATTGGATGATCTCAATTGTCTTTTACAATTAAATTAAAAATTAGCCCAGCTGAAACCAGCACAGCACATCATGTTTACACAACTTTATTATTCTTAATGTATTTTCCTGTCTTATTATAAATATCACAGAATAAGCTGAGTTGGAAGGGACCCACAGGGATCATCAACTTGTACTCCTGACCCTGCACATCTCCATACCCAAGAATCATTCCATGTGCCCAGAAGTATTGACCAAACTCTTCCTGAACTCTGTCAGGCTCAGTGCTGTGACCACTTCTTTGGGCAGCCTGTTCCACTCCCCAGTCACCCTCTGAGCAAAAAGCTTTTTCTAATATTCTACCTGAACCTTCCCTGACACATCTTCAGGCCATTCCCTGGGGTCCTGTCACTGTCACCACAGAGCAGAGATCAGTGTCTGCCTTTCCTCTTCCCCTCACAAGGAAGTTGTAACTGCGGTGAGGTCTCCTCTCAGTCTCCTCTCCTCCTGGCTGAACAGACCAAGTGACCCCAGCCACTTCTCACACAGCTTCCCCTCAAGGCCCTTCATCATCTTTGTTGCCCTCCTTTCGACACTCTGTAATAGTTTAATGTCTTTTTTGTATTGTGGTGCCCAAAATTGCCCCCAGGACTCAAGGTGGATATGTCATGCTATGCATCAGTGCTTGCTTATGCATAAGCCTGGGTAGATGTGAAGGATGCTTCCATATGGAAGAAGATTGTATTGCAGCTACACTCCTTTTCTCTGAAAGAAACAGTTTTATGCCTTCCATTTGCTTTTGCCAGCTAATGAGTCAAAGGAGAATTGCTCAAAGCTACCTGACTTATGCTAAAAAAAAACCTTAAAAAGAACCGAGCATACATAGATCTCAACTCTGCCTTAACACCTTCTACTTTTTCAGGGAAAATGCAGAAATGGTTGACACACTCAGTAACAAAAGGTACAGTCCATTTTCAGTGTCAGACAGCCAACAACCAGGACTAATCTGTGGACATATACTATGGAATGCAGGCAGAAATTATTTATTTCAGAAGCATCCAAGGAACACAAGTGCTATCCTGCTTTTCATCCTCACTAAAAACCATTTGTTGTTCTCACCTACTGGGATTTATCTTACCTCTCTTTCTCTTCAACACCCACTTGCAGAAGGAAACACAACCTATAGGTTTCTCTGTCAAGAACATACAGCTGATTCACCATTTGAATCTCCACAGATGTAAGCATGGCTTTCTGTAACATGTCACAGGGCTTGGCAGAAATTAGTTCCTGTGCAAAGAGCAGCAAAACTTCTCCTGACCCTACAAAAGGTCTGACAATAATCCAGAGAGTAAAGTACTTCAAAGAAGCAGCTGGAGCATAACCTGTTTCTTTCATCAGAAACATCAGTGCCCTATTCATAAGAATCGACCACTGATTAAGCTTTGACAAGTCAAAGGAGAAAATACACATAAAAAGCCATTTCCCATCAGGGCACACATTTAGGAACAGTATTTGCAGCCAAAGCTGATTGCCTGTTGACAAAATGACAAAACACATCTGGATTTTCCAAAATTAAGCCCATAATCTACTAAGTACAGAGATGCAGTGCTGTGATGGATGAGTAATGGCAGCAAAGGTGTTCAAAGGAACCTGAAACTGATCAAGGCTTGGTCCTGTACCTCAAAAAAGTTAACAGAAAATAACTCATGACCTTTGCAGGGCCTTAATAAAGAGTCCTTTTTTTTGGAGAAGAAGAGAGGTGATTTTCCCTTTTTCCCTAAGACCAGAATCTGGTTGCAAATAAAGGAGGCATAGGAGTGGTGGGGCTTCCTGAGCAGCTGCAGAGGTACCTCTGCTCTGCTCTGCAGAGTGTCCAAGTCCAGCTGTGATGCACTGGTATGGCTCCATGGACCTGCCTCCAGGTTGACAGTGGTATGTGATAGATCAGCATTGGAACTTTCTTTTATGAACATCAAATGCCATTTATATGGCTTGGTGTATTTCCTATTATTATTAAAGTTAGAATCTCTCTACCTAAAAGTCACTCTTGCTAAATTGCTGTCCAGGGAAGTTCCTTCTCCAGGAGAGGGGTTGCTACTGCTTGGTTGGCTGTTCTTACAGTACCCAACACCAACACTACTCATTTTCTTTTACTTTCCTCCTCAGACTAATGCTGCTGAGTCTTTTAATGGTCATTTCCAAAGCTTTAGCAGCATTGCAATATGACACAGTATCATCAATAAAAAATGAGATAAAAAAGACATGGTAGTACAAATGGAAGGACCCCCCTTAATCCAAAGAATAAATATTTTCTGAGGAAAGCATCAATGTTTAAATAGAGAGAGCGCTTCAGTGACTGAGACACCACGCAAATCAGATTTGCAATCTGACACCTTGTGTCAGATGCAAATTGACGCTAAATATCTGGTGGCAAAGAGCAAGAAAGATGACAAGGATTTTGTTTGGGAACTTGAGCTACAAGTGATTACCTACCTGAGACACATTTTAAAAGTGTCACTGGCTGTGTTCAGCTGGCATCTTGCTGATTGTCCTTTCTTGTTGAATGCACATAAGGTACATTTATTATTATTATATTTACTGAGACACTCAAGTTGATTATTCATTTAGTTTTACATTATTCTTTTGATGGCACAAGGTTCAAAAACATCTTTAAAACACCTTTTCCTACCATAATGATAATTTTACCTTCAAAAGCTGGCACAGCAAGGAAACAAACAAACAAAAAAAGAAAATAAAAAGGACTTCACAAAGGCATTTAATTGCACCATAAAGACACTTCTCCATATAGGGGCCCCCATGGACATACATTTGTACCAGTGCAAAGCATTTTTGTGATTTGTTTTGGCCACTACAGTCACAAGACGCCTTTAAAAAAAAAGATTTTGACAGCTGTTTATCAGAAGGCATTCAGGAATTACGAGCTCACCAGAAGAGGAAAGCTGGCAAAAAGTACCATTATTTCCCACCTACTGCAACACCTAGAACACCAGAGACATTTTTTAAAAGTATGGCAATATTTCAGAGGGAGGAAATAAAAAAGATGCAACATTAAATACCCACCTTCTAAATAATAATTTGCATTTCAGCTTGCTGAAAAATGGCTTGACTGGTTTCTTTCATGTGATTAGGGCAATTATCAAAATAATGCCACTTGTGGTGGAGTTACTTCACTTGGTAATATACTTCAAATACTCCTGTTTATTCAGAAGATTCTAGAGAGAAGTAAATGCAGGTAATCTTTAAAGGGAGAAATACAAGAAGAATTCGAAAGAAAGGTTCAGCACCCAATTGTCTACATCATCCAGAGAAATGCAGCGCAGCCAAGCAGCGCAGTTTCGCAGCTGGAGAAGCAGCCCCGGCGCCGCCAGACTCGGGATCGGCAGCTCCTGCTGCGCTGCCTCTGCTGCCTTGTCCCGTTCCCCACCTGCTGGTCACGCTGGAAAGCAGCACAGCACCAGCGTGCTCTGTAACAGGAAAATATCCAACTCAAGTGATCCTGGCCTCACACCCAGCTACTTCCACTGGCCACTAATAAATTTGTTCTGCTATTTTTTTACTGTTAAAATTGAGATTTGAATTTCTGAGGAGACATCAGAGTAAAAAAAAGAGAAAAAAAAACAGAAAAAAGTGCAAAATTTTGATCATTGAATCTTTTCAGAGAAGAGACGATTCCTCACACTTGAAAGCATTCTCCATCTGCTTCGATTCCAGATACAAGAAGGAATATGGCTGCTGGGCTAAACTCTGAATTTATATTCACAGCACTGTCAGATCACAGCTCACAGGTGATGTGTTCACTATGGGATTTAAAGTCGCTGAAATAATCTGCCAAAACAAACATTAAATAAAAAGAGAACAAAACAAAAAAGCCAAACAGATAAACAAACAAAACTCAAAAAACACACCTAAAATTACTATGTCTATACTGTTCCACAGCAAAACAGAGATAAGGATAACAATGACTGTACCAGATGGATTCTCTCACAATGCACCAAAGGCCACTGAAGATACACCATGCTGGTGGAAAGTAAAAGCATTGCTCCTAGGAAAGCTACACAGTCAAAGGAAAGAAAAAAACATGATGTACTGACAAAAGACAGACATCTTGGAAAATGTCTGCTCTCTCAATATTCTGTACCTGAGAAAAGGGCAAGCAATTTTCCCTTCCTCTCCCAGCTCCATTTTTTTTTTCCACTGGATTAAAAACTTCTAACGCGAAACAAAAAAGCAAAGCAAAGCAAAAAGGCTCTAATTTCACAACAGTTGTATCTCTGTGTACACCCCACTCATAACATAAATTAACAGCTAGGGCACTTCCCTTTTTGCTTATTCAGGGCAGGCTTTCCAGGAGAAGACTGTTTGGATTTTGTGTGCATTGTCTGGCCAGCTGTCAGACAATGAGCCTGACTGGCAGCTTGAAGGAGAGTGTTTGCACAGTGTGACAGGTGCATCCAGCTTCAGCAGCCAAGTGCTGCTCCCTGGGCATCCCCCCAGAGCCCCCCACACCTGAGCAAGGCTGGATGCACAGCCCTGAGCCAAGCACAGGAGGGCTTGCAGAGAAATTAATGCAGTGGATCCACTGATCTCAGAACAAAAAATTTGCTGTGATGCCCCTGCCACAGAGGCAGCTGAAGCTACACTCACCTATTTAGAGCTGCTAAAACCTGTTACAATAAAACTGCAGAGGGAAGAGAAGAGCTGTGCTGCAATTGCTGAGCAGTTTTCATCTAGTAGTATTTTAAAAGCACCCAGTTAGAACTGGCCTAGAGCAGCATTTCTGAGATGGTAAATGAGCACTAACACACGTTCAGGTGTGTGTTCACTGAAACCTGCTGCCAGCACACAGAGCCCACCAGGAAACCACTGCCATGGGGGCACAACCTGCTGCACCAGGCTCCCACAAGAGAAATGTGCCAATGCCTCAGAGAAAAACTGAAAGATGCTACTCACAGTTCCAGCACAACACAACAGCAGAAAATCTTGATTGTGGAAACTATTCCTTGTGCTAATGTGTCAGCATTACATTCTGTGTGAATTCCCAATTAACCACAATTTTGTATGAAATTACACTTTCAGTTATATAAACAGAAGTAATGAGCAATAACAAAACATATTGTCTGACATCAGTTGATGCCAAATGTTTAGACATTTTAGTGGGTACCTGTCTTATTATTTGTTTTAGCTGTGACTTGCTAGGATTGTTACAGATTTTATATTTCACCTCTGTTAATTCTCAAATATCTACCATTACTACGTCCTAAGCGAGGCTATTGATTGCTCACTCTTGCCTATTTTATACAAATAAAGCAAGATTCCAGCTCATAAAAATATGGTAAGACCTCCAAAGATAAAGAGTTAAAGGAGATGTACCTTACCAGGCTTGAGAGCTGAGCCTGTGCAAACCTCATGAAGTTCAAGTACAGTCTATTCAAACTAGCATTTAAAACTTAAAATCTGAACAAAAAGCCCCAAAACCCATAAGAAGCAGCCTAATTATATTACAAAGCATAGCTAGAAACCTGTATTTACTGTCAGCAAGCTGTAAGATTTTCTCTAGAAATTACTCTAAATCTGGGCTAATAATTGAAGTACTGACAGTAATATTGTAAACAGACAACCCAAATAATACACCCAGAGAAAATTTTCTGGTTGAGGTATATTAAAAAATCAACTGTTCTGAGGCTATACATATATATCCCATAAGTAACAATATAGCCTTGGAATTTGCTGTCAGTTTAGGGATGAGCAAATAAATACAATCCTTTACTGATGTTTAAGGGCAAAGGCAAACACATATCTCTTTGTTACTTCATTTAGAATATTTCTTCCACCTTAATGAAACCATAGCTTATCTACAGATGGAAAGACAAAATCTCTAAATCCCAGAATTTTTGATTGCAATCTGACATCTAACTTCTCTTTATACTCTCACTCACATGAGATATCTACACAGCAAGTATTTAGCCCCTATAAAATGGGCTTCAAATAAAGATGAATTAATTAATGGGAATGATGGCAAAAACTAAGGAGTATATTGACAGCATCACAAGAACAATTGAAACCTTATGTTGAAGTCCTTGTGGAGCAAGAGTTTTTTATAGAGTTGAGCTGATTCTTACTCCATATAGTGTTTCATCCATTGCCAAAGCTGGATTAATGCAATTTTAAGGCTGTGGATTACACAGGAAGTAACAAGATAGAGAATTTACATAAAACAGAACCATTTTATGCTTTCAGCAGTTACTTTCACATACAAATGTAGAATTATATAAAGTTGGCATTTGGATGCAAAAATGTTCTCTTACCATTTCTGCAAACAACAGGGAAATTTCTGTAATTCCAGGAGATTTGCTGGCTGGCTCTCCACCTGCAGGGATGCCACACATGGAGGGGAACAGCCCTCACACATCTGTGACAGAGCTGAATGCTGGTGAGTTCAGAAACAAAGCCTATACAGAGGAGGCAGTGTGCAACAGCAGCTATTTTAGTTATCACAGCATTACAAAAATGAAAAAAGTAGTTTTAAAACTAATTCACTAGTCTTATCATGGGTATATTTGCAACTTCAATGAGTCAAGCACACATTTCATCCCCCTTTTAGTGTAAAGAAGGAAAAAAACCCACAAACCCAACTTTTTTCCCAGCTTCTTAACCCTGACTTCCTCCAAGCCTACCTAAAAGGCTCCACATGCAAGCTCAGGAAATCACCCTTTTCAAGTAAATACATCCTACCCTAAGGTGAATTATCAGGGTAGACACTTATGACTGGAAAATAACCCAAAGTCTGTTTTTCCTCTTTGCACCATTTGGAAACAATCTCCATCTGGAGACAGCATAAACTTAATTTTACAGGAGCCTCCTCAACAAACATACCAGTATGTTTACCACAATAAGCATCTTGAGATTCTTCTTACTCTGCACACAGCCAAACAAAGGCTAACTCAGGAAATCTCATCCTTTGATTGCGTTCAAGTTCACAAAATTTCCTCTCTTTTCTCAACTCTTTCCCTCTCAATAGGCAAAAAACTTTTCTGATTCTTACAACAGTAACTACTCCATCAGCTGTGTGCCCTTTCTGTGCTGTCCTGTTTCATGGCAGTTGCAGTTTCCCTGAGTCATTCTATTCTTTCCCTTAGTCCAATTACCTTCACTGAACAGCATCCCACATGCCCCTCAGTAGGAAATTCACCTCAGGATACTTTTTTTTTTTTTTTCTGAAATGCACAAATTCTGTACTGTCTGTAAGACAGCACTGATAAGAGCTGAAGTCAGGATGTGATACCCAACACAACATTGCAAACCAGAGCTACAGGAAAGGCTCAGAGCCCACAACACTTGGCACTGCTAGGCCAGGTATCTGAACGAACTAGCATATTGGATAACGTGGTACACGATCCATGAGCAAGATGCTGCTCCATTTATCAGGGTCATTGTGATCTAGCAAGTGCTGCTTCCTTCAAGATCAGAAGAGAAATGTATCAGTCAGCTCTTTGGTCCTATCCTGCCAATAGATTTGGAGCCCATTTCATCTTCATGCAACGGACCGCACCCTGCTGCTTGAAGTTAGGGTGCGTGGAACTGTTTTGAAAAGTGTTTCCAGTGTAATTTTTCATTTTTCCTCTGCTTTGTATTCAACTGTTTCCTTCCTTTCTTCTCAAATTCCCTGAGCTCTTACAGAGTCCTCACATGGCTTATTCACTCTTACCCTCAATCTCACCTGTACTCACTTTCTGTGTCATTGCTCCCACCTCCACATTTCTTCTTTAGTAACTTTCTTCTGTAATCTTCATCTTCCCCTTTCTTCAGTAGGTTTTTGCAATCAAAGTCTTGTCTCAGTAGATCAGAGCAGTTTCCACACCATCAATATAGAAACTGGGCCAGAATACAAGTCCTTGTCACAACTTGTACAGCACATATTGAACTTTACAAGTACTTAACAGGTGTGAACTATGACACCAGTTCAATGACTGCCACTGAGTAGTAATTAGGTTCACTGGTAAGTTGATGGAGTCATAGAATTGGGAAAGATGTCTAAGGTCATTGGCTCCAACCATTTACCCAGCACTGTCAATTTCACCACCCTGTCCCTAAATGACACACCTACATGTCTTTTAAACACCTCCAGGCACGGCAGAGTGATTCTACTCTTTCCCTGGGCAGCCTGTTGCAATGCTTGACAAGTCCTTTGATGAAGATGTTTTTCCTAATCCAATCCTTATCCAATCTAAACATCCCCTGGTGCAAATTGAAGTAATTTTCTTTTAACCTGTCACTTGTTACTTGGGAGAATGATCCCCACCTGGCTACAACCTCCTTTCAGGACATAGAGAATAATAAGAGCCCTCTGAGCTTCTTTGTCACCAGGCTAACAAGCCCGAGTTTCCTGAGTTGCTTCTCTACACCCTCCATGAGCTTCATTATTCTTCTTAAGATGTGCATTTAAAAGTTAAGCCTTTTCACCTTTTCAAGAAAATAATAGTCTTCCAAAGGTGCTAGAAGTTGCTCAAGGTGCTAAACATTCCTTTGTTATCTGATATGCAGAAACCTCATCATCCTAATATTATTAAACAAATTTTCTACTTTTACTCCTTATTTTGAGTAAGGAGTAAATAAGAAAAGGCCAGGTTGGATGAAGCTTTGAGGAATCTGTGCAAGATGTCCCTGCCCATGGCAGGGGAGCTGGAACTAGATGATCTTTAATGTTGCTTCCAACACAACTCCTATGAATCTATGACTGTGGCCTACAAACCCCTAAAAACCTACACCTACATCTGAAAGCTTCCACAGTAATTTCCCAGAAAATTCTTTGTGCAAACCAATTACTGTGAAGCAAAATAAAACACAAGGAAAGGACTAGGAAGGGTATTCTATAGTATTACTGCATAGTAACATGGAAAGGAAGCTATCAAGCCCGGAAAGAGTAAAATCTCTCTCATTTCTGACTCCAAGACTCCCAAGAGCCACTATGAATTATAAGAAACCATCAATCCTCCTGCTAAGGAACACATTCAGTGCAGGTAGCAAGGTGAGCAGCTGCAGTGTGAGCTGCAGGTTGAGCCGTGAGTGGTGGGAGCCCCAGGCAAGAGGCTCAGAAATGCCACCTTTGCATAGGAAAGGGCCTGGGGACCTTTCCTATGCAGCACTGGACACTCAGAGATGAAGCAGGAGCTGAGGACCCCCAGACTTAGTATGCTGGGCCTGTGAGAGTATAAAAGCCCAGGAGTTCCTTTGTACAAGGTCCCTCAGCAGAGGTAGAAGCTTGAGCTGTTATTTTGTTGTTGCACCAAGTTTAAATTAAGGATTGAGATGTGAGACTGTGCTACGGGAATCCTGGGGCCAGGGGGTGAAGGAACCTTGTCTGACCGTGTGAGTGTGGGGGGTGTAGGGAGACAAGCAGGGCAACCCTGGGCTCACTGGAGCTGCCTGCTGTGAAGGGGCTTCAGCCCCAGCTCAGGTGCTGCAGGTGTGGCTGCCAGAGTGGCATGGCTGGACAGAGACATTTACTTAACACTCCTTGAAAATGTGGAACAAAACAGGCTAATTTTCAGGGCTTGAAAATGCTGCATCATGTACTTTTGATGTGATTAAGGATCATGAGGAGTCTCACAGGAAATTAAGTTTTTAAACTTTTCCATTTATACAAATGCATGCTAGACAAACTCTGACAAATCCAAAAATATATATGTACTTTACTATACCTATTACCTGTTAATAAAAAAATAAAGAATTAGAAATACAGGAGAACTTGTAAACAACTACAAAATAAGATGCACAGAAATGAGGAAAATCCCTCCATATTGTGCAGATGTTCACTAGGCAGTCCCAAAACCAATCATAGATTCCCTTATGTACATAAACCCAAAAAAAAGTTGCAACATTTTATTATTGTATATGTTTTTTCTTTTTAATCATCTGAGACTGCCTTAGCTCCTCAGTCCCATGGGCATACGGGCAAGCTTCAGAAGGTAAAGAACAACCATCAGGATGATGAATGAAAAACCAACAGAGGCGTGTTTTAAATGCTTCAGCTGAAAGGCGCCGTTTCACTTCAGGTTTAGTTTTACTTGGTGGTTTCTCTTTTCTCCAGTCACGAATATGAACTCTCCCATCCAGAACTAAGATTTAAAAACAAACAAAAATCCAGCTGTTAATAGACACCCATGACAATTACACTGGAAAAAATTGTAGTGACATTCTGTGAATAAAAAACATTCTACAAATGGATCACTCAGGCAAAACCATCTGAGCCATTTGTACAGAAACAGAAGGAAGTACACAACAAACCAAGACAACACAGACACAGTACAAAGAAGACTTGATTGATTTCCCTGAGAGATGTTTCACTGGGATGCTGAATAGTTTGAGGCACCTTTGCATCATCTTTGTAGAGGTTTGTTAGTTCATTTTAAATACAGCAGTTGGGATCATTTAGACTAAAATAATCTGAACTTAGATTGCAAGTTCTAACAAAAGAAGTTTCAACTTCAAGAACTGTAATTCTACCCATGTTTGTAACTTTATAATTCCACATCTGAAATGTGATTACCAGCAAGCATCTTCTACTACTTTCACAGTTCACTGGCCCAAAAACACACTGCACCAAGGACACGACAAGTCTAATCCTTCATGTGAACCAACACTGAATTATCATTGGTTAATAAGGATTCAGCACTTTGGGCTTTTCAAATTCATTTGCTGTGTAAGGACCACAAATTGCACATGCACACACTTGTGAATCTCTGTCAACTCCTTAAACAAGTAAACAAAACAGATGAAAGGAAATTAGCAGAGAGGGAGAAAAAAACAGATGACAAACAACAGTGAAAATGAAGAGGGAAGAATCTGCCACTTTTAAACTGCCACGCTCTACTTTCATATAGTGCTTCAATCACACCTTCTGTCTCAGACAATTGCAGCTTGGGATAGTTAACCAATACCATTCTTCATTCTGATTATTGCTTTTCAAAAAGTAACAAGTCCAGTGAAAGCTGAATATCCCACAGTCTGCCCTGGATGAATTAATGTCTCCAGGTTTCCTTGTGATACACAGATAGATCTGAACTCATACTAAGCCAATCAAGAAGCAATTTCAGCTGAGCTTTAAAATCCCTTACAAAAGAGGAAAAAAAATTAGCAGCTATTTATTATCAAACATAATTTTTCCCTAGAAAATCAGTCTTGTATTGGATAAGATACCTGATCTAAAGAAACTGACACTGATCAGTTATTCTAAGACCCACTTTCTGTTTGGTGTGTGTGTGTACATCCATCCACTTCATGTTTTAAAAGAAAAAAAAAAAATCAGTAAAGATTACAAAAGAGCTGTAGCTATGTTCTTCTCTGTCCTCCTGGGCAGGAGCAATATCCTTGGAGACCACCAGAAATTTGGTGATATGCTAGTAAGGGAGGAATCACATAGTGTCTCCCCAGGCCCTGTGACATAAATTACTGAGATGATCTGACTTAATCCCAGTCTTTTCATCATAGGTAATGTGCACACAGCCTCCAAGCCAATTTAAAATGCTCATTCCATTTACAATGTAACACATTGCAAAACCTATTTCAGCTACTCTTAATGATGGGAAACCAAATTCAGACACATAAGAAACTCCCCATGACCAACTCTTTTTAATGGATGGTAATTCAGGAGGATTTTATCAGCCAAGTGTACACAAATCTTCAGTGGATGCTAAACTTGCTTAAGTTGAGCACTGGCAACAAACAGGTTGCATATTCAGGATTATTTGCCATGGATTAGTTGATCAGTGTTTTACAGGAGACATAGAACTGTTAGGAAATAACACATTTTGAAATTTGAAACAGTTTTAATACTGATAAAACCTTGAAGATCTTGTATTACTGCAAAGCTGTATTTTAGTTTTGCAAAACTTCACACTCACAAAAAAGCCCCAAAGCACAAATTACACAAAGCACACTGTCACCACACATTACAACAGGGAAAAAAATCCCCAAACCCAGAAAACTGCTATAAACAAACCCAGCCAGCCATGGACACTTGCTACTGAGTTCTTTCTGCCATGCTACCACAACCTACACAGACACAAGCTTTAGAAACACATCAAGCCTCACAATTATAGGTTCTTAAGGAGGCTAATTTTGTTTCACGTCAGCATTTACACTTTGGGGCTTGGTGCAGTCAGACTAAGCCTCAGTTAAATGCTTAAGTAAAATTGCTCTGTATTTAACCGCCTCAAAACCATCAGTACTTCATAGGAAGAAACAAAAAAAAAAGGTCAAAGAATAGCATCAAATCAGCCACTTAAATGAAAGGCTTGTCTTTCCAGATACAGTCAGTGTAGAACATTTTGCTGATAGATGCCTTACCAATCTCAATTCATAAGAACTTTACTAACAATATCTTGGAGCAATAGGCACATAAACAATATTCAGTTTTTCACAAAGATACAAAAAGCAGTTAAAAAACCACCACCATAGTAACTTTTCAGTTAATTTTAACTGCATATAGAGGAGATAAAATAAATAATTAAGGAGAAAATAAAAACAAAACTCAAAACTCCTCTACCTTCAAATACTTGATGATTGTTCTTGAGTAGTGTCTGCAGGCCTCCATATTCACTTTTCAGCTTTTTTAAAATCTCTTTATCCAAGTGTTCTGCTACTTCTCTCAAGGAAAGGCTTTCTGCAATAAAAAATTATGGAATTATTAAAAATTTTTCTATATAAAACCTTAACACAATTCATCTTCTCTATAAGGTAATGATTATGAGCAGAATGTCAGAATTATCTACCAGGACTGCAGCAACTTTTTTTATTATGTACGGTATATATTTTATACGTATATTGTCTGTAGAACAGCAGTTTTCATTTTACAGGACTCAGGTCAGAATTTCCACAGTAAGACACTTTTCATTTGCTCTGCTTTTTTTACAGTAGCATGTAACCCTCATTACAATAAGCAGTGTTTATAAGCATGTAGTTAGCAGACTCAGTCAGTAACAAATGACATACTACAGAGAGTAAATTATAAAAACAGATGGAAGAAAATGGAAAGATGGTGGTAGTGATAACTGACTGCTTATACAATTAACAGCAGCTTAACACTCTTTTTGTCCCTAAAACTAAACTAAAAATCCCTAATCATGTTGTAACCTAAAGGCATTTTGAAGGACTTATAAACTCCTAAAGAATTATAGCTAATTATTATGTTAATATTCTAAATTCATAATTCATAATATTCTCCCCAAATAGGGTAGAGTTGTGGGTTTAGTTGGGTTTGGTTTAATAAAAATCAATTCTTTAATAGCATTTAAGTGTAAACCAGGAAAAAAAACTCACACCATTTTCAAAATATTCTTCTACGTGCAATTAAACATAGTTGAAAAAAAAACAAGCAATTTTTATTGCGATGTATTGTTCTCAGTGTTTCCTAAAAATCTGTTCACAAACTTGTAAACTTGCTAGAAAAGACATGTTCTACCAGCTAAAGATAGTGTAAAGGAAACATAACCTCACCTCCTTGATTCCAGGTGTTCATATTTCCAGCCTGTTTATCAGAACATGGTTTTTGAGGGCCTGCATTTAACAGCAAGTTCGCCACCCTGAGAACCACTTCATCTACAAAGTCCCGAGGGAGGGAAGCACAATTTCTGACTTGTTCTACTTTTTCTCTGGGTTGAAATCCAGGCATCCAAGTTGTACCAGCTGTCTCAGTCTCATCTTCAAGAGGTTCTGAGCCTGCTTCTTTGCACAGACCACCACAGTGATCTTCATGTTTAACTCCAACCCTTCTGTCACACGTGGCCACAGCACAGGTCCGACAACTGTTAATAAACTGTGTTATCTGCTTGTCAATCAGAGCATGTTCTGCAGCTGGATACGTCCTGCTTTTCCCAATAAAGCTGACCTATTTTGGCAGAAACAAGTAAATCACTATCACAGTCCTGTAGTTACACCCAGCTCCACAACCTCCACATGTTTATGCAGGTTTCTCACTACCTGCAATAAAATCCAATATCAACTCAATGCTTAGTAACACCGGAGGGGTTTTTAATTCCAGACTTTGAATATCAGTGCCCCAGAAGCAATCCAGTAAACAAATCATAATCCATCATGCTATACAATCACACAGCAAAAATATTGTTCCTGACCCTCAGATTATTTAAAGCTGGACACCTCTTCCCACTCAGAATATTTCACTTGAAATTTCACTAGACAAGAAAAACAGCAAAATTAAGTACAAAAAATAAGACAGGCAGCTAGAAAAATTAAGGCAAAAAATTAGGTTTTTAAATTTCGCCATCATATAGAGTGACTTAAGAGAAAATCATGAAACATTTCATTTTTTCCTGTTTGCTTTTTTTAATAGGGACTACACCTATAACATTAAGAGTAGAATTCCCAAGAAAACAATGAGTATTTTTAATCTCTTTTCAGAGCATACTGTATCAAGTAATGAAGTTGACTATAGTCTTATCTTACAACAATAACAATGAACAAACATCCATACACTTCAAACAGACAGATTAAAAAAAAATAAAACACAAAAGCCCTACAGAGGCCAAAATTACCCTTTTTGTAGATGGAATTCTAAGACAATCTTCTTCCACATGAAAGCCACATACAAATCCCACCTGGGCAACAAAATCAAGATACTCTCTGTACTGAGTTTTCTTGCTTTGTCTTCGGCTGTATTTTCCATGGAAATCAAAGAAGCAGCATGGCAGCACGAAGTAACAACATGAATAGGAAGACCTACAAGAAGGATAAACTGCTGAACAGTAAGTTATTTCAGAAAAACACAAAAATTTAACAAACAACCTATCAGATAAAGGCAACAATGGAATTTTTATTAAGCTACAGAACTTCATGCAATAATATTTATAACTTCCTCTTTCAATCAAAAGATTAATTTAGTCACAAATACCATTTCACAAAGTATTTGATGCAGCAACCTACTTTGCCAACTTTGTTTGCAGAAGTAAAACTAAATTACTTTTGCTGATTGTAAAGAGCACAACAGCACAAGAGAAGGCAGAAACATTAGCTTGTATTTACAGGAAAAAAAAACCAACAAAAAAACAATCAACAGCTTCACATATAAGGATTAAAAAACAGTTTTAGTTTTAGAATTTCAAAAGCAAAATGCTGCACTGAATTCTATGAGAAAGTAAATACTGCATCTGCACTTCTCCACAGAAACATTTGGTAAAAATAATCAACTTGCATCAAAAGCAGCCGGTCTTAAAAGAACAGGTGTAGAACCAAAGCTGACAGTCTATATAGGCAATTATGGGGGGGTGTTTGGGTTTTTTCTGCCTGTTTTGTTTTATTTTTCATTCCTTCCATCCCACTCCCCTCCCTCTGCAAAAATACCTAGCTGCAATTACAGGTATCCATGGTGTTAATTCATCTGAATGGTTTCCTATGAGCCAGTCAGTGTCTGGAAAGAGATGACTGTCACCTGGAATGATTGTAGCTTCCTAAAAAACAGAACAACACAGCAAGTGAATCCTCTTACGAGGTTCTTTAAAGCATTTTATTTAAAGCACCAAGCAATAATATAAAGTAATACCAGCAGACAAATACAAGGTGAGGGAGCACCACACACGCCAACAATGTTTTCCTCAGCAATTTTTTATAGCTACAGAGAAGTAATTAAGCAAAAAACACCCACAAAAGATGGGTCAGAAAAACAGTAGAGTAGCAACTCCGATGAAGATATCTGGCATTTAAATATATATAAACAAATATCATACACTAAATTATGATTTCTTGCCAATCTCCTTCTGTCACTTGTATGCCTGAACTCATTTTTTCAGAAGGGCACTTAATTTGCTGTCTTGCAGCCTGTAGGACTCACACAGCAATTAATCAGAACACAGCTTCATTGTTATTTTCTCCTCCTTCACAGATGCTGCCCAAATCAAATCCTAGTATACAGAACATCACTCTTCACATGCTATCATTCACATATAATAAAACAATAACAAACAAAAATAACCCCAAATAAAACCAAGAGGATGAATTCTTCATACAGGCTAAATTCAAATGTTCTACAGTGGCTATAATGTTTGTGTCTCACAAATGAGTTTTCTCACTTTGACCTAAGTTCAGCAGAGAAAGTACTGAAAGATGCTGACACCATGCAAGTAGACACTCTTCCCTGAAAATGTGTATAAACATTAAAAGAATTACTGGGCAAATTTGAAAAACATTTCAGATTTGAATTTCCACAGTCTTTTAGGAAAAGTTCTAGAAATGACACCCATAATCTCTTTTTATATAGAAAAGATATGTTTTAAGAGCTTAAAATTCACGTGTACACACAGAGCAGTATCTGTATAGGAATTAAAGAATAAAATAAAACAAAACCACTAATTAGGGAATTTCAGGCTATCTTGGTTACTTTCAAAATCCCTCTTAAGGATCAATATGGTGATTATTCACTTAAAATTGTTTACTTTAAATACTACAGCTCATTTTTAGATATGTATAAACATTTCTAGATAATGAATGTAACACGTTTTTTTTGCATATTACTGGATGTTAAATTACCAAGCCTTTGGTAAGTGTTTTCTTAAGGCTGATTAAACACATTGCTCATACTTCACATTTCAGTTTTGATCATTCAATTTAGGCATAACATGAATTATCAGTGCCCCACTGCCCATTTCGACAGTCACCCCTAATCAAATTTGTATTCACCATGTCTGACAGCAGTTTGGAAGCACAGAGTGCCACCTATTACATCCATTTAGGTTGTTAGAACTGTACTGAACCACACAGGTGGCAACACCTACCCTGCAACTTGTGCTGTAAGTAAAGACCAAATCAAAATTAGCTTCAGGGGTAACAACAGGCTGTGAGCAGGTTCTTTTTCCTTCTGTGGCTCCTGTGGCTACAGGAGCCTTGCGAAATCATTTCACCCTTCCTGTTCACTGCCTAACTCCTTCCAGCATAAATAACCACTTTCTTCAGCATATATTTTATTGTTTCTTTCTGGGCAGAAAAAGGAACGTGTAACACAAAGATAAAGAGACAATGCTGCTCATAATGATCAGATGTGACTTAATACAGTACAACAGGAATGATGGAGCACCACAGCTTGATGGTTTGGGTTGTTTGTTGAAGCTTTTCAGTAAGATCTGCTTGCAGACTGCAGTAAAGGAATATGGCAGTTTTGGCAATTTGTACCCAAAATGGCAGGGTGGCAAAGAGAAGGCTACACAACACCGAAATCTGTGACCTCCCATCTGTGAAAATAGAGGTTCTTTCCTAATTTAATGAGTTAGCATCCTCATCGTTGAATGAACAATTCATTATATGTTGAATGAACTTTAAACAACACTACTAGAAAATAATCACAGGTGGAAAATTATTTTACTATATTGGGAGCTGACAATTTTGACAGGACAGAGTAAGAAATTTTAGACCTGAAGAACAAAAAATCAGGAACACCTCACCTCCCAAGGGCAACTGCTCATGGGAACCACGCTTTAATGAGTATCAGATTATTAGATTTAATCAGTATCAGAATCAAAGTGAATGTTCCTGTGCTCAAATTGTTGATAAAAAAAGATAACATGAAACTTGAAATATAATCCCTTTTGCAGACTCATTTTCCTGTTCATTTTTGAAGGCTTTTATTGCAATTATTTAGGTTGGCTCCTTTAAGGTTCAACAAAAATTTTGCCCCCAAAACAGAACGTAGCACTAGAAGGTCAGAATCACTTTCATGTAATTATCCCAAATTATGAGTGGCTTTATTATCTTTCATGAACTAGTGGTGCAAATAAAGCCACTTAATACTGATCATTTGGTAAAAAGAAAGCTTGTTTCATGGTGTGTGCATGTCTGTACCTCCAGTAAGAAATCATGCCAGTGGTTCTTGGCTGAGAAACAAGCAAGTTGCAGACATGCAAGGGTACAATACAATATTTTTCTCATAATTCCCTTTACAACTTACTTCACCCCCAAGGGATATGGGTAGCAGCATAACAAACCCATGGGTCCCTTTAGACAACTGTGTGCAACCCAGTATGCTTCCTTACACTGGCATCAATACATCCTGAAACAATGAACAAGTGAATAAATGTACATATCAGTAAGACTGACATACATTTGCATAATACCTCTAAATGTGTCTCTGGTCCATACATGTCCCATATTTTTCTTCTCCTCACATCAATTCCTCTTCCTGGATGCTGAAATATTTGAACAAAAATATTCAATTAAAATACTACTTTTTTCAGAAATTTCAAATAGGTTCAGTAAATGTACATACTAACTTCAATTATTTCATTCATGTTAAAATTTAGACATATAACAAAAACCAACTTTGCCATTTCAGCTGAATACTTTTATTCCCTATCTTCCCTTTGAAATATGAAGGGAATAACTAGGAAACCTTAAGAAGATATCTGGTTCAAAATTTTACCTGGGCACACCTACTGAGACTGCTCTTGAAAATATGTATCTCTTCAAATGTAAAAAGAGAGGTGTTGATTTTTGGTTTGTTTGTTTTCAAAATATCAAAACCTTCCACAAGTTGAGTACTACAGCAGCACCCAGAGGGCTCAAAGAAGAATGCTACTCTAAGCAGTCCTTAGTGGAGAACCACCTTTCAGCTACTGAAACCCAAACATTTTTTCCCCATCTGAATTAAAGGGAAGAGGAGAGACTGGAAACTAAAGCAAGAAATGAAGAATGTGTAGTATTTGAAATCTAAGAATGTTGCGCAGAACTAAGAAAAATCAGTTACTAAAAAAAGTCTCATAAAACTCCCATACATGATTTTTTTGACAGTCAATGTTTGTCAGCACTGAATGAATGACTGACTGATTGATTGAAAAATCCACTCAGAAAACAGCAGCTTATGTTACACAAAAGTTTTCTGGCCACACAAGAATAGAAACCTTGTGCTAGGAGAACTTGGAACATTTCCCTACTCCCCCAGAGACATCTCTTTATCTAATAAGAGATATTAATTTCCTCTACAAATTTCCCCATGTTCTCCCAAAAGTGGAAATTCAATTTTTTGAATCAGACAGACCCAGCTTCAATGGGTTTTGTTTAGTTTCACTGTTCTTTCATTGCTATTTCAGAAACTGTGCCTCAACAAACTGAATTATGCTGTTGCCACATTTTTACTCCAAAAAGTACAGTATGCTGTTAGGCATTTTTAATTAAGAAATCTCAGGACTGCTTTCAAAGATCTAGAAAAACATTTTAAGACATCACAAGTAGAATTCAGTTTGGATAAAAATAAGTTCATGAACACATCTTGTGAGAGAGAACTTATGTCAAAATTCCACATTCCTTTTTGCATAACTAAAGTACTCCATTACCTTTTCTTTTCTTTTTTGTCTTAGTTTCTTACCTAAGAAAAAATGGCCCTGAATTTAAATTAAATACACTAATTAAGACAAATAAATGAATGGTCTAATCCTCTGCTAGGATTTTCTGTTAGTAACTAAAGCGACAAAATCCTGTTTTAGCAACATGAATTAATTTATTTTGGCTATTTGTGTGCCAGAAAAAAAGGAAAGCATAACAAGAATACTGACATTAGTTTTTAATAATTATTTAAAAAAGCATTACCCCTTCATTGTTTAGAATATGAACCAGCAAACCATTTCCACATCCAAGATCTACAAATGACTGTTTCTTGGTCAACCCTTTTTCTTTTCTCTCTTCTTCCCAAAGAATCTAAGACAAGAAAACAGAGCATATTAGATTTCTGCTCTTTTCTTTTCTCTCTTCTTCCCAAAGAATCTAAGACAAGAAAACAGAGCATATTACATTTCTGCTCTTGAGTTTCCCCATAAGAAACCTTATCAAACGTTATTGGAGATCAAAGAGGAAACCTAGAAATGCAGACTTGACAGAAAATGTTCACGGCGGTCACAGGTAAAATAAAATAAGAAAATCTGAAAAAAACCAAACCAAACCAAAACAAAAAAAAAAAACAAAACAAAACAGAAAACCGCTGCTTATGGAGTGAAACAAGAATTACTTTGCAAAATATCAATAGTTTTCTAAGAGCTAAGCACATCCTCCCCTCCATTTTGAGTCATCAGGAGTTGAAATTAATCAGGGCTTTACAACTCTGGGCTAGAATGAACATAAATGTAAAATAAGTTGCTAAAATAATGGGTGCAAGAGAAGAACAGTGGAAAGCAAGGGAAGTATCAAGCAAACATCAGTGCCTCTGCAAGTAACACCACAGATGTATTTATATCCACTGCACTAAAGAAAGCAGTGATGGCAGAGCTGAAAATAAACCCCAAAATATTCTTTGTAATCACTTGGTGATATACTGGTACATGTAACATCCCTTTTACTGAACAAAGCATCAGTGTTACCTAGCAAGTTAACTGCCCCAAATTCTACACCAGCTAAGGGACCCCAAAGCTTTTAGCCAAATTCCTGTCCCTGATCTGTACATAAGTAGGTACTTTTAGACAGATATATAATCCATAATTAATAAGTGGCTGTTTCTCTGCAGAGCATGGATTAACCTTTACCATTTTCCAACTTTTTCCTTCAATGAGAAGTTAGAGACCACGCACTCATAACTCTGCATCCGATTTTTCACTATGACTACCACAAATCTTGAAGAGTATTTAACTATGAAAATTAGGATTTGTAACATTGTCAGTTTTGCTAGAAGGAAAGAAGCTGAAGATAAACAGTCTGCAAATGTCATGGATTATGTTTTTAGATTTACCAGTCATTGCACTATGGCACTCCAGGCAGTATCCCAGAAATCCCTAATTACCTCCTTCACAGATCCTACCTATCCTCCAATTCCTGCAGTTTTTCACAACACAACAGCTATGCCCTTGGCCACGCCCCTGGATAGTGGGTGATCTCAGTATGATTGGAAAATAAAATGAGGTCACATGCAGATGCCATTAACCCATAAAAACGTAACACTGGACCTACTTTTTCTTAGAAAATCATCTGTGCACTTCTTAGCAATGACTTTCATACACCATTAAATAGATACCTGAACATTTTGCAGCAGGTTAGGTTATTAATATCAAACTTTAAGTTTTCATTTAGATAAGCTGCATATTGAATGACTTTAATAACTTTCTGAAAACTACTGCTATATTAGTCAAAACATAATCACTGTAAACCAACATTAACATGTACAAAAATGTTATCATTGCAGAATTTTATTGTGGCTACAACTAAATTCCTAATTTTCAACAGTGAATATTAAGATTGTGGTAAAAATGGTAAAGATGAGTCTATTACATAGCTATTTCCATAAGCCAGTATCTAAGGTTCTAAGGCGTTAAAAACTTAAATAACAAATTAGTCATCAATGACTTTTGGAAATGAGCTAACTTACTCAGAAATACTGTTTTAGGTAAGATGCTACAAGTATAGTTCAATGTAGACATGTTCTTACTACACCCTGGATGGAAAACAAAAATATGTGCCTGTCTTTTAAAAATGTAAAGTTTCTAAGAACTGCAGGTGTCAGAATTTTCATAGAATCTTAAGTAGATAGATGCTTGAGAAAACTTCACCAAGCATTTATCTGCACTTCTAGCATCTGCAGTTGACCTTATTACACTTGAAGATGGGATTTGAGCTGAAATTTTATCAAGAAAAGGCATAGCTGTGAAAAACCTTAAGTTTTTTATTTGTTCATAGTATAAAATGAAAAAGTAATAGAAAAATTTATAAAACGATCAATCCTAATCTTGAATTGATCCATCTTATCACTTCTACATCAATGCTTTTGGCTTTTTCACTTAGAAATAAATAAATCTTGTGTACATAGATGATAAATTTCCTGTGAGAGAAGACTGCAAATCTTCATCATATCTGCATGAAGAAGTTTTTGTTTACCTCTGAAATGATCTTCTTTAGAGAGGTTCTATTATCAGGAAATACAAGCTTACAGCATATTATTAGGTAAAGCAGTTCCCTACCAGCAAGTAAGTGGCAATAGCAACATCTTCATAAACAAATTTCTCAGGATCTGTCACTTCAGGCCACACCTTCAGGAAAAAAAAGATAGAATGAAAAAAGAGATAAGAATTTATTTTCTGCATCATCTGAAATAACCTCAAAAATGCTCAGACACAGCAATTTGGATACTTATTCACTTTAGTAGGTTTCTGGACTTCACAGATTTTGCATTTTAATCTCATTAAAATACAGCCACATAATATAAAGACTGTTTGATTCAACCAAACAATAAAGTTTCTAAGAACATTTTGGCTCCACACGTGCAGGTCACAAGTAAACAGCTGCATCTGTTCTGTAACCGACCATGTGTCTTTTGCTTAACTTTCTCACAAGAAAAAAAATAAAAATCTTATCTATACCTCCACAACACTGAGAACATGAGCATTTGTAAATTTCTCTTCACAGGGGACAGACCTAGAATTATCCTGGCACAAGAGAACATGAAGAATCAAAATCTGCAGTATGAAGACAGAAAGTGCAAGTATTATCCCTAAGTGTTACTTTGTAAATGAAGAATTGAAACAAAAACTAAAACGCTCAACAGCAGTAATTCTGCTGCAGAGCTAAAGACTGAATTGTTCGCTGCCTTACCCAAAACTCTAATCCTCCTCTCCTATGTATCTTCCAGTTAGTATAGAAATATTAACAGTAAAACATTTCTGCATTTTCACTCTATGTTTTACAAAAGCATTTACCAATTTTTTTGTTTGCAGCTAGAGCCAAGTTTGCAAGAATACAGACATTACTTCATACAGCACTCTGTTGCTCTTCAGGATCTCCAGGATAAGAAAAAAATTACAGTGCTGCTCCTCTAATTCAAACACATATTAACATAGTATCCAAAGGTTTTGGAGAAGGAGGTGTTATATTTATGCTTTACAAAATGTAGATGACTATTTACTCCACTGACCTACTGCTTCCTTTTTATCACAAGTGATACATCCTGGAAAATGCCTAATTCCTCCAAATATTTATTGTGAATTCAGCTCTAAATCCTGCTTTTACAATTAAATTCTTCCAAGTACTGAACTGTTTTATTCTCTCTATATGCCAAAAAAAACCCCGAAACACAAAACCAAAAAACATACATTATAATTCAATTGCTTCTTTTATTTAAAAAAAATAATTTATTGAAAGAAGTGGCTTCATTGCACAAAGTAAGAGAAAAAAAAAAAAAGGAAGGATAACGTAACTATATTTATGGCTTAAGCTTACCTTTACCATCTCTTTGTACTTTTCTTTGAGGTCCTGATAAACCTTGCTGTATTTTGCTACTGAAATGAGTGAGAGTGTACTTTTAAACTCACTGGGCTTTTGCTCCACAGACCATTTAGCCAGTTTGGACAAAAGTTCATTTCCCAGCCATGCTAGTTTGGGGTACACAATTCCATCTGAAAACCAATCTTCTGGAAATGGAGCTACAACAGATACAGACCTTAAAATAAACAAACAAACAACTTAGTATAAATACAAAGGGAAAACAAGGATGAAGTGGAGAAAACCAGCAGATCAGAGATATAAAACTAGACTGGAGAATAAGTAAATATGTAGAGAAACAATGGGAAAATAAACCAGTGAAAATACTGAATAATGGAACAGTTTCCCCTGAATTTTGTTAACTCATTATCTCTCTATTCAAACACAGTACAAAAGAGTCCATACTGCATTTAACACAATAAATGAGGACTGACAGATGATGAGCAACCTGATCTCACAAGATAGCCAAACACTAAACAGTGAAAGTCAACTTTTCAAATTCCTGAAAAAAACTAGGAATTATTATTTCATTATTATTCAATATTTCATCATCTCTAACTTTATTCAGATTTTATTAGAGCATCCCCAGATGCTCAGGACCAAACTGAATGGGCTACATTTCAATGACTTAAGCTCAGGCATTTACAGCAACTCTGGTTTGATCCTCATCCTTACTAACACCCACAGACCCATCCTCACAGGCACTGCTACATCCTCGTGAGTAGAAGAGGCATATTTTTTTGAGACTACACAAAGGTAGAGTCAATCTTTACATTCAAAGGTGAAAGAGATTTGTTTTATGTTATTCTGGTTATTGTAGATGTTTCTTTTTAGAGAACACTGTACACTTATATCACACCACTACTGTAATTTACTAATCAAGCAGAAAATTATAAAATCTAAATTGCCTACATACCAATATTAAACCATTGTGTGACTCTTGCAATAACTTACTTTTTGCTTCCTCTCTCACTCCCACACTTACCATTCCTCATCTTTTATGTGTTTAAGTTGAATTTGATAAATATTGCACTTTTTAACCCGGTATTTTCCTTCACTGTTTTCCTCCAAAGGCAGAAAGGTCACAGTTCCATTGTAAACATCTGAAAAGATAAAATAAGGGTTTATTATTAATGTCTGTAATGTCTGTATTCTTGCAAACTTGGCTCTACCTGCAAATAAGGAGTAATTATTCCATGGTGCAATCCACCCTAGTTAGCACCAAAATGAACTTCTGCCTGCAAACCAGTGAGGCAAGATCTAAGACAACGGAGAAAGGAGCACAATGCTAGGAATAGATCTGTTTCCTGGTGTTCCTGACATCTGAAACTATTGGATGATTTGAATTCTCTAAATTTAGCATTCTATAGCATGATGTTTCCAAAAAATCTAGGGCTGACCAGGAGTATTCATTTTTCATCACACCTATTTTAATAGAGTAAAAACTAAACAATAAGATTTTTCTAGTATATGAATATCCCACAGCAAATCCAGAGTCCTGGGAAGCAGCTGTACATGTAGCATTACTTCCTCTAAAAATTAAAAAATCTTTTCAGCAACTGTTTACGCAGGGCGACGTCTTCAGAATAACTTCTTAAGTTCTCAGTTTTTAAAATGTTTTTTTAATTACCATCAAAACAAATGTTCTTGCAAGTAAAAATGCTACACTGGCTACATAATCAATTTTCAATGGACTCCAAAATTTTCTGAGTTAGACAAGAAAGAATTAATTAGCAGTAGAGTAAATGTTAAGTCTTGCTATCTCGTCTCATCCTTAGCAATTCCACTTCTAATATTTGTAACTGTAAAAAAAATAATTAAAAAAAATCTCCTAGGCTTTTTCTTAGAGATACACTTTATAGATGCAGTTCAGGAGCATCTTCTCTTAGCATCAAAAGAAAAAATAAATCAAAACTGCAACATATAATTTTTTTTTAAAGGCACCAATTTTTTGAAGGCATCAGGTAAGAATCAAAGGCCTCAAGAACATCCCAAGTGTGGCCACAAATGACTATCAGTCTTTGAATTGTAAGTTGAGCAGTTTCTGGAATTCTGATTCTTTCCAAAACATTACTACTAGAATTTAATTCACATCAACATTTTTCCACAATTTATCTTAAAATGGTGTCAAGTTCTACCCTATGCAAGTTTATTTAGATTAGCAGGATTTATTGGAGCACATTACCATCATACAGTGTAAAAAAACACAGCAAAGCAAATCAAGAAACAAAAAACCCACATACACACACAAAAACAACAATAAAAACCCCCCAAAAGTTGAGATTCTTTCTTAAGCAATACTAAACATGAAGAAAGTCGATACAAACACTTCTACTTGGCCAGGCAGGTGCCACAGCTGCCTACTCTGTTCAGCAATTCCGCATTTCCCAACTCTACAGTCAGTCCTGGCGAAGCTGTCATTAGGTCTGCCCTACGAGCGGGGGCAGCTTACTCGTGGCAGGAGCTCCTGAGTGTCACAGCTCCCTGGCCTCCGTAATTTGTGTTTCAACTGCTGAAATTTCAATGCTTCCTGGCGCAACAAAATAAACCCTTAAGCACGCGATCGGGACAAAAGTCCCTCCTCGTTCCCACAAACAGGGGAGAAAAAAGGGCGTTTCTCTCATCTGCGAGACAATGCCTGAGGGGACAGGTCCGAGACAGCCCCGGCCGCTCACAGCCGCGCTCCGGGCCCGGCCTCCCGCCGCCCCCAGCGCCGTCCCC
>JAYDZK010000202.1:61028071-61083084 GCA_034509185.1 Euphonia xanthogaster | reverse complement strand
AGCTCCCGGGCCGGGGGCGCGGCGGGGCGGCCCCAGGGCAGCAGCGTCCTCCGCACGGCGCGGAACTCGCCGGGCCCGCCCCAGGCCGTGAGGGGCGGCGGCAGAGCCAGCTGGCTCCGCACCTCCCTCCAGAGCCGGCCCAGCTCCGCTGCCCCCGCCGCTCGCCCCTCCTGCCCGCCGTCGTCCCCGCCTGCCCCCGCGGTGACGATGGACGGCGATATCTCCCCGCCGTCGCAGAGCGGCACCGTACCCTCCGCCTGGACGGCGGCGCCGCTCAGTCGCCTGTTGGCCACCTGCGGCTTCTCCAGCCACACGCGCACGGCCGCCCAGAAGCCGCGGGGCAGCGCGGCGCCGCCGGGGTCCCGCACGGCCGCCGTCCCCACCGGGCCCATCCGCCGCCCGCTGCCGCCGCGCCAGGAGGCGGAGCGCGTCGCAGGCTGCTCCCGTCAGTTCCCGAGGCGGAGACGGCGCCGGCCGCAGGTACGTTCCGGGTGCCCCTGGCCCCCGCCTGCGGCTCTGAGGCTCCAAGTGCCGCAGGAGACCGCTGCGGTGCCGTCCTGCGGCTGAAAACGCGGGGAGCCGCCAGCTCCCAGCAGGGTGTGAGGCTGGAGGGTCGTCACGGCATGTGCTGCTCTGTTTGGGGAAGGTCTGTGCCGCTGTGACGGCGGGCGCAGAACAGCTGCGTGAAAACGCTCCGGGGAGCAAACTCCAGAGCGGGACGGCTGACTGACACCAGCCAGTCAGCCCGGCCCATCAGGGAGACATCTCGGTACACCTCTTTTAGCAAACAACAGCACATTATGTAGTCTAGTTTTTCCTTGTCTGAGCAGAAGCCGTGCCCCGCCGTGAATTCGGGCCCTTAGAGCAGCGGCCGTGCGGCGAACCCGCACAGAAGCGGTGCGTGCCCTGCCCGTGCCCTGCCCGGGGGGTGTCCTGCTCTGGGCCCCTGCCAGCAGCAGATTGCTCGGAAATGGAATACAAATAGAAAATAAATAAATATATTATTTATGTATATATATATATATATATACCTAAAATATATAAATAGAATATAATATAAAATACTGGTTATGTCATCTCTTGGCCATAAGGGTACAGTATCGTTATTCTTCATAGCTACCAAGTGTTTAAAATATGTGATTATTACGTGAGATAATTGAGGATAGTACCTTACAAACTGACCTTTGCCCTCGTGATTTGTGACCCATTTTTGGTGCCCGTGTATGAATTTTAATTACTAACAGGAGCACTTTCCATGGAAAAAGGTTTCCAACTCAACATTTTGCGGTGAAACTGCAGCAGTTCTTTGCAAATTGAAAATAATGTGATTTTTACTTCCACCTTCACACACGTTTCAAAATTTCAGAGCAAGGCTGAAATTAACGCTGAAGTTATTCTTTAGGACAGCCCGTTGTTACTTTCCTATTGCAACCACCTGTTTTGATTTCTTAACTAGTTTTGAAACTGTTGACTTGGAGCCAAATTATATTGAAACATTGTATGAAGTCAGAAAATTTATAATGTATTTTAAGTATAGAACTCTTTTTTAAATGAACTCTTTAGTTTTCTCATTTGGGTAATATTGCTGATTTGCAATGTAAATAAAGTTAGATGCAATAGCTGCAATATTACAATGTAGTTTTTTCTCTTTTATGGGTAAAAAGCCTCCAACTGCTTCCTGATTTACCTGTTTTCCAATTACAAGTGTAGTATCTGTTTATTTGGCTGGAGGTTGAAACACTTTCTCAATGTCCTTTTTTTATTTTTTTTTTTATTTTCTCTCTTTCCAAACCTATTGTGCAGTACTTCCTAGAACTGATTTGGAAGTCACATGCAGAAATACTATCCTGCTGTTCCCTTCTACTATATTTGTACTGTTCAGTACTAGAGCATGACCTCCATAAAAGAATAAGGTTGAAAGAAAAGAGAAGTATCAAGGAGATATATCAAGATGGTGGGGCGGGGGGGAAAGGGGGTTGGAAAAGCAGACTGATGAAGTAGTTTCTGTACTTCATTATGTTCAAAGTCTGTAGTGAGCCCTTGGCCAGCCCTGGGCCAGGATGTCCTACCCATACCTTTGAGTTGCTTCTTTCAACCAGTCCTGTTAAATCGTGGCCAGCTTCTGCTGCCCTGTCCGATGGTTTCTGCTCCCTCCAGGCACAGCAGAGAGCTCTGCCATGTGTGGTGCCCGGGATCGCTGGGCGTGCCGTGAGCAGCAGAGGGCTCTCCAACACCAGCTTATGGAAGCAGGAGAGGCTCAGCCTCTATTTCTTTGGGCCAGGTTCTAATGAAAGGCACGATTCTTCTCTCCCGAACCAGTTCATTTGTACCTCCTGACAGGGATATCCTGCAGGGTCTGTGCAGTTTTGTAGTGCTCTTGCCATAGATGCCCACAAAGCTGCCAGCAGACTTCGTGGGGCCTTACTCCATTTGTTGTTTAAGACGTGGTATTTTCTCGCCTGGGTCTTTTATCACCCCCTTTCTTAGTACACAATAAGGTGACAACCAGTGGTGTCCCTGTTTCATATTTAGCTCATATTTTAATAACAAAGATGATGTAATTCGTTTGCATCGGGTCAAAGGCATTTTTTCTTACTCTGTATTAAGCCAGTTGAATTAGAGAAAGGGAAGAGCAAGATTTTAGTTGCCTCTGCAGTGCTGTACTCATGCATTTGAACAAGTCTATGGATTCAATTAACAACTCTTTTAATTTCATTTTATAACTAAAAAACAGATATCTGTTTTGCTTTAGTTTGTGTTTTATCTTTTCTTGTTTGCTGCAGTTTAGCTAACAATGAATCAGAAAGAAATGTCTGGCAACCGAAATTCCCAGGATAATTTGCTAGCGGATTTCCCTCAAGGCCCGCTTTCCAGATATCGTAAGAAAGCTTCCTTCAACTGGAAGGAGATGGCAGTGTTCATAGATGGTGAAGATATCATCCAGCTGAAGGTAAACTTGGCAAGAATCGTAAGTATGGTTTAATTGTGGTGATATCAGTAGAAATAAGTATGTTCTTTTAAGGGAGCATAGTTAATAATGCTCTGTAAATATGGAGCGTGAAGAAATTTGATTTGCACAGCCAATTTTCAGAAGAGAGCTGAATTTTTAAGCAATCTGTTCTGCTGTGTCATAAGACTCATTTAATTACTGAACATCAGTTCAGGGGAGACCAGCAGGTGCTACATTTCAGAACTTGAGTGTTCATTTCAAACTGAGAAATAACTATATTCTACCATATTTCTTTACTGTTTGCATTAAGTCATAGATCACATGATTTTGCAAGGCACTTATGCAGAGGTAAGTTCAAGCCAGTGTCAAACAGCATTTCTGTCTTACTTTGACCTAATTTCCAATGTTCTGTGTTTGCATTAATGCTTATGTGGCATTGCAATTGGAGATTGGCGTGTGAACCTTGCTGAAAGCTAACCCTACCAAGAAAAGAGATTAACTGCAGCACAGGACATGGTGTGGAAATGCATGACTTGGAGATGTAGGAGGAGAAAGAGCTAGCTTTCTGAAGGTGGTGTAGATTTACACAGATTTAAGTAATCTTGAATCTTCACCATAATTATAAAAATCCTTGCAGGTAGATCAGAGAAATCAAAAAGGCCTGGTTTTGCATCTGACTGGTGTGTGTTAAAGCAGAGAAAAAACCTCCAATGTTCTGTGTCTGAAGGAGTTTCAAAGCTATGTGGGCATGTAGAGTTGTTTACAGAGAGAAAAGGAATGACTGCCTTTCAAATGAAAGCACAGGAAGTCTGGGTTTCTTCCTTCTTATGTGAAAGACAATTAAGAAGGTGTGGATATCTTGAAGACACACCTCTGGGATAAAAAAAAAAAAAGCCATAATATATTACCTACTACAAAAAGAATCCAAATTACAATATTAAAAGATGCACATCCCCACATTGGAGGGCTGCATATGGTGGTTCCATTAAATGGAGCCTTTTTTTACTTTCATCTGAGAACAGAACAGTTTGGTAGCTTAATGGTTTTACCATCATGGCATATTTTAACTGAATGTAAGCCCTGGAGTTTTACCTTTATCCTCAGACTGAGGGACCTTTGTCCCTTAGATTCTGCCAGCAGCTTAATGTATTGAGATAGTGAAGCTGCTACACAAAGCAAGTAAGTTTTACCATACTGTTCTTCAGAGTGAATCACTTCATGGTGAAGGAGATGTCATAAAATTTAGCTGCATGAGCTGTATATATTACAGATAATTTAAATATATTTCCTAATTCTCTGGAATTTTCGCTTTTTAAGTTTATACCTTCCAGCAAACAATTGTAGTTTGAGACCCAGTGTTACTCTAGAAGGAAGTTAACAGGTTTTGTTAACTTGATTTTTAGGTCAATATTCTCATTTCAGTTTTTTCCCCTCCAAGAACAGAATCTTCTCTGCTCTGGAAAATGATCATCTCTTTGCACATCATCCTGGAGAAGATTTGTGCCGTGAGAAGTATCAGGAGCTGACCTTCCTGCGCTGTAAAAGGCTCTTTGAGTATGAGTTTCTCACTCAGCAAGAGATGATCGAGAACCCATTAAGGCTTTTTAATATGGTGCTCTGTGTAGGAATGTATGATTGGTCTCTATGTCTCAAGTTTTTCTTACATTCTGGTGTAAGTACAGTTCGGTGGCTATAGTGGTGTATGTTTGAATTTAAGTAACTTATAATACCATAATTTTGTTGCTTTATGCCTATTTTATTAAAATTTGATCTTTTCCTCGCCCTTTCTTTTCAAGAATGGTATTAAGTTTTAAGTGTTTAGAACAGTCAGAGAGCTGTGGGTAATCTTTGTTGTTACCCCTGTCTCCACTGGAATCCCACCTGGAAACTAAAGGTGAAACAGTACAGACAGAGATACAGAAAAAATTTTAATGTCTTCTTTTGTTTACTTCTTTGCTTCCTCTCTAGGGTAGCCAAAGAACTTGGTTGTTGGTGGCTGTGTGTTTGCTAAAGATTTGCAGGTATCAGAAACTTACCTGCTTGAGCCCCAGTGTCTTAATGAAGGGCAGAATCCAGAAGGAATGGAAAGGAGTTTAAAATTTCTCACTGGCATCCGTGGCTGAATTCTGTTAATCAGTTGTTTCCCAGATGGGTCTCTCACAAAGAATGGTCAACATAGATGGTCAAATATTATCAGTTGAATAAATTAATTAATTATTACTATTCACAAAGCTGGGAAGCATCTAGGAATTAGAGTTTTGTTGTGTGAAAATATCCATGTAGGAAAACTGAAGGTAGCTTTCAAATCAGCATTCTTGTTTGATCCTGAAGCAGCTACTTTCAGTTCCCAATCTGTTTGCAGTAAAATGAACTAAAATAGTCTTTAAGTTTTCCTTTGTTCAAGGGAATATTACTAAGAACAAGTGGAAAGTATTTCTAAGCAATTGCAATGAAGGCTTGAACAGGTTAGAGCTGGGACAAGTTCAGTCATCTGTAAAGGGGCCTTGACAAGATCAAATCCTGGCTTACCTCCCCCAGCTATAGCCTAATTATAGTTTACTGTGCAGCCCACTTTGCCTGGTCTCTTTACTGGACATCTCTATTAAAAGTCATGTGCAATTTATGCTTTTCATCACAGGGCACAGATTTCATTCATTATTCTCTTTTACAGACATTTGCAGGTTCAATTATGAGTGCTTCTAAGAGACTTGCACACATTTTGAAACAAGCTTATAGCATGGAGGTAATTTTTTTCTAATAATTTGTGAGAAATGGACACTGTGTTTGCACTATTTGCAGTTTTCGTGTTATTTCTGATCTCTTTACATACCTAGGTACCTAGGTACCTCTAAATAGCAAAAGAATGGCGCAAATGGCCATGGGGCAGATTCAAGCATTGAGCTCTGACTGTTCTCACTACTAGCTCATAAACCACTTCCTGGATATGTTTTAGACTGTCCAAGTTAACATGCAGGCAAAATTTGGGAACTTTTCCCTAAAGGCAGTATAGATGACATTTCACCAGTTCAGGCTCTGTCCAGAGTCATTTAAGAGTATCCTGCTAGGATACTCTTAACCTTAATGTGTTGCCATAGAAATTCCATTCTAATGCTATAAAATGGAAAATAAAAATGTCTTCATGCCAAAGAAACACCACGTGGAGTTCAGTGGGGACTTGGGACCAAGCACTCTGCGGAATAAATGCAGCCTGTTTAATGCAGAAGAAATTCTAAACATTTTCTCCAGTCTAGGCCATGTGGGCAGCATTCACTGTCTGGCCATACCCTCTGATTTTGCAAGATAAATATTTTGATTGCACTTTAACTGAGCTTTGTGCTTCTTTTGTTGCTCTTTCACTTCCTGTTTTGTTTTGTTTTTTTGTTTTGGGGTTTTTTTGTTGTTTTTTTTTTTTTTTTTTTACTAAGTTACTCTCCAATAGCTGAATTTGAAGTAATTTGAAAATCTTGCAGTTTCAATTAATATAATAAAGTGGTCCTGAAGTGTGCCCTCTGTCTCCTAATTTAGATTTTTGGATGTTTTGCTCTGACTGAACTCAGCCACGGATCTAACACCAAAGGCTTACGGACTACGGCCACATTTGATCCCAGCACTCAGGTTAGTCCTTGCTGCACACTGTCAGCCAGGCTTCCTTTCCATACAGAACTGTGTGACAAGGAGTTGGTCCCTGCATAGGCTTCAGCTTTCACAGCTGAAACAACTCCTCCATTTTTTACTTGAACTCACAGCTCAGTTTAACCTAAGATCTAGGATATGCTTCCTAGTGCATTAATCTACATTTCTTTTTTTAACTACTTAAATGAGCAATTAAAAAAGCTGAGTTTCAGTCTTTACAACGAGATAATGAGCTTTTTATGAGCTTTTTGAACTCTAATTTTTTTCCTTACTACATGTGTTCTCTCTAAAGTTGAACACAATAAGAGAGATTTCAGGTGCTGGAGTGCAGTATAGAATAAATCCTGGCAATTAATGAATGTTTTCTGGATATTTTTGAATGTATTCTTAATGTTTCTGAATGTTTTTCACCAGGGTGGTGAAAAAAAAAATCTGTGACCTTATTTTATTATTTATTTATTTTTCTTTTTATTTCTTGGTTACAGGAATTTGTCATCAATACACCCGACTTTGAAGCTGCAAAGTTCTGGGTTGGTAATATGGGGAAACATGCTACTCATGCAGTTTTGTATGCCCAGCTCTATACTCCCGATGGACAGTGCCAAGGATTACATCCCTTTATTGTACAGGTAGGGTAGCAATATTGTTAATCATTTTATTCTTTTGGGGAAAAGTGGGTTCAAATTAAAGACTTAGTAATGTTGTTATTTATACCTGACCAGCAGATTATTTATTTAATACCTTCACATTTTATTGGAATTGTAACCAGGATACTTTTTTAAAAGGCTTACCGATTTTATGAAGGTTGTAGAGCTGGTTTTATACTGTTAGTTTTCTGCAAGAACTTCAGAAAATAGAAAAGAGCTCCAGATGATAAGTCTCCAGATGATATTGGTACTTGTATAGATAGAGCTCACCTGTGTTGTATGAAGTCCTGAAAGTCTTGCACAGGACTTAAGATGATTTATGTCTGCCAATGCTTCAGGCTGATCTGCATGAAATCTGCAAACTTCTACCACAGAAATCATTTTGTAAAATTAAAGGCATCAGAAAATATGTTGGTGCAATACAAACTCATGCATGGTAAAATGTATTAGACTAGTTGCAGACTGAACAAAGTTTGTTGCAGAATTGTGATATCTCCAAGGTGATTGTTACATGAAAATTCCGATGGTTTCTGCTTTGTGTACACCTGAAAAAGGTTTCAGTGCTAGTCTGGTGAGAGCATTCATCAGTGTTAAGTGATATTTAAAACAGTGATGTAATTAGTGTCACGTTCCAAAGTAATTTTCATTAAAATATCTATGTCCTGAATAAGAGGATGCATAAGTACAAGTTATATGCAGGATTATGTGCTTGAAAAAAACAGAGAGGTGTCTTTATCATTAGTATCATGGTACAAGTTGGGAATATTTTCAACATTTTAAAACATCAGCCCGTAACTTTCATTGCTCTGTTACTGAAATGTTTTGCTTCACTTCTCTACAGATTCGAGATACAAAAACTCTCCTACCAATGCCAGGTGTGATGGTAGGAGACATAGGAAAGAAACTTGGGCTGAATGGATTGGATAATGGGTAAGTCAATACATTTGAAAGAGAAAACATTCTAGGTTATGTCACACTGCAGTGGTGCAAAGATCCCCCTGTATCTGTTCTGTCCTTACTCTTGAAATGTTCACTAGTGGTTTAAAATTGTTGACATTTCTAAAAAAAACCCCAGATTGAAAGATCCTGATTTTCAGTATTTTCTATCTGAACAAACAGCCTTTCTCGCTCTTTAAAATGTGAATTGCTGCTGGTATTCTGTGAATGTCCCCAGGCAGTCTTATAGTTACAGACTCTTCAACAACAATAACGGAAAAAAAATCTAGTAAGTTCTGAGTAAAGAACTTGATCAGCTTCTGCACCAATCTGGGTTAAGACTTTAATTATTTTTTTCTGTTGATTTCCAGCCCACAGGAATGCTAGTGGTGGTCCCCAGACAAGGTTTATTTTCAGTAAAAATTAAGCTAAATGAGCCCAAAGAGAGAAACTATGTATCTTCTTTAAACCATGGGATTTCTTGACTGCAGCCAAGAAAGAGAAGGCTAGTTATTTTCTTCTGTATCATGTGTGTACAGTTGAAATAAAAATGTACCTGGCTCCATTTCTTATGGACTCCAAGGGCCTTTCTGTGTCTACTTTAATAACCAAAGGTGTTTGATGAGGAGGAGATACAGTAAGGAAACAAAGGTAGATTTCTGCATTAAAACAGGTTAGTTACATAGCTCTGTGTAAAGACATTAGGCTTTAAATGGTAGAGAAAGGTTTCACTTCCTTATGCCTCAAATTTACTTCTTTTTGTTGATTCAGTTTGTTACAGGTTTATATATAGTCCTTCAAAACAGATCATTGCAGTAAACACAGTATAGACATCTGAAAGTATTCTGCTTTCAAATATTATGGCATTGACTGTTTTTCAGAATGTTGTAGGGATTTTTATGGTTATTTAGCTCATTATCATTGATTCTCTGTTTCCTGAAGACACAGAAGAAATAAATTTTAAAAACCTCAAATAACCCAAAATTAATTTACAGAGGAAAACTGTTAGAAAGACTTGGAAAAGAGGGATGTTTAAGATTTGGTGGGTATTTTTTTCTGCTTCTGCATTACAGACAGGTGGCCACCAGATGGCACAGCAGCATGGGCCAGAGTAATCTAAATGTTATTCAACTTCATATTTCTATAGAAGTATTTAAATTCTGCTGTTCATTCTTATATTGCAATATAGATTTATGTGCAACATGGGAATGTAGAGTATGCTTGTTATGTGACTTTAAAATGTACATAATTTTAAATCCATTTCTCCATTATCTACTGGAAAAATAGAGTATTTATTAAAATACAGGTAATAACTGAATAATTTCAAATTATAATCCATAAAATACTCTTTGAGATACCAGTGACTTCCTATCTTAATGTCAGATGAAGTCCTTTATCTTAGTTGACATCATATGTCCTTTAAAGCTGTCATAGAGCATTCCTGTTTACTTTGTATATGTTGTTTTAAGAAAATTATTATGTTCAAACAGTAGTGCCCAAAGGGCCCCAGTCATGGATATAGATCTCTTTAATATGCATTAAGATAGTCCCTGCATTAGAAACCCTAAGACAGCACTTGCAGATTAAGAAAGAAGTATGAGGGAGCCCAAGGTTACCCATAGATACCCCTCATTTAGCTAAAAACTCCAGGGCCCTGTGTTCCTGAACTACTTCAGCTGCTTTTTTCTTTGGAGAGGCCTAAGATTGCAGGCAGGCCAACATTGTTCTCAAGAACCAGGGAACCAAGTTTTGTTCTGCAGCCTTCCTGCTCACACTGAGATGTCAGAAGCGTCAGGGCTTGGAGATGTCAGCTCTCAGAGGTGCATGAAGGTCTGGATGGGGACTGGAGAGGAAGTTCTGCATTTGTTTGCAGATACAGCACGCCATGCCACCCTAGAAAATGGACTCTTAGTTGCATGATCTGTGAAATGCCAGGATACACAGGGAGATATTTCACCAGATATGGCCCTGTCAAGGTGTTCTCCTTGGCTGTTTAGCAATCTTACATCCTCATTTATCTCAGAGAAAGCATGGGCTTGTGTTAGTCTCCACTACATGCACTGCCTGGTTATTTTGAATGTGTGTGTAGTCTGGTTCAGCTACCATGAACACTTAGTAAATCTGGTCTCTTTCCATGTAGTTACACTCAGGGTATGTGGTCACAGTGGGGATCAGAGTCTGACATCTCTGACAGAGATGTTTGCTTTTGTTCCTGTGCTTCAAGAAAGTTATGCTAATAATTTTCAATATGGATACAGAGAGTTAAGTTCCTGAACATTAATGAAGGTCATGGGGAAGAAATTCCAGAGCCTCCTTAGAAAGTGCTATTGATTTATGCTGTGTAAGAAAACAGAGTAGTTGATTGTAGTTGTCCATTCTGGCTTTGAAAAACAATTAATCTCTTGGGTTGTTTGGCTGATAGCTGGTTTCCTGCTGATGCAGAGTGTAATGTTTTTAGTAAGAGAGAGAATTCAGAACTAATTTAGGAATTTTTGCAGTGTAAATCTATTTCTAAAATTATCTTTCCAAGCAATTCTCATAGTTTCATAATTTGAATGTCCAAAAATCACACGGTGTTTGCAGGTCCTTGTAACTTTAGCTGCCCTGACAAATAAAAGATAAAATCACTGTAAAATATTTTAAAATATTTTTCTTTCTCTAGGAAATTTACAATAATTTGTGTAATCAATGGATAAAGGGGTAAAAATAGAACTCTATTTTTTCATATGGAGAATTTAGACTGGATTTGTGGTTTGTTACCAAAGTTAAATCAGACTGCCACAAGGGGATGCAAATGCTTCAGTCTTTATTTTATAATATTAAAATGTCCACCTGTTGCTAGTGCTCTGGCAGTCTTTGAAATATGCTGCTCACTGAGGACCCAAAATGGTAGTAGCTGAGGAAAAAAAACTACTGAAAAGATCCCTGAGTATTTAGGATTTCAGGGGCTTTTCAGTAAAATGCGTGGCAGGCATAAGGAGTGAGGGAGTGACACGCTCATAAAGCAAGCGCTGGGCTGCGTGTTGATGTGCATTTCTGTTTCCTTCCTTTGGTGTGAGGTTTTTTTTTTTGCTGGGTTTTTTTTTGGCGGGGGAGGTGGGGAAGAATTTACCTTAGCTACTGGAACATTGCCCAGATTGCCCATTACTTCAGTGCACATCAGTAAATTATTGACACTGAATTGGTGGTGAACCAGTTTCATGTCCAGTTGTGACAAGCAGCAAATTTCTGCTTTCCCTTCTCCAGAGATGGAAACGATGCCCAACTGTATCTGCATGGGCAAGAGTGAAAATCAGCTATAATTGTATTTCTGAAATGGTGCTTCCCATACCTGTCTTTGTAAAACATGTTCTGAGCTCATTCAGCTGTGTCCACTGATAACTTGTATACAGTTTGTTGAGCAGATAAAACCCTTTGTAAGGGAAGAACTAGAGAAATGAAACTGTCATTTTACCTTAAGCCTTTGTAGGGGAGGAAAGGGTCTTTCTAGAGGAAGAGGTGCTAGCTGGATCTAATGATAATTGTGGGCTTGGGAAAACTGGTGGAGTTTATTAGCTGTTTAACAGCCTTTCATGTACAATTAAAATGTAGTCAATCTTTGCACACATACAACACACTAAGATGTTCAGCATGTTCTCTAGCAACCAGTGAGGCCAGATTCAGTGTTCTGGATACTGAAAACAAAACAGAATGCCCAAGAAGAAATGGGTAAAGGGGATTTATTGGACAGAAAACAATAAATTGTGTAAAAGGATCCTTCAGGAAAGAGATAGCTTAGAAAGCCCTCACTGTAATTCCTTGTATATTGACAAAGATGGGATACGTCACAAGCCTTTACAAATTGCATTTAAATGCTAATTCATACTTTGTTTCTTCATTACTATTTCAGCATCACTGCCAATAATACATTATGATGCTGCTATTGCTAGTTTAAGGACAGAACAATCAGTCTAGTCCTTTTCGTCTTCTGCTATTTATCCTAATGCTCATTTAAATTTTGCAACTGTTGCAGTTGTTCACCAGGAAGATTGGAGCTATAATACATAGTTGAAGCCTAAATAGTCTTTGGAACTTCATCTTTCAATCTGAAACAGTAGTTTCAGTGAAGATAATATCCATAGTCAGCTTCATTGGCTATTTGCTTCTACTTCCACACTTCCTTTTTCTTTCTGCTGTGATGAACATTTATGTAGCTGTAGGGGAACTGGAACTGCATGAAAACTAGTGAAAAAACCCTACCAATTTTTGTAGTCTTCAGTCAGATAATTTGTCAGGTCTGGTTCACTGCAAGGCCTTAGGAGTGGCTGTTTCAGTTCAGGAGAAAGAACAGAGATATAAGAAATCAAGTCTAAAAATCAGTCCTTCTTCCCAAATAAACAAGCTTGGGCTTGCTTAATATTTTTTATTGACTTACAGCCTCTGACCTTAGTATCAAACAATTTTAATAGCAATAGCAATGAAGTGGCTATAGATGAAAAAAGAATGTTAAAATGCTTGTGCCTGTGTTTACGTTATCTGAATACACCATGAACACTTTAGTCCTTGTGAAAAGTTCCGCTTCCACAGTTAAAGCTAGGTATTTTGCAAACACATCTTGCATGTTTACAGTTTAAGTTAAAGCTGTGCTTTTTGCAGCAGAATCATTGACATTTCCCTGCTTTGTCCCCCTCGTGCAGTTTCTGCAGTCAGGGTTGGACACTGTGGGTACATACACTGTTACTAGGCTGTGGTCACATTGCTGCAGAGTGCTGCCTTATCCCCTCATTTTTGTCATGTTCATGTGCCTCACAATTCTACAGCAATAGCTACTTCACACTGAAAGGCACTTGATGTGGGTGAAAATGGGAAAAGGTAGATTTAAATCTAGTCACACATTTGTTTTTGATGCACAGAAATACAGCCTCACATCTGCAGTGAACTTCAACCAGCCATTTTTGTTCCTTAGCAGAGCTCTGTCAGCTCTCAACAGCTGCAGGAGTCTGCAGATCCAGAGCTCCTCACAACACTAGCACTGGAACTGTAAGAGCTTTAGTGTGAGTGGGTCTTTGTGTGCCTGTGAAGTCCTGTAGGTTAGGATCAGGAGGCCTATAAACTATGTTGTTTTATCATTGTTATTGGGCACTACTGTACAGAGCTGCATTCTTACATTAGAGCCTTGATTAAAGAAAATAAAACTAAAATACTGCCATGCAGTTTTCCCCAATTTCACTGTTACTCTTTTCAGCTCTAACCTTTCTGTGAGCATCAGTCTAGAATATGTGGCAGTTTTCTTTCCTTCTGCAAGTTTTTCATCAAACCTCTGAAGTGTTATTCTTCCCAAGGTTTAATGTATCCCATAAACAGCCCTGATTTTTTTTTTTTTTCTTTTTCCAAAACCATTCACCTGCTTTCTGTTTCTGGCTGGAAGTCTGGCTTTAGAGATGATTGCACCATCTCTAAGGTAGTCAGTAACAAAAGCTGGCAGAAAAGGCATTTTATTGAGTCTGAAGTTCACCAAAGCATGTTTGAGCTATTTGTACTATAGGTAACAGTTTATTTCTTCAGTACTGGCAAAAGGAGCTCGTAGCTTTTCCAGCTGCTCCTCTTTTATCAGCATTACTGCACACCAGATGAATTGCTATTGCGTGATTTAAAGTCAGTGAGATTAACTTACTTTGAAATGTTCCCTAAACTACTGGCCAAGGAACCCAAACAAGAATGCTACTATTGGAATGGCACTTTACTCTGCTCAGCTGCTCTTGGTAGAAATCTATGTGATAAAGGTTTTTTTTATCTGTGGTAAAAAATGTGTCTACATGATGTAAAATTGCACATTGCTGTAGAGGCCTGTGGTATCTATTTAAAGTGACAGCTGTCTGTCTGTCTTGCTGAGAGGCCTTAATCTCAGTCACGCTATCTGCTGTGCTGAAGAGGCCCTAAGTAGGGCAGCTTTTAAACCTCTGGTCTTGTCATCACTGTGTGAAATTTAGCCATTTTCCAAACTTGCTGGTACATGATATCCCCATGACTGTGTATACAGTTCCATTATTGTAAGATATTTCTTCAGTTTTTTAAGGAGATTTTTCCCCTAAATGCATTGACAGATGTGGGCCAAGTCCATGCTTTCTAGGCTAATAACCATTAAAAATGTGATCATTGACTTCATTAAAGCTTACTGTTTATTTTTAATATGTTCCAATATCAAGTTCCAATTGGCCAGTATGTCTAACAATTCCCAATGGCAAAGTTCTTGGAGAAGGAGCATAACAGCAGTTGCCAGCAATCTCACAAGGTCGCTTAACACACCAGTCCTCTGAGGTTCTGCTTTTCTTTTCAACACTTGTGCTTATAGGCAAAATATCTTATTCCTTTACACATGGAAATTTTATGTTGAATTTTTAATTGCTAGTTCTGATTCTCTGCTTTGCTTCTTAAAGTCTTTGCTGTCTGATATGCATATCCACATATTTTATATAATATATCTGTAATGGATAATATCAAGGGAAAAAATCTAAGCTTCAAAAACCTGATACTTGAATTCTTTTTGATTTTGAGAAAATAGACTACCATATAATGATAGGAAATTCAATATTCTGGTTCACTAGCTGTAAGTGAAGTTATTAAAGAAGGGTGTGCTTGTACTTTTTAATCATAATAATTTTAGGTCATCTTTTAATATGGTACAGAATTAGCTTCCTTATATTTGTGTCAGATTATAATAAAACTTTCTTGAAGGTTTTTCACTCTTTCCAACAGAAGACTTCCCTTAGCTTTAACTGTTTGGGATTGTACTACAGCAAGTGAAAGTGGATAAAATTGTTTAGGTCATTCTGGGAGCTGTTCTGTTCAGCTCACATCTGTCACATGTTCATGATGAGTAGGCAATTGGCATATAGGTTTATAAAGTAGTAGCTTTCAATTTGCTTTTTATGAGTCTCAAGCACAGGTCAATATAAAAAAATTTCTACAACTGCACATCTTTGCTTAGTGAATACACACTACAGTGTAAAACACAACACATAACAGAGGATAATTTGCCATTTTATTCATTGTCATTGTCTCCCAAGTGACAAATGACAGAACAAAGGGAAGTGTCCTCAAGTGGTACCAGGTGAGGTTTAGGTTAGATAATGAGAAAAAAAATTCTTCACTGGAAGATTTTAAGACATTGAGACAGGCTGCCCAGGGAGAAGGGCTGGAATCATCATCCCTGGAAGTGTTCAGGAGATGTGTGGATGTCACACTTGGGGATGTGGTTTAGTGGTGAAGATGGTGATGCTGGGGTAATGGTTGGACTCTGATTTTGGAGGTGTTTTCCAGCCTAATGACTCTATGAATGCTGCAATGAAATCTTACCATTCATCACATAGGAGGCTAAGCATGTTCCAGATACGTATTTACAGAGAGAAAGCCTAAGAACTGGAGCCATTTGAAATATGGTCCTCATATGTGCCCCAAAGATTGTATCATCTCTTAGAGTTAGGTCAGCTCTTCCTTTAGTCTGGCTTATAATTCCAGTTTTTATCACCCATTGAATAGCTTCCTTCTTGGGAGGGATCCTTATAAATGTCCATGGAGCTCTCTTACTTTCATCACTCTGATTTTTAAAATTCTCATTTGACCTAATGGCTTGTAAAAATTGATGAGCTGCTGGTGTGCTGTGACTGGCAGGCATCCTGCCAGGAAAATATTCTTCAGCAATTAGTGTCTGCTTCACCGTTTGAACATATTTGTAGCTTCCTGCCTTATGCTTGCATTGTAAGGTCCTAGGAGGAAGCACCTTCTTGGAATTCTGTGGATGGACAGTAACTGTGAAAAAAGAGTGTAAGCTAGAAACCTAAACCTTGCCACACACACACTTCTGTAATTAAAGTAATAATAATTAAAAGATCAAGTTCTTTCCAAGATGCATGCTATTGCTTAAAAATATTGGTTGTTGCACAGTTTTAGTTGTGATTCTGTTTGGGATATAGGAAGCAGAGAATGTGAATTTAGCCAAAAGATCTTTCTAGAAAGATATTTTTTATTTTCAGTGATATGAAAAAATATTAACATAGATGGAAATCAGATTTTTGGAAAATCTGAATTTGCTTCTATTACTAAGTAGTGGAGTCTCACTGAAATTGGCATTTAACAAAGCACTTATTGGAGTGGTTGAGGCAGCTGGTTCTTGGTTAGGATATCGCGCCTTTCTCTGTGTCTAGGTCTGAAAATACTGTGTATCTCTAAGGCTGAATAAATTCAGTATTCAGATATGTTTCCTTGGAAACAACTCATAATTTTAAAGCACATGCAGCAATGCAGCCCTTATGTAATTTATTAACATGAAAGACCTGGCTCTTGTGAGCCATATTAAATAGATCAGCCTTTATTGGCAGGACAAAGGAATTTTCTTTGATTACAAATACAGCTTTTCAAGAGCTATTAGATAGTGAGATATTCGTGAGTGGGGTGATACTGCTGCTGTTGTGCCAAATTGTGTTGCCTGTTTGGGTGAAACAATTCAATCACTTTCTTCCTGAAGAATATGAATACTCAGGACATTCTCCCTGTCTTAAGAACTTTCATCTTTATTGCTGCTAGAGTGCTGCAATTTAGAAGGGGTTATGCTGCTCTTCCTTTTCTAAGATGCCACATTTCAGGGAATAGCATTCCTAATTTGAGTTTAAACAAAGGAACATTTTCCTTTCAGTTCCTTCTCAGGGCACTATTTCAGCTATGTCCTTATTTGTATTGCAGTAGAATGAGTGATCCTCACAGGTCTATATTTTAGACTCATAAAAATACATAGTGTCTCTATTCCAAAGCAGTCTTCAGACTAGAATAAACAACACCTCAGTTAAGAATACAGTTCTGCAGAATCGTTTGAGGCCGGGAATTATTTGGAATGAGAATGGCCCAGTCCTGTTCTAGGTGGCAGAAGGAAGTTGTTCATCTTCCCAAGCCTTTTAACTCCTGAGATTCCAACCTAGGCAACCTAAGTCATGCAGCCTGAGAATTCATTTCAGCTTTCTGAGGTGTCAGTGAAAGTACCTGTCAAACTGCCTGTGTACAAGGTCTCTGATAAGTAACTTTACTTGTCTCTTCCATTAACCAGAATACATTACTTATCCTTCCATTCTTTTTTACTTCTTTCCTTACAAAGCTGCTAAAATGGTCTCCTAGAGTCAGTGAAGTTGTTTTTTTGGTTCTGTAAACATCATCTTTTTAAAATAAAAAACCAAAAATCAGAAGAGTTATAACAAATAATTTCTCTTCTTGAATTTATTGTACTGCTCTGAGTCTGAAACTCTTTGTTGTCCCAGGCATACTTCCCTAAAGTTGCCTACTGGCCTGATGGGCTCTGTTTTCAGTTCACTGACATGCCTGAGATAATTTTACAATCCCTTCTTTCTTGTGACCTTTTTTCTGTAATATGTAGACATAGATTTTATATTGTTTGTGTATTTGTTTAAACAGATTTGCCATGTTCCACAATGTCAGGATACCAAAAGAAAACATCCTGGATATAGCTGGAGATGTCACAGCTGAGGGGAAGTACTCAAGTTCTATCAAGGTATGAAACAAGATCTTGTTTCATTAAATATACAAAGGTATAAGTAGGTGGAGAGTCAGAGCAATGGGCCTCTTATGTCAGGAAGTACTGGATACCTGAACTTAAGAAGGCTGTTGGCAATTTCACATGAGGTATGAATGCTGGTTTTTTAATTGCCTTTCAGAGATGTCTCAACTCACCTTGCTGACTTTACTGAACTTTGTGTTTTTTGCATGACCCCACTGATCCCAAAGAGTTTAGAGTTTGACTGTGTTCAGGCAAGACTATTCTGAGTATCACCTGAATGCCTCATCTGAATGAGTCGAGACAAAATTGTCAAAATTGCTTCTGCTCATACTACCAAGTTGCATCTTTGTGGGGGTAAAATTAAATGTTAGCCTCAGCATTCATTCTGTGCCCTCTGTTCATTCAGGAGGTTAAAGAACGTTTCAGTGCAGCTCTGGGATCCTTGTCCAGTGGCAGAATTATGATCACAGGACTTTCCACAACCAACTTAAAGCTTGCCTTGGCAATAGCCATTCGCTTCTCAGCAGCTCGCTGTCAGTTTGGACCAACTGAGGATGAAGAAATACCTGTCCTTGAATACCAAACACAGGTAAATACTTTGGAATTCAGTCTACAGACCTCTGTATAATGAAACCCACATTCAGAGCTACTGCAGGTCACAGTGAAATTAAAGTTGTCTGTGTCACATGAAGCATCATTCTAGTACAGCTGTGGGGGTTCATTCCAACTCAAAACCTTTTCCTGGCATGACCAAGCTTTTAGAACAAGTTCTTGGAAGAGCAAAACAAAAAAAAAACCAACATATTTCTCTGAAGTAGCTAGAAACATTTGTCTTCTACAATAGTAACCTTGTAAGAGAAAGACTGTCTTACATACACATGCAAAAGTACTGCAGATGTAGAAAGTAGCATTTGTTTCAAACTATCAGTGCTACTCTTGTTGCTATGCTAAGTTTCTCATTTGTAGCCTGTATGCTTTAAAAGTATAGAACTCAATGACATTCACTGTGGAAAACTCTCAAGCTAGTAGTGATTTAAGAGGATTATAACCAAGGTTTACCTGCAGTTGATGCAGTGAGAAACACTTTTTGCTCTGAAAAAAATAGAAAAACTGTATATAGAATAGCTGGGAAAAGGGGAAAATTCAGATCTGCTGAATGACAGAGGTTATTATAAAAGAAGTGCTGAAAACAAATCTGCCCAGTTGGTCCTTGCAGTGTGGATGCCTTTTTTCAGGTTGACACTTATCTTGCAATGTTGAAAGATTTCTTGAGTTTCTGCAAACTGGTGGAAGGTGCCTTCCTTCCACCATTTCTGAATTAGGCAGGATCTGCTTTCCACTGTCCTTTTAGTCTCTCAGTTTTTCCCAGTTTTGGCTTGTTCTGTGGGTTCTGCTTGCTGAAATTTTCATTCCCTTCTTCCTTTACCACAAAGACTTTCAAGCAGTTTTTCTTTTCCTTCATGAGCCCCATGAAATGGTTACAACCTCTGTCATGTTTGTACTGAGGAAACTTATGAATCGTGACTGACCCTGGCATGCCAGACATTTTATAAACACATGGCAAAAATATGTCTTTGGTCCCCAAAGCCTCAGTGAACTTTTTCCGTGGTTTAAAAGAATGCTTATCACAAATTAACGAAATGTGAGAACTAAAACAATATAACCATAACTTGTATAAAGAGAACAATAACTACTTATAACATAATTAAATGTAATTAAATTTTATTATAGGTGGTTATTGTTCTCCATTAAGCAGTTTTCCATTTTGAACACAGTAAAAATTGACAAGTTGGTTCAATATAATAACTATTAAAAACATATACCAATTTGTAATTAAATCAATTTCATTCTTTTGTTTTCCAGCAGTGGCGTCTTTTACCTTATCTGGCTGCTGCATATGCCTTAGATTATTTCTCAAAGTCCCTGTTTGGGAACTTTGTAGAGTTTTTTGCAGGTGTCTTGACAAAGCAAAGGAGTCAGAGACAGGTGAGACATTTACATATTTCCTTTTCTCTGAGTTCTTACTATAATAAACTGGAAACTATTAAATGGAAGACCAATTTAGAAGTCTTATGCTCTCTTACTATCAGGAATGATAGAGCAATGTCTCAGAAATATGGGGCATTCAAAGTACTGATTAAAGTTGCATTAGAAAAGCATTCAGATTAGTTTTGGTGGAGTGATTAACATTTTATTGATTTCTGTGCGATTGAAGGTTGTGTTCTCTTGCAGAATTTTTTATCATTAATATATTTTGATGCTGTAAATTCAGCTTATAACTGTTGTAAATGATTCTACAGGGAGCATATATCAAAGATTTTCTGAAAACATCTTAATTCCTGCACAGACTCTCTGCGTCTGACTCTGACTTGAGTTTTAAATTCAAATTCATGCATTAAAATAAATATTTTTAGTGAAAAAAGTTGACTTCTGTGCCTTAGCACTGAATTTTTCTTCAACAGTCAGCCCACTGGAAGTCATCCCTTTAAAGAGGAAATATTTTAATCTATGAGTCTCTGTGCAAGGACTAATTCTTATCAAATTAACTGCAGTATTGTGTTTTTACAGCATATAAATTTTATGTATTTTTATAATTTTTGGCAATAAAAAAATTAGAGGCCTACATACTGGCTGTGTATTGCTCAGGTCTTTTTTTAAGTCCTCAAGCTTTTTTCAGCTAAAGTAAAGCTCACAAAATAATTTGTACTGATGGTGGGGTATTTTAATTTCTCCTCTTTCCACAAAACACAGAAGAATCTATTTGATTCAGGTTTGATATCAGATTTTTACCTGATACTTCATCTCTGGAGGTCTGTGGTGCAGTCACTAATCTTAGGGGAAACAGTGGCTATCAGGAAAAAATCACGTTAGGAAAGAATCTTGTTGTTGAAAATTTTAAGAATGTAATTCTTATAGATTCCTTTTGTTCTACAGGAGATCTTAAAACAAACAACATCAATCAGGGAGGTGCTTTTAAATAAGCTTTGGTTTTATCAAGCCCCTATCTCCAGAAACCAGAATTCCAAATGCATTTTCAGAAGAAGGTCAACAGAGTTACTGTAAATGCAGGCTACTGTGATTCTCTGGAGCCTCTGAGAGTGCACATGAATTTTCTGCCTCTTTGCAAAACTGATGCTTAAAAGATCAGTGAGAACTGTGTAAGGCAATAAACATTATAACTATCCTATTGCTGTCTGGGGAGAGAGATACTGCTTATGTCACAGAGGGAATAGAAGCCTTTTCTGGACAGGCCACCCTCAACCACCTGCTTCTCCATTTTTGGGAGGGAAAGCTTGGCAGGTGGTGAATTAGCTCACTCAGTGCTGTGCCTGCTGGAGCAGCTGAACTAATATGCACCCATGTGCCCATTACCTGACAGAAATTATTGCTGTCTCATGTAGGAAAGTTGGTGCTGAAGGTTCCTCAGTTGTGGCAGGGTTTTTCTGTGGCACCAAAGAATATGCTTTGCACTTACATAGCTCTCAGAGAGTTTTATGTCTGTATTGCCAGTTACTGTTCATTATAAAGAAGTACATGTATCTGTGGCATTAGCTGGTCACCAGCTTAATTTCTATAAAAGTTATTCCTCATTTATAATTTGTTTTTCACAAAGGCTGATTTGGGACGTGAGATTCATGCTTTATCTGCTGCCAGCAAATCACTGGCATCTTGGACTGCTCAGCAGGCAGCCCAGGAGTGCCGAGAAGCTTGTGGAGGGCATGGTTACCTTGCCAGTAAGTTACAGATACTGCATGCACTGATCAGAAAGAGAATGGTTATTTTGATGTGTTCTTTGACTGCTGCTGTGCTATGATTTCTGAATTTTACCAATGTGTTTAGAAAGTATTTTATCCTCATATCCATATTTTTAAATTTTATTTCATACCTGAAGTCATAAGAAAACCTCTCTAAACCCATATAGGATCTGCACCAGCATTTGGAAAGACTGTAGAAGTAATTCAGTCTCAGTTTCAAATATAAAGATGCAGACTTTATAGATGAAAATTTCTCTTGTAAGTTTAATGCAACACTTTTCTAAAATCTTTACTGTACAAGGTAATCAGTGAATTTTCAAGCTCATCTGTTTGTGACAGTAGTTTTACATACAGGAATAGACAGCATTTTGTCACAGAATAATTATTTAATCTCTCTTAGCTTCTACTAATATGTTGCAATATATTAAACTGTGCACTTGTTCTTAAGTGAGTCGTCTGGGTGAAATCCGAAATGACAACGATCCAAACTGCACATATGAGGGAGATAACAATGTCCTGCTTCAGCAAACCAGCAACTACTTAATGAGCTGGATGAATTGCATAAGAGGTATGTTTTCATTGTGGAATCTTACTGGACTTAACAGTGTGTAGCTAATGGAATTAGGTGGTAATTTCATACTGAAAGCAATTTACAGTCATTTAATAATTTTGTGGAGCATAAATAAAGTGCTTCAGACTCCATCATATGGTACATTCACAATACAGAAATATTTGCTGCAAGAAATACTTTCTCCTGTCTTGCAGCAGCTAGCTAGATGTTTTGCCATCCCTAATCTGGTTAAGCTATATCTTGCTCTCTGGGAAGCTCAGTTTAGTTCAGCTGAATTACCTCAGCACTGCATCCAGGTCTGGAGAGCTATCTACCTGGGCAGATAGTCATGGGCCAAAGGGGAACAGTTTTAAACTAGAAGATGGGAGATTTAGATTAGATGTTAGGAAGAAATTCTTCTCTGCAAGGGTGATGAGACACTGGCATGGGTTGGCTAGAGAAGTTGTGGATGCCCCATCGGATAGGGCTTGGAGCAGCCTGGTCTAGTGGAAGGTGTTCTTGTCCAGGATGGGAAGGTTAGAACAAGATGATGCTCAAGGTCCCTTCCAGCCCAAGCCGCTCTATGATTCTGTGACTCTGTATTGGTAAAGCGATCATAAGTCTGTTTATTGTACTTGGAACAGTTCATATCACCTGACTTGGTAGCAATATCCATCACCACAGCTTGTAGTTCTCCAGATTTTGTTTCAGTTTTCCAGCAGTGAGTTTCGCTAGCATCTTACAGAGCTGGAAAACTCAGCAGTTGGAGTTGAATCTTATGGGGAATAATTATAGGCAGTGATGTCAGGTTTTTCCACACTTGTCTACCAGTCCTCTTTTGGCTGGACTAGGCCATAATAAAATAAGTATTATGGTCTAATTGCATCTGGCCTGTCAAGTGTATGCATGGCTTTGTAACAGGCTTTTAGTTCCAAAAAGTCTGATTTCTTTTCTCATAAATCATTTTTATTTTCTCTGGTATTTCAGATAAAGCTCCTTTTGAATCCCCTTTGGGAACAATAAACTTTTTGCAAGACTACCATCATATTCTTGGCTGGAAATTCACAGCCATTAGTGTTGAAGATTGCATGGACTCCTCAGGTAGGCTTCTGCTGTCATTAAACTGATTCTAGAATTTGAAATTCCTTTCCTGTGGAAAGGATCCAGAGATTTGAGATTCATCCTCTGCTGCTTATTAGATATTTGTCATATTTGCTGACATTTTTTGTATTACATGCATTTTTATTTACTAAGAACATAGTTTGCATTTCAAAATACATTCTGTTTCCCCAGATTCATTTCTGGAATGGAGGATAGCATCAGATATTATTTTTTCTCTTTTCTTCCCTTGAAATAGCCTCTCTAAGTTAGGGTTTTTCACCACTGTATTGGTGTTTTCCAGTTCTAAGGGGATTGATTGCCATTATCTTCTATCACTAAAATAGCTTCTTTTAGAAAACCATAAAAGGGATTTACAAGCATGTTGAAAAGGCATGAAGTTCATCTGCTTTTGACAGATGCTTTTTGTTGTACAGAGAAAATTTAGTAACGGTGGAAAAAGAATTCCCTGTAGTTTTCCTGCTTTACTCTGCTATAATCAAGTCAAGTATGATATTAGATGCTGTTCCCATTTTTGTATCACTGAGCCCAGATTGGCCCTTGGATACAAAAGATAAAAAGAATATCAGCACATAACGAGAGAACAGCTCATGTTCTCTCCTCTCATGCAATACCTACTGAACAAGACCATAGTTTAAAAAATGTCTGAATCTGTTTCTTGATCCATTCTGTTAGAAACTGGACTGTTAATCTAAATGCCTTAATTTAGACAGCCTGTGAACACTCCCTATACCCTAAGGTATCCTCTACATGAAATCTTCAGCTAAGAAACAAGCAAGCTGATTCATGCAAGGACTTCATGCTGAATTACTTTTTACTTTAATAGTTCTAGGCTTCTCTTAGAAATATGACACAATTATGTACAAATCTAGTAATTTAAATGTGATTACATTCAGCCACCAGTGAAAACAATGTTGCAAGTCACATGTTTCCTGTAATTGTGGACTGTCTACTGTTCTTTGTATTTTCAGAAGAGACTTTGTACCTTGCAGGCCTAAGTCTTCATATGAAAAATATATATATTTATTCAAGTAAGAAGTCTATACTGAGCTGTGGATACACCTTGTCTTCCAGCTTGGGGTCAGTTTGAAGTAGTGTATGGCCAGACATGATTATGTCTTCACTGTACCCTCAAAATCTGACTGTTCTCCCCAGATATTTATTGTATCTACATTAATGGAAAAAGTAACGTGTCAATGGATTGCTTAATTAATGGTTTAAATTTTCATCTCAAGTAACAAAATCTGGGACTGCAGTAGAATTTTCATGTGACTTCTTGCATCATAACTGTGAATGTTAAGCATTTTGCTTTTTTCTCTTTCATAGTTCCTTTAGCAGCTTATAAATGGCTGGTTTGCTACCTGCTCCGAGAAAGTGACCTAAAAATGAATAAGGAGAAGCAGGCCGGACTAAGTGATTTTGAGGCAAAAAACAACTGTCAGGTAATACTTAATAATCTTTCTTATTTTATTCATTTCTTTTCATCCAGGTCTTTCAGTTTCTGTTAGTTTTATTTCTTTTATCATAAAGTACCATTTCCTGAACCATAAAGCAACAAGTCAAATAACTAATAAAACTTAATACCTGACCGTGTGCATTGCAGAGAGCATGATAGCAGGAGGACAGTTACCATCAGCAGAAGTCTTCCAGGATATATTCAGGACATATTTCCCTTCAGAAAAGTTGCAGGCATGTGCTGTATGATGTCTGCAATTTTGATAGCACAACTTCTGAAGACTGAATCTGTTAGTATTAAATACACTGCAGCATCTGATGATTACTTCTCCATCTGCACTTGTGGCCAAATACATAGTGTAGGAAAGAATCTTGCTCTGGCAGGTAGGTAAACTAGATGACCTAATAGGTCTTTTTCATCTCTAATTCCTATAGTGCAAAGTACTCATGAAAGATACCAGACTGACAGCACTGGAACCTGAAAAGGAAACATTGACAATTTACATATAGCAGATCCACTCTCCCACCAGAGAGTTCTAACAGCTAGGAATGGCTTAACTCCAAATTTCAATATTTATCCCCAAGCTCACCAGATTCCTCTGCTACCTCCATGAGAAAAATTGGCTCACATCCAAAGAATGAGCACTTGTCATTTGTCACTGAGAAAGGTCAGTTCCCTGAAGGTGGTTGGTGTCATTTACTTTATCTGTAAAGCTACAAAACAGCAGGAAGGAGTAGTCAACATTAGATCCAGCCTGGCTTCAACAGGGGATAACCTGTGTGAAACCACTGGTAGAGGGGAGAAAATCTTTCCTGCTTTTACCCTAGAAGCAGCTTATTAGAGAAATTCTTCGGGCTCAAATCAATGGGAATTGCCAGAAACTCCAGGCTGACTGTCAGTTACCTAGGTTTTGGTGAAACTGGTGCAGGGGCCAGTGCAATAGAGAGAATGGTGAGCTCAGAAGTATGAAGACTGTCTTATCTATTATATTTAAAATTCAGAGAGGTTCAGGCACACAACTGCTTTTGAGATAGACGTTGATATACTTTAGGTCATTAGTTTTTCTTTTCTCCCTACAATTCATCCTCAGGACAGCAGGACTTTTTATTTTAACTGTCATGCCCAAAAACATTTGAAAATGATTTACAAGCTATGCTTTGAAGACATGTACATATTTGATTTAAAACTTTCTGGGCATGAAGAAACACTTTTCTGTCAGCCCAGTGGTTGACTAATACAAAATATTTGTTCATGTTATGGGGGATCTGGAAGAGATTCCTAGCCTTGATAGAAACAGTGCAAGCAATGGGAACAGAAGTGCAAGCAATGGGAAAGAGGAAAATAGAATTATAGGGGAGAACAGCAGGAAAACAATTCTTAATGTTTCATTTGGGATGTTAAGATGCATTTTGTTCTGACTAGGGAATTAGCATATCTCAAAAAACATCTAGTAAGGGACCAGTCCTCCTTAATTCTGCAAAGACTAGAGGATGTGTATTTTGCTGTTTATAAATGTATCTGAGCTTGGACATAAGTGTGCCACTGGGCAGCTGTTGTTGAGAGAGACGGGGATCTTTGGAATATGCTTTCTTTACAGGCTGCAGTGGATCTAAATGCAAGGATATTGCAAGTATTTAAAATAAAAGAATTAAAACTAATCAACTAATTCTACATGAAAAAAAATTAAACACCCAAACCTTAACAAAACAAGCTTAAAACAAACATGAGTTACATCATTGCAGCAAGTCAGCTAGAACAGCAATGGCATCATATTCCCCTGCTGTTCACCAGCTAGAATGTTGTCAGTCAGCAATCTATTCCATGGCAGCACATAGAGCAAATTTGAAGTATGTAAATGTAGACAAGTGTTCCTATGTTAGTGCATCACTTAAGGTTATGTACTTTGGGTTAACAGTAACTGGTGACTTGTCTTTCTCATTAGATAGTTGGCAAGGACTAGTTGCATAGTCCCTTCAAAACATACTGCAATCTATTGCAATCCATCAACAGAATCCAGTCATGCTGACATGATCAAATTTTTGTTTATTATTTGAAGGGACTGTAATAATTTTTCAATAGGAAGATATTTATCCACTTTATAAAACTCTGGATCATATTAAATAAATATAAACCTATCTTTTTACTTCTGGATTCATGTAGGTTCCTTAACAATCCTAAAATCAGCAGACCTGGTTTTACACTGTCTTCTCTCTGATGTAGCTTCTTGATCCCATAAAGGCTGGGTGCAACAGCCAAATTACACAGGTAATAGGCACTCAACCTTACTTCTAATAGGCATTTCATGAGGCATTCCATAACTAACCTTTGCACAGACATTGTGGAACGTGTTTTCTCCTACTGTTAGAATTTCTCCAACTAGATCATCACACTGAGTCAGCAGAACTCCACTAACTTCACCAGCCCAATGCCATTCTGCACAGGCTGAGGACTGTTTTTTGTGTTTTGTTCCTCAGTGCTCTCCTTCCCTGTCTCCTCAGGTGTACTACTGTCGGTCTCTGGCTCTGGCTTTCATTGAGCAGACAGCCTTACAGCGCTACCACGACTACAGCCACGATGCCAGCGTCCCAGCAGCTCTGCAGCCAGTGCTGAGGGATCTCAGTGCTCTCTATGGGCTCTGGTCCTTGAGTAAACACCTGGCTGTGCTCTACCAAGGTGAGGTCAGCTCCCTGAATGTGCTGTGCATGTCACTTTTATAAAAAGTACAAAAATTATTCCCTGGCCGGGGCAGGGAATCCGAGTGATGATTTATGTTACAGCATTTTCTTACTGCTTGTTTAATACAAAACAATCATTCAGATTTTCAGGAGCAGGAATCTGCAGTGAAAAATTAACCCAAAAGTCTCTCTCTTACCTCAGAGATGATAGAGATAAGAGGTTTTGCTGTGATCCAGTGCTCGTGCGAGAGGATGAGGGATAGGCAGCAAGATGCTGTAATGTAGCTCATTGCTGCAAAAGGCAATAGCTTAGACTAGGTTTTGCAGTCAGCTCATTAATGAAAGACTGTCAGTTCAATTACACAGCTGCAGCTACTTAGTCTTGACTACTGAACTCATGAACTTGGCAAAAAGTTTTTATCAGTGTAAACTTAACTGGTATAAGCTTCTCTGTGAATATTTTTAAGGTGGCTATGCTTCAGGTGAACAACCTGGGAAATTTATTCAGGATGCTATTCTGAAGCTCTGTTACAGGGTAAGCTTGTTTATTGTGATTAAATATATAGTATATAAACAATTAAAAAGAGATACATGGCTTATAGTAATCAGATTGTTCTGTACTTCATGGGGCAAGTTAGCAGGATATTACAGTAATGTTTTCTGAATAATTTTCTGTGAAGTTTAGCAACTCGTTGACCCTGAATCTAGTCTTAATTTATTTATCAATAAATGGAAAACAATATGTCCTACCACATAACACCATAGCATTTGTGGCCTTGCAATCTTCATTGGAAAGCCAGTGAAATGTTTCAATCCAGTTCTTTTTATTTCATTGTTGAGTTAGTTCATGATTTTTTTTTCTTTTTTTTTTTAGCACAAAAGCTTCCCAATCTGCGACATATTCTTTGCAGGTCAGCAACATTTCAAAGAAGAATCTGGTCATTATGTTTTTGAAGTCCCAAAATATATGTGTTTATACCTGTGAATAGCACCATATTGGTTAAAATGTATTTAAAACCCCCTAGGTAAAGGAAGAAATACAGTCTCTTTCGGCAGTTACCCTGGGAGTGAAAAAAATCAAAATAAACTAGGCTACTTATTGTGGATTTCTCTTAAATTATCAAAGTTGGTACTTTATGAAAATAATTTTTGTGCTGCTCTGTAGTTCAGCCATAGACAATTACAGAAGTTGTCAAATGTATGTCTTTTGTTTTTAAACAGTTGAAAGATGATGCAGTTGCCCTGGTTGATGTCTTTGCTCCTTCTGACTTCATTCTCAATTCTACCATTGGTAAAGCAAGTGGAGAGGTAAGAAAACTCATTGTAAATTTTGTAACTTTAATCATGAAGAAGATTATTGCCTGTAATTAGCCTTAACATATTCAAGACATTTCACAGGTACAAAAGAAAAGAAAGACAATTTTTCAGTGGAACATACTACCAGAGTTAAATTGATGTCAGCAGAAAATGAACTTTTTTATTTACTGGAGATAAGCTTCAATGGGAAACTTGTACAGTATTGCTGTAGTTTGCTGTTGTGGGTATCTATGCACTTAACTGGAAAAGGGCTGAGAGAAATTTTTTGGAGTAGTTGCACAAAGCTAGAGTTAAGAGCATAAGAAGGCCCATATTGGATTCAGTTCACAGAATACTGTGTGGCTGACAGCAATGGATGGCCAAAGAGAGCACTGGGAAACAGATGAAATAACAAGGTGTTCTTTTCCTGGTGTCTCAGCTGTTGGCAGTTTAGAAGATGTCTCATGCCATAGGTTCTGTTTGTATCATTCTGTTTAGTAGCCACAGATGTGGCTCTTTTCCATTTTTTCCATCCATTTGCAAATTCAGCTGTCCTTTGGCTTATGTCATGCCATCATTTCTACAATTTAATTATGAGTACTGTTAGGAAATACTTCCTAGTCCCAGTCCATATATATTTACCATCTATGGATGCCTTTTCATTCCTCTGACAGACCTTGTTTTCCTTCTCTGTGTATTTGCTGCTTCTGCCATATCCTTTCTGAGGTGGCATAGCCAGACTTACAAGCCAGACTTGGGATGTGGGTGCACCATGGAGTTGGCTGCAACAGTTCCTGGTCCCTCCCTGCCTTTTTTTTAGGACATATTTCAAGATCTGTCTTTATTCCAAAATCTCAGCAAACCAAAATTCTTGCTTACTGAGCCAAGCCTCCTCATCGGGGCCGAGCTGTGGGATAACTGTTCTGCAGAGACCAGTGTCACAGTACAGTAGTTTGGGTTGGTGTGGATGGATGCTGCAGACAATCCCTGGAGCCTGGGGACCCTGCCAGGATGTTTGACAGGAATGCTGCATCACACTCCGTGGTTTTCAGGATTTCATGTGAATTCTTGTCTGAAGTTGCCCCTTGTTCCCATGGTGATCCAGCAATACAGAGGGCAGAACAGATGTTTCTAAGCTGACCTAACACAATGATTACTTTGTTAGCAGTCTCTACAAATGAGGCAGGAAAGGCTGTCTCTACCTATCCAGCCATCTCCTAGAGGGCTGTAATCATCACTGGAAACTTTGTTTCCATTTCTGTAGGTTTTTTTTTTTGAGGATTAAATTAATTCCAGAGGTCATGGGAAGGAAGCTCCAAAGGTAGCTCATCAGAGAAGGAGCATAGTTTGTTAGAATGTTAAGAGTATCTGTATTGGCAGAAGCCCATTTTAACATCTTTTTCTGTCTCTAGCAGAAGCTCTGAGGAGATGCTATAGGCAGAAATATAAAGTACACAGTAATCCATTCCTAGAATAGTATCCCCTTTCTAGGAGTCACCTGTAGATTTCTTATCAGTAGCTGATAAAGCTGTCATGGTAGATTTGGCTGGCTCCTCATTGGGTACCTCTGAGCTCTCAAAAATGCAGAAGCCATAGAGACTTATTAATATTAGATATTAATATTAGGAGTATAATATGTGAGAAATGCATGTAGGAATCAAACACTTCCTCATGTACTTAATTTTATAAATTCATTGAATCATTGAGAAAATAATTTTAATCAGTGCTATTCAACCCATGTTCTACAGAATTTAGGAAGGTTTTCTGAATTGTCTGTAAGTCTGTGGTTTTCAACTTGTGTAAATATTTTCAACTGAAATTCAAAAAAGCTGCCAATCCTTCACTCAAAATACTTATTAAAGATCATTGTCTCCTGGCTGTCTATGTTTAATCCTCTATTCATTGCTATCTTTGCACGTTCTAAGAACCAATGCAAACATTTTAGTAAAAATTACAGTATTTTAAAGAATAGATTATCCAAGTATAACAAAAAGGTAAATTTAATTCAGGATAGGTTGTGTTGTGCTTCAGTGGAGTGCCTTGCACCATAACCCACAGATCATAGTTGGAGCTGAGGAAAAGTTTCACATGTTTTTATAGGCAGCTTTAAGCCCTAAAGAAGAATTCAGATTCTCTTTGAAAATAACTTTGATGGTGTGGATAATTTCTCCATAAAAGTTTTGACAATCTCAGCCTAAGTCTGTGAAGGTATTGCCACATTTATTTCAGGATTAATAAAAACTTGTTAGACAATATGCTTTTATACTACACTTTTATTTTGTTACACTGTGCTCTCTTATTGCTGAAAATGTGTTCTTTCTTTCCTGATTTTTCTTTTTTTTTCTTAAAGTTTTAAGCTTTTGTTAATTATGAATTAACAAATATTGTTAAAATTCTACTTTTGCAAAATTTGCTTTTTTTAACTCTTCCACAAAAAAAATGCAAATTAGTAAAATGACAAATAAGCAATCTGCTTTTGAGAGAAGAATTTCTTATGCTCAAATCAGACAGTTCACACTGGGAAAGAAGTTCTGTTACTTTCCAGAAGTGTGTTCAAACAAAGATAACAACAGCCATCCACAAGTGCTTTCAGACACAGCCCTCAGGTTTGGACAGAACAAAGACTGGCTGAAAATAATCTTGTTTCCAAAATTCTGCCTTTGATAGTACAACTCCTGTCAAGTTGAAAACCAGAGGTAATAAAGGTTTCTGGTTTCCTGCTTTTATCCAAGGATAAAATGATTTTACACAGAAATTTGATGTTTACAGTACTTTGAAATTTTGTGCTTATTGTTCTGTTTGTTCTTGCCTGTACATAATTATTCACAATTGTTATCTAGAAATTCAATCAAAATCTCATGCCAGACAATAAGAACTTAATAGTTTATCTTGCAGAAGTTTTGTTTCTTCTCTGTGCATTAATCCTTTTTTATTGTTATTTTGCAGTTATATAAAAATATGTGGGGAGAGATCCTTCAAGGCAACAAAGCTCTGAACAGACCTTCATGGTGGGCAGAATTTTGCATGAATAAACCTGTTATAGGCAGGCTGAGGTCAAGATTGTAAACGAAACAGCTTTTAAGAGTCTGGATGGGCCTGAGATGGACACCTTGTGACAAACATCAGGAGGAAATGAGACCATATGAACACTGAAAATGGAAGGGATTTTCATTGAGAGGTGCCAAGTTTTAAAATAACTTTGAAATCAAGTCCAACTTGATCTGAGGGACTGTTAATATAATAATGACAAGATCAAGAGCAACATGTCTGCACACTATACATATTTACTCAATTAAATTAAAAAAATGAAGATTTATTTTAATCATTGCTTTGCAAAGTTTATATTAAAAAGATTTTCCAATCACTCTCTTGTTGTTACTTTCATATTACAGAAGATAAATAATTAAAAAAACATTTGCCACCAGGGATTATGAATAAGCTGATAAAGGCTAAAAAAAATAGGACAGGCTGGACAAAATCTGTATTAACTATGATTATAGTGAGAAAACATTGGGGGAGCATCTTTCCTTCTGTTCCCCTGTCCTCAGATTGCAGAGAACCAACCTGTATTGCCTTTCAGAAGACCAGAAAGGAAGAGGTAAGGACAAGCAATGGTTTCAATGTCAGCAAAGGCAGATGTCTGTCCTTGGAGGCACAGGATGCCTTCGGGAGCTTGCTGGCTGCCCCGGTTCTGAGGAACCAAACAGTAACGTGGCAGTGTGGGAAGATGGCTCTGATTAGTGGAACACCCTGTGTTGTCTTAGCTCAGAAGTGGGAAATTGGGAACAATCACACTGTTAGCTTTTAGCTGAAAGGAATGTTCTTTTAGTAAAGTTAACTTCTTAGCCAGACTGAGAGCAGTCTTAAATGTTAATAATTTTACCACATCAAGTTCAAGGTCAATTAAAAATGATCACCCTCAACACACTTCAGTTTAAAAACAAAAACGCCAAACAAAAAGTCTGAAATTCTATGGCTGTTGTTAGACCCATTGGAAAAATGGATAGAAGGTATCCTATTAAACTGTATTTTTTCTCCTTAATTTCTTTTTCTTCACCAGAGATAGTCAGTGTTGCCTGTGGTTTTTCTGCCTCTATTCTGTCTTCTTTTCTAATGAGGTACCTTAACTGAGGATGTCCTAATAGAAGCTCTTTTTCTTGCAATTGAACTGTAGGAAAGTTTGACCTTCTTTGCTTAAAAAAACCAACCCAGTATAAAGTGTTTATTTTCTTTGAAATGTTTTGCCTCTTTTAATAAAGTCCAATAGGTGGCATCATCCTATGGAAGAAAAAATAGATCAGTTAAACAGCTAAACACCTATCATTAGATGTTATGGAGTCATGAGGTCTCATGATTATCTTTAGGAATTTTCCATATCAATGGGGAATCCAACAACTGTCCTAGAAGGAAAGAGGCAGAGCTTGTAATGCCCAGTATCCAATGTGAACACCAGGAACTCTGGCAGTGAAAAAGACAAATGGAGAAGAGATGCCATGCTGCATTAAGTGTAGTAGCATTGATCTGTCGGTCCTCATTTTGCACTCTCAATGCTGATCAGCAGCATTATTTTGCTGTCCTACATGTGTGTGATTTCACCATCACCTCTGAGCTCTCCATAAGTGACTCAGTCTTTTCTTGCCTCCTTCCCCACAGCTGGGAAACAGCTGTGTGTTAATCTTGTGTATAAACTGTAAGTCTGTTTATGAGGCCTTGGTAGCCCAAAAGAAAGCACAAAGGTGTTTGGTATATAGGTTAAGCCAGCTTCATCCCAATAAAAGAAACCACAGCAAAAGTGTGTCACAGTAGCAGAGACCTGGAGACCTGGTGAACCACAAGGATACTCACCAAACACATGACAAGATAAACAGATGCCCTGTAAAAATATATCCCTAAGCCCTTCCTGCTAATCTTTATTATGACTATTCTGGCAACAGCCAAACTCCCTGATACAAGTTGTGCTTCTCTCTGATGATAAGGACTGTACAAACTGGCAGGAAAATGTGCTGTTTGTTCTGAAAAGCTTCTAACTTCACCTAGAGCAAGCGCAGCAGAGGCTGCACCAGCAAGGACATGATTATGGGCAGGCAAAGTGGGGTACTCAGTAAAATAGCACAGTTATGGACCCTAAATATGAAATGTCACACAGCCTGCAGTAAGCTTAGAGCTTCGTGGGACCCTTGGACACCTGGTTGATGGCAGGAATTACAGACCTGAGCACCAAAGCTGAATAAGTAGAAGCACTGTGAGGCCTTGGGTATTTACTCATTAAAAAATCCTGCATCCCCAGCCACTGGGTGCTGCTCCCCAGGGCTGCTTGCAAGCTCAGTGCAGGTGTTCAGCAGCTGTCAGGCTTTGCATGCTGCAGCAAAAGCTGTCACTCTTCACTCTGACACCAGTACAAAGCCATGGTGCAGCAAAGGCAGGCTCATTCTATGGGCCAGAGCCACTCTGCACTCAACATTATCAAGAGTAGTATTTCCTGTATGAATACCTGGGTAACTGTGATCAGGTTTGACTATGAACTTCTGATCTGTATTTTTAGCCTGATCTGTGTAATCGAATGAGAAGAATTTCCTCTGAAGTCAACAGCCAAAGGTTCCAGAGATCTTCTACGTCCAGCTTCTCAGAGCAGGAGAATTTTTAACTTTGAACTTGCAGAGCTGCAGCATGGAAAGAGAGAGATGTCATGAAATTTGGCATCCTATTATCTACTAAATCATAGAGCAATAATTCAACAACTACCACAAGATGTCATTATTATATGCAGTTTCTTCCTCTTTGTAGAACATTAAATAAAAGAGACCTCTGGCAGAACAGAGAAATCATTTCCCTCCCATTTCAAACGCCAAATAAAGTTGGACGTGTCATTTTGTCTTGGTTGGGGAGCTGGGTCAAATTCAGTCAAATAGCTTCAGTCCAAAATAATTTGGCCTCAGGGATCCATCCTTTTAAGCTGCCACATGAAGGCACCAGAAAGCTGAATCCAAGTAGGCCTGAAAGAGCCCAAGACTGCTTCCCCAGTGCCCTGTGCCCTGCTCCTCTCCTGGACAGTGGCAGTTTTCTGCTTTGTGACTGTCAAGCTGCCTACCTGCCCAGGGTATTTCAAACCAGGTACATCTTCTGTGGTAAGATACTTCTGCTGGTGTGACTCAAAGCAAGAAGGTTTTAACAGAAAGACTGAAATTGTTTATGTGTGCTAGAACACTGAATGCACAGGCCTCCCTTGCTGATGTGGCAAGATAAAAACATTAATATTTTGTGTCACCTTTTTAGGAGTGGTAGTTTCAGGAGGAGTGCTTTGTGGGTCAGGTGGAAGCCCTGTCATGCTTTACATCTGCAATTCTGTGGATGCAGAGGTGCTTGTTTTCTGCAGGAATGAGTAGACTCATATGCTGCTCTTTCTGTCTGAAAGCTTCCTTCCCACTGTAATTAATGATTTATCACACGTTCTGCAGGGATGCAAGTTCCTCTTCTGTTTGTCTTTGTTCATATATTTTCTTTACTGACTTAATGTGTTTTCAAACAGAAGTGTTGATTTCGCACCAGCCCGTGCTACCAGCGTGAGCAGTCTGTCTCTGTTCCAGCCATGTGGACATCACAGGGTGTCCTCTGCTAGCACCACACCTTCACAGGCCTCAAGGGTTTTGTTATTCCCAATCCTCCTTAGCCTGAGATCACAGTGAGATCATTTTAGCTCGGTTCAGTGGCCTGAGGAGCACTGCAGGCCGAGGGGAGCTGCTGCATGAGACATCCATGTGATGGTCTAATCTGAGCCACACGCTGCAGCCAGGTGGGGCCAGCTGGATCACAGCAGGCTGCACACAGCACTGGCACTGGCAACAGGAGCACAAAGCTTCCTTCCTCTCCAAGCAAGTCAAGTCACAGGGTAATGAGATACAGCAGAGCATTTCACATCAGTTCCTTTCAAGGCAGAGAGAGGTAAATGCTGAGAACAGCAGTTCTGCTGACTACCTTGCCTTGTTTTATTCTCAAATGTTTGCAGCCTGGTTGTGATTGTTCAGCATTGCCTCAGCATGAGTCCCTCCTGAAAAAATTCAAGTTCCATCAGGAGTTTCTTCAGTGTTTTTGTCAAATAATAGACTAGTAAGTGCATGGCTAGAAAAATTCCCAGTGTATTTCCTGAAGGCAATTTCCACATTTTAACATTTTTTGTTTGGTCAGTCTTAGTGTAGAGCATCTTCTGAGATTTACATCAGTCTTCAAGAACCCAGCATCACTGGGCATTAGCTGCCTTCACCTACCCGTGTTCTTCCATCCTCCTGCCCTTCCCAACTCATTTCACTTGTCATCTTCTCTCTACTCAGAGCTTTGCTAAATACTTATTTTTGTCAACTTGTAAAATATTCATTTTTATTCCTTGTTTTATGGAAAGGATATTTTTAAATTACATGTTCTTTGATAGAAAAAATGCCTCAATTAATCATGTCAGTTTTTTTAGAAGGGCAGCATATTTGCCGTGGAGTGATAACCAGGAGTTAGAAAACAACCTGGAAGGACCAGCATGGATCTGGAGTTTGTCCTGTGGCTGTGACTGGGACATGACTCATGCTTTCCACACGTGATCCATGGGCCAGGACAGCTTCCTGGGCATCCAGAGGAAAGCCACCATACTGCCACTGTATTGTAGAGCATATACTGCACTTACCACCTCCTCACCACTCCACAGGATTTTTGGGGCAGCTGTCCACAAGCAATGGTCAACCATTGCCTGGGAATGAAGCCTCTTTTAACAGTGTTTTGGGGTTTTTTTGTAAGATGTAAGAATCAAAACAAAAATGTATAGGCAGAGATAATTTGCTATGGCAAAAATGTGAGATTCAATAAAATGGTTTATAAAGAGGCAGAAGAAGCATTCAGCAAGTGGTTCTGCATTGTATTTATGTGTTCTTATCACTGAGATGTGATAAAACACTTTCCAATCCCTCAGTAACCCAGAAAGATGTTAAGCAACATGTACTGTGGTAAGCACAAGAATCAGCAGAGCCATGTTACAAAAGATGGTGAAGACTTGACTGGCCTAAGCACACTCATTTACCTTATATTTAAGAGTATCAAAGACATTCCACCAGGCTGTAGTTAGATGTTCTACAAATATTTTAAAGGGACAAAAAGTGACAAACTTGATTCCATGAAAAACAAACTAATGGAAAACCTAAAGGGGAATTAAGTTAATAAAATAATTACCCTATAGCAATACAAAAAATATCAATCAGAAGCTTTACAGAAAATACAGTTTGTCAGACAAACCTGATCTAATTCCAGGTATTCTCAAACTCTGATTTTTGCATATATGTGACATACAACATAGAAATTTACCTCTAACACACCATATTTAGTGAAGAAAATCAGCATTCTGTCTATCAGCAAACACACTCGGAAACCATCAGTGGAGAAATCATTGTCTGTGCTTTAGGGACGTTGTTAAGGATAATCCTAGACCTGCCACTGCTTATTATTTTCCTACTGAGCTGAAAATAATTTTAAAATCTCTTCTATTAAAATGTGCAGAATTGGTGGACTGGTAAATTAGGTGAGAACAGATATAATCTGAAATGCTTAATAAGTTTAAACCAGATTGGTTTTGCTGACCCACGTGTGCAAAATCTCCTTCAAAAAAGCTAAAGAGAGATTTTGTCATCTACACCAGACAGAGCTGAGGGAAGGTGAGTGCTTTTCTCTCTGCTGTATTTGGGAGAGGATTGAAATTTTTCTAAATGACCCAGGAGTGTCACAGGAAGAGTAAGAAAATGCAAGAGCATTATAGCCTTACTATGATCAGAGAATTGATTCTTGTCCAGTTCTCATGTTAAAAAAGCCATCTCCAAAGGCCAGCCTGCCTGGAAAATGGAAACTGTATTGTGTGTGAGTATTCATCTGTGCTTGCAGAACCCATGTGCCAAACTCCTGCTTTCCTTACAGGGTACAAAGCAACAGAAAGGAGCAGAAACACTGAATTCAAAGCCAGAGAAAGATGTGGTGCAACAGGAAACTGAACAAACTCAATGTTTAGCATGTCAAAGAGGAGCTTAAAATTTGGAGCAATTGCAGTATTATAGGTTTCTCCAAAGTGGAGCAAAATGTTGCATGTCAAAACAAATATAATTTGTGTCTGATCACTGGGGAGAGATTTAAGGGTATGGTTTACTTTGAAGGAAGGTTTGTGCATATACACGTTCTTTGGGATGACCAAACCATGGTCTATGGTTTTTTACATGCTGTACCAAGATCCTTTAAATCAGAACAGCTGGTGCCATATGAACTGCCCTCCAAAAACATACTTGTCTGAGTGTCATTAAATAATGATTTTTTTTCTAAGCCCACACAAACTCTTGGCTTTTTCCATCCAGTTTATCAATGATGAGTGTTTGCAAAGTCCAGAACTGAGCACTGGCTGTGTTTCACTAGTGCGAGGGAGAAGCCAGGAAAAACATATCTCCTGGGGAGTATTCCCAGCTGTAAATTTATTTTTGACACATATAGGATGGAATTGGGTTTCTGTGCTTGTTTTGATCTCCTTACAAACTCTTATTAAAGGGATGTCTCCCAGCCCTGCAGAACTGCATATCCTGTTCCAGTCCTAAATCTGTGGGTGAGTCCTGCAGCCAGAAGTGTGGGGCAGTGGGACAAACACACCAGTGCCTCAGACACTCAGCAAGCAGCAGCCCAGTTCTTTGCTCAGTACATAAATATTTGCCTGGTTGCACCATGCTCTAAGGCAGATGAAAACCATGTATTTTTTTTTTTTTTCACAGCCGTCAGTTGCACTTGGTGCTGCTCATCCAAGGCACAGCCCATGGGCACAGACCCAGCCAGAGCCACTCTTTGCTCTCCCTGCTGGGCTCTGTTCCCTGTGGCTGTCACCAGGTGATCCCTGGGAGGTGGTGCCAGCTGTCCTGCTGTATCCTGCTGGAGCAGAAGGATCAGGTTCTTAGCCTGCACAACCTATCACGCTTACAGAGAGAACGTCTTCAGGGATTTTTCCCTCTATCTGTTTGGATCACTTTTTGCTTTGGGTTTAATTTTGGTTCTTTTGATGGGGACGAAGAATTAAAGAAAAATTTACCTTTCTAATGAGCAGGTTGTCTGTTCTGACAATAAGAAAGGCAATAGGCACAGAATTTCTTAGCTATGTTATGATTTCTCCTCCTTCAGTGTCCAAACTTCTGGTGTCTTCTAATTACTTTTCACTTGTGAGGACAGTTCAGCAGCAAAAGTTGGAGTATTTTCAGTTTTATTTCTGTTGCCAGGCTCTCTGTTCATTGTGGGAGGATTCCATATGCAACCAGATATGATTTTCCTCTGTGTTAAGAAATAGTTCTGGCAGTAAACGGTTTGAGTCATCTTTCTGTTTGCTTGACTTCTCCCATAATAATATTATTCAAATCTTGATTCCTCCCTAATCTCACAAGAACGGATTTTAGATGTTTAAAAAAAAAAAAAATCTTTTCTTGCTTTTTTTTTTCATTTTGACCTAAGAAAGCTCAGAGTCAAAAGGCTCATACTGTATTTTGCTTTAATTAGGTAGAGAGCAAAAAACTTCTACAGAAAGGCACATTCCTTAGAAGGCCAGTCTGCAACATGATTGGTTACAGCTTGTTTTAGTGGGGAGGAATATGGTGGCATCATCATTAGTAGTGAGGTGTGTCTCACCACTTCTCAGAACCATCATTTCACCTCTGAACTAGCAGAGACATTCCCTCATGTGCATTCAAATTCCCATTCAGGGATGCAACCAAGATAAACAATTAGCAGGTCCAATAAAGAGTCACTCATAGATGTTCCCACATCGTAGGAACTGAAGCAACTCAAGTGTCATATGGTCAAGTGCTGTTCTTCAAGACAAGATTAATAGTAGCTGTGTTAGTCCTGAAATCTCTCATTTTCTTCAATACAGATCCAATATTAAATTGTAATTAACTTCTTGGAACAGGCAGGCATAGATCTTGTTTTAGAGATCTCATAATTTTTCATCACATATTTTTGTAGATTCTTGGTGGATTTGTAATGAATGAGAGAGGAAAGCACAGCACAGGATCCCACCATCCTAAGTGCTGTGCACAAACAGTTCTCCAAAACACTGCAATTTAGAGAGAAGACAAGAAATTTTGCACTTTGAACAAATCAATATGTCAGTACTGGCTAGCACTATGTGCAGCAATCTCAATGCTCCATTTGCCATTTTTAGCCAAAATTTTCTGAGGCCTTCCTAATTTGGAAAAGAAGCTTTACGTGAAAAATGGTAGCCAGATGCATCCAGGATGGCATCATGGAGTCTGGAGTAAATATCCTATCAGGAAATAAAACAGTTCAAAATTGGGATTGCACTATGATGAGTTCTGAGAGTGAAGACCAAAGGTTTACACTTAATGTAGGAATGAAGTCAGTGGAGAGACAAAGAAAGCAAGGGGCAGTGCCAAGTCCAGTGTAAGAGAAACTGCAAATAATGTCTTGTATTGGCATGGAAATGATAAGGACAGAGATGCATTTTCCAAGGACAGAGAAAAACAAATAATGGGTACATACTCCTATGTTTGGCTGTTTGAGAGGGAAGTCGATAGTTTTTACAGAGAACTCAGAAGAGTTTTAAAGTTTTGAGATAGTTTGGACATAAGAACAAGGCTGGCTGATAGTGAGCTTTCATCCACATTGGAAATCTCTCCTTACACCACTGCTTTAAGTAATTACATCTGGTAAAATTTTTGTTCAGTTATTTTTTTGCTTCCACATGTATCTAGGCAACACCTGGAATAATATTATTTTCTAAAAACTTCTAAAATGCAGTGGTTCACTGCAACATGTTGCAACATTTCCAGATACAGATTTCATACACACACAGACACACACTTATTTACAAAACTCAACCCACGTGAGTGTGCTCAGAAGCAAAAATAAACAATTATAAGCAGGCTTATGCAAATCATTCTCTTTCTGGTTGCTACTTCTTTCTGTAAGAATTCAGCCAAAAATAAATGTCTAAATGTAGGTTAGCGTGTATATTTTTTTAAGAGTCATAACATTATCACAGTAGCCATCTACTTATGAAAGTGTATTGAATGGCAAAGAGATAATAAGGAGCTATTTGTAATATGGCATATTAATTAGAATCATAATAAAAGTTAATAAGATCATTATATCAAGAGTTACACTGTAAAATGTGGGAGAGGGAATTCTCTTATTACATTCAAGAATTACAGCAGAATTGTGAGCATACTTCACATTTTAAGTTCCTACAAAAAAAAAAATTTGGTAAATCTAATTTTTGTAATGAAGTTGCAGCTATATTTTTGAGTCACATAGGGGAATTCCTCTTATTTTATCAAGTGCATCTTACAGAAGATATCACCACTTTAATTACCTCAAGATGTTTAGAGACATTGCCTCTTAATTAAAAATCAGAGGACATAATGGCAGTGGTATGCCTAAGAGCCCAGGGAAATCATTTGTTGATCTGTGGTTGCTATGGGGCTATTGAGAGCTATAGATTGCCTGTGGATTAACATATAGCTGTGTAAACTATAAATGGTTAGAAAAGCTTGAGGCTTTCATGCAAACTCCATGTCAACACATACGCCCTCCCTGATTACTGAGGCAATAAAATGTGTTTTAAATTATTTCATTGCACTGTTTCCACACTTCAAAGCCAAATTCTGCCTAAACCTATTTCTTGAATTTGTGATCTATGCAAACTCTGCCGTGTCTCATGCAGGTTATGGTGTGTGTCTATGGCACAGCAAGTAAGTCAGGGGTTAATCCACACCAAAAAAACCCAAACCCAATAGTGAATAGTCAGCAGCAAGCAGTGGTCTCTGAGCCAGGGAGTTTCAGCTCACGAAGCTGAGAGAAGAAGCAGCAGGCAGTGCCCTGGGCATAGGAAGCACCTCCCCAGCACCATGGGTGTGCCCTGCCTGACCCACTGCCACAGGAGCCTGCAGGCAGAAGATCCAGGGCAACAGCCCCATCAAAGTGTCCCCTGGCTGGGCCATAGCATAGGACATGCTGGTCAGTCACCTGGACTTGCAGTTTGGGAAATGTCTTGCTGCTTTGTCTTGAAATGCCATCAGGTGTCTGAGCTAAACTGATTCATTCTGTCAAAGATCACAGGTATGGGTCAAACCTGAGCAGCATTTTGGAAGTCACGAGGGGAGCACTGAGAGGATGGGCTGTGCTCCAGCCTGGCACCAAGCCTAGGTGCAAGGCATGGCCTGAACCCAGGTCCCCAGCCCTGGGGTTTGGCAGCACCTGCCCTGCCCCAGCAGTGCAGACAAGCAGAGCATCTCACAAGCTCCAGCTGAAACATCTGCGTGTGGCTCTACAAACACAGCTCACCAAACTGCCAAGACAGCCTGTGGCTCAACAGCAGGACTTAGCTGAAAGCAGGGGAAGAGTGTATGTGAAAAACCTTTTTATTTACAACACAGTGTGACCAGAAGCACATTTATAATTGCTTTAAATTGTTTACACAGCAAAGTAACAACTGACACAGCTGTTTCCTCCTCCTACCAGTCAAATAGATTTTTTATCTTTTTTGCTATTTCAACATTTTTATTATTTTGATGAAATACATTCTACCATACTGCTTTACTGTCTCCCTTGTTTTGCCTCAAGATTTAAAGATGCTGTGAAATGATTTAAGGCCCAAATGTGGATGAGTTGGCATGTGTACCATGACATCTTCCTCAACAGGGATTTATAGGTGGAATATGTCCTTTTCAGGAAGCTCTGCAGAACACAGGAAGAAAGCTCTGTTTAGAACTGCCACTTTGCAAAACTAAGCAATGTCCTCCAACAACATTACACCAGTATGATGAAGCAAAGTCCTGCCTTGCTTACCACCTCTCTTAAAAATATTCCCATCTCCAGGAAACAACATCTCAGAAAGTGCCATCCATCTGTTGCCAGCTGGCATTTTTGACTCAGTAGAAGAGCTGGAAGACAGACAAAAAGGCTGAAAATCAAGATTTTTGATCTGTGCTCAATTTAGGTCCAATTTGAGCAGTTACTGTGGGTTTGTTTCTTTTTTGATTTCCCACAAAAATTCCTCAGAAGATCAGCTGCAGAAACAGTGCTCCATGCTATTCTAGGAACTGCAATCCAGAATCCTCCTACTCCTTCGAAACTGCCTTACTGTTGGGCCACAGGACCTCAAAGGTTTTACATCCAGGTGAAATGTGGACATGAGGAAATGCTGTTCAGCCCCTTTCTTCTCTCTTCCCTCCATCACTTGCATACTGCCATCTTTCTGTAAGCTCATCCTCCAGTCCCACAGCAATGTAGAGGGCAGAGCTGTATCCATCATTGCCAGTAGTCCACACTGGTGAGCCACGGGCCCATGCAGTTTGGCTCTAGTCTTTCTTGCAGCAAGGTTTCTTCTGCTGGAACCTTAATCCATCCTGTCACACCCCACTTCAAACCTAAGAATTCCCAATACGAGGCATTTGCACGCAAAGTCACATAATGAGGTGGCCCTGTGGGAGCACTAAGCCTCAGGTGACAAGCACACCTCTGAGCCTGCCTAGTCACAGGAGACCAAGAAACCACATCACATGATGATGAAAGGGCATCACAGAAGGTTTGCAATGCTGCACTGGGGTTTTCTGAGATGCACTGACCAGAACAGAGATCCCTCTGAGTGTGGCAGCCTGGATTCCTGTACTGAACCTGTGTCTGTTTCAGGAGTTCTCATGCCTGACCTGTATGAAATAGAAAAGCAAGAAATTCAGTCACCATAGGGTTAGCAGATGCCACAAAACCATTGGCAGGCAGGTGGTCACACTCTTCAACCACTAGCCCAGAGGCCTGAGTATGTGACAGCAAGTACAACACACTTGACATCATCTTGCTTTATTTTCCATCAAAACAAGCCCTCTGTTCAAGATGATGTGATGCTCTCAGCCTCTCCTCTGTGCCTCCAAGCCAAGCCCAGGGCTCCCACAGGTTCCCTCTTGCCCCACAGCCTGTTTCCCCTATTTTCCTCTGCTCCACTATGTCCCCTGTTCTCCTCCCCATGAGCACTGATGTCTGACATTCCCTCTCTTCTTGTGCCACTCTGAGTGCTGCTGTAGTTTTTGACACAAAATTTGAATCAAATTAACATACTTCAAATTCTCCTTTGACTCAAGTGCATTTACAGCCAGAGGTTTTTTTTCCTTTCCTGGCTCTGGGGTTTCACCAATGGGACAATTAGCATTGCCACAGGTGTGCCAACATTGTCCCCTGGAGTCAGAGGGTGTGAGGTGGCCTGTGCCCTTCTCCACTGCCTGGCAGGTGAGCATTGAGCTGTCTGCAGTTTAGTCTTCCCTGGGCACTGTGTTTGATGTGCCTAAAAGCACTAAAGACAATGGTAGCATCACCCTGCACTCATAAATAAATAAATGATAATGCAAGCTGTGAAGAAGCCATTGCCATTTTTCTTTCTACTTCCACCCACTGTGAGCAGCTAGCAAAGGAAGGACCTCCCAAATGTCCTTCTGCAAGCACTGAGCAACCCTCATCCTGTTACAGATCTTCCTCATATTGGAAGTTCTACAGGCTCATTGATCTAAAATATGCACTCATATTTGAAAAATCTAGGCACTCACAAGTTAGATGTCTGTACTGAATGGCTGTGGAAGCATTACCATCACAAGAGGGGTTTTTCAGCATCTTAAAGGAGCTGATGACCTGGGCTAAGAGTGCATAAATTGATAGTTTCTATGGCAAGATGCTTTTTTATCCAAGATAAAGGTCAAGCACATCTGGAAGATATAATAGCTGTGTCCTATAGAGACTACATCAACTATCTTGCTGCCAAAATCTACTATAAACAGGCACAAAGGGCCAATCTGCTGATTTTCCCAGCTGTCACTGGTTTACTTAAGGGGCTATGTCAGTTTTCAATTATTGTTCAGTTAAGAAAAAAATTAGTTGTATTGTGTAAGCTCTGTGTCAAATTACCATTGTTGCATGCTATGATTCCTTGAGATTTGGAAAGATGTGTTTCTGTTCTACTTATCTGCTTGGATTGCACATAATTGTTAAATGCTCCCTAAAATCTTTAGCTATCTCACACAACAAATTAAACTTATTTTCATTAAATAATTATAGCAAGAAATCTGCTTAAAGCGGGACAGCAAATGGTTGGCTGTCCAAACTGTCCAGTGCACCTCTAAAACATATCAATATTCATTTTGACTTTATTTTTGAAGTGCTAAACAAACTCGCTGTGATCACATTGCTCAAAAACTGCATGGCATAGCTATTAATTGAAAATGCAAGAGCACAAGTGTAAGCAGGTGTTGCTCCTGTGAACAAGAGAGGTGCAGGACAGTGACAGGAGGCACACTGCAGGCAGGTGCATCTAGAGCCCTGCTCCTCTCTGCAGCTCCTGAGTCCAATTCAGGATGGTGATGAACACCCAGGAGAGTGCAGAATCCACAGCCCCCCTCTGTGGGGAAGGCTGAGCCTTCATAACCATGCTGCCAGCAAGGAGGTGACTGCATCAGAGGAGGCAAGGGCAGCATCCAGCTCCCTTCTCAGCATGACCTGCACTTCCCTGGGAAGTACCTTCACCACTCACTCCTGAATGAAGCAAGTGGAAACCAGGCCTGGCTGCATCCTGAGGTGTCAGAAGCAAAGCAAAGCTCAGCACTAGAAGTTTAGGCTTGGTACATGGTTCCCAGCTCCTTCTGTTCCCAGCCCAAAAACTTCCGTGATGTCCTTGGCTGAAGCTGAGGAGGAGGAGGAGTGTGGTCAGCTGCACCACATCCTCAGTGACCAGGGCTTCTGACCAGGGCCTCAGCAGTTTCTGCAGCTGACAGTTTATATTATAAGTTTATATTCACAACACTGGACACTTTCTGGGCTCAAAAGGAAAGTTAGCCTGATATTGGGTTCTCCATTTCATTAATCACCTTGATCGCTGCTCGAGAGCTTAAATTAGCAGAGGTATTAAATGCAGATAAGTATTAAAAGGGCTGGACTTGTAGCAGCTGGTTTGAATGGACAGGCAGGAGGAGAAGCATCAGAGTTCGTTTTTTATTTTTATCCTGGAATCATAGGAAGTGAGAAACTGGCACTGCTGTGGTTTCTTTTGCACAAGCAATCTTGTTCTTTAGAGAGCTAAAGCAAAGAAATAACGAAGTAGAGAAATGAAGCGACAAATAAATTTCTACTTGTAATTTACTCCACTAATTAAATGAAGACACAACATTTGGTGATAAAGTGGCACCAGAGAGTTTGTTAGGGATTTTTGCTAGGGATTTACAGCACTTGGCTGTGCAGTAGCTGCCTTCAAACTTACTTGCTCATGGTCTCAACTAAATTTTAGAGTGCTGTCTCCGTAATTTAGGCCTTAGTGGACTTTTCTTTATCCCTGAACTTAATTGCTTAACCAGCCTGCCAGATATAAAGAAAGCATGAACTCACTGAGGATAGATGGATGGATAGATAGATAGATAGATAGATAGATGATAGATAGATAGATAGATAGATAGATAGATAGAAAAGGAACAAGCTTTCTACCAAGTACTGGTCAACACCTCTCTTCTTCTTAGTTACATTTTGCTAAAGCAGAACAAATTGGACATGTACAGTATGTTTATAAAAATCTTTTTCTACTCTTATGCTTTTTTATAGGCTGGGTCAAGTTAAACATTTGTGAAAAAGATGATTCAGCTCCTTCATTTACATGGAACTTTTGTAGCTCACCAGAGGTGCAGGACAATTAAATGCTTGTCTTATGAGGTCATTCGTGAAGGATTATTTGTTTTCCTGGGAATCCTGTGCTATTAGAGGTGATAAGGTCTGGAGAAACTCCAGGACAAAGGGGGAGACTGCTCCAGCATATAATGGGAGAGGCTCTGATGTGTCAGCACTTCTGAGACAACAGAAAACCAGACCACAGCCAGGATGTTGGCAGGGACCTGTTTGAGCAGCAGGTGCACATTAGTCAGCATCTACCAGGAATATTCACAAAGGCAGCCCCCAGTGAACTTCTCTGGGCACAACCTCAGCTCTTGAACAACTTGAAAGCGCTGATTCTGAGACTGGAACACGTAGGTCTTCCTAAAATACAAGTCAGGCAGGCTGTAAGGAAAACTTTGGGCTTGGTCTGCAGGGTGGACGTTGGCCAAAGGGTGCTGAATACATAGGGGTGGAGACAGACATGTAGGAGAAACAGATTTGATCTCAGGTTTTTGCTCTGTAGATGGTATCTGTGATACTTCATCAAGTGATGAGCCAAGCAGCCCCCACCTAGGCCTACATTCAGCAGGGGATTGGTGTCTGAACAAGCCTCTCCTGGCCTTAGATATCTATTGAAGGTGCAGCTGAGGTGATCATCTAGAATGCCCTTATAATCACTGAATAGAAGCAGGGTCTTGCAGGGTACAGTTCATAGCAGCTATTTCAGAGCTCTGTGCTGGGCTGAGACAAACCACATTTTCTGCAGACACTAGAAGTATATTTGTTTCCAGACTGGAATATTTGTTAGGAATATTTCACATGTCCCCAGATTTGGAATATTTCACATGTCCCCAGATCTGCTGCAGTTGCACCCAGTCAGCTCTGGTGAGATCCAGAAACAAGCCTGTGAGTACCTACACACAGCCTCTGCCATTTCCAGCCATCACAGGGAGAGAGTACCCCACTGATGGAGTGGTGGTCCCTCTCCTCCTGAAGCACTGTTACTGAGAAGAAGTATGACCACGAGTAAGAGAGGGAGAAGGAGGACAAGAACCATGACACTTTAGATTAGGTAACTTCCTGTGTCTCAAGAAATGAAACTTTAGCCAACAGCTAAGATTGTTTGGATGGGGGATATTTATTTAAGTCCTACACTGGGTATTAGACACATCAGTCCAACTGCAAGTTCTGTAGGAAACATCCTGTTTATGCAGAGTCTAGCACAAGAGGGATGAAGCAATGCTGCTCCTCTTTAAGTGCTGTTAGAGACAAAAGTGAAGGACCACAGCTTGTACCTGCCAGTGAAAGGTGCCATGGCAGACTCTGAGGTTAAGCCTCTGCTGGTAAATTAAGCAGCTTCAGAAAGGCACCCAGGCCAGCAGGCACAGGGCAAGGTCTGTCACTGAGCTCACCTGTCCTCCAGGCTGTCCCTGTCACCCCAGCCCTGCCACTGCTCTGGCAGCTCAGCCCCACTCAGCCAGGAGCCATGCCCAGCGGTGCCTCAGTATGTGTAGGAATTTAACATGTAGGTGAAAATAGGCAAGAAAAATTTAGGAAGAATGAATAAAATTCAAAATCATACTTGACCTTTCCCTTAGACAATAACACACATACACACAAAGAAAATTAGGCTGGAATTTTCAAAATTTAGCAACCCATGGCAGATTGGGTTATTCTTTAGAAGTGCTGGAAGGGGAAATTTCTAATCTATAGAAATGCTCTTAAATTCACTGAGGTCATCAGAGATGGCAAAACGTAAAGGATAATCTTAATAGAGTGCAAAGATACCTCAGCTCAAGAGCTGGAAAAATAGCCAGTACTCCAGATGGGAAACAGATTGAAAAACATTATTTGTTTATATTTATTTATTCAATTTTGTGGTGTCCTTGGTTGCCCAGAGGAGCTACTGAGAGTAGTTTCTACTGTGCTGTTGGAGAGTTAGGTTACACACACATTTAGAAATTCAGCTGTCTGCCACTAATGAATTGTTCAGTGTAGCTTGAGGTAATGATGCAATTAGCAAAAGTAAGCCAAATCTGTCCCAGGTGAAGCTCGACTGATGTCAGTGGCTTTATTTGGGATGATGTGCTTATTCCAGTGCGTGTAGGGACAGTGCGTAAAAAGAGAGTCTTGAAAAAGGACTAGCATGGATTTCATTTGTCTCTTCTGATACTAATCCTGCATTACATTGAATAAAATGTCAAAACACAACATTTGCATTATGCAGCAGTGCATTTCTGTGGGCTCACCCACAGGCCCAGTGCAGTAATGCAGGAACTTCATCCAGTGGGTGACATCCCTGCCCATTGTGGGGGATGGGACAAGATGGTCTTTAAGGTTCATCCCAAACCATTCTATGATTTATGATTCTCTGATTCTAAGTTTAATAATTATTTTATATTTGTAATAATGTGCTCTAAAATTCTACCCATACACATGTAAAATAACAGGTTTTCCATTCCCTGCTGACATGCTGCCTTTTTGAATATGTAAAAGTAAAATAAGTACTCAACTATTCAGGAATTCCAGCTATTCAGGAATTAATTTGCTTCTGAGGAGACCACAGTAAGTGTATGGCAGAAAAAATGAGGGCGAATTTTGCCTTCACTTCCCTCCTGATTGGGACACTGTGAAACACAAAGCAATAACCTTTCCTTGGCCAAAAGGCTTTTAAAGTCTGTTCCACCAATTACAGATAAATTTTATTGCAATGAAGTTTCCAGGGCTCCATGACTGTTGCTCTGATAACTAAGAAACAAATAAAGATTAAAACTGAAAGCACGAGCCAGCCATTTCACCCAGGTTGTACAGGAAGTCTATGTCAGAGCTCCCAAATCATTCTGATTCAGGGCTGCTCAATTATTTTTTCTGGACTTTGCTGGAAAATTGTGTTACTGTCCCCTTGGTAGAAGGTGAAGCCCTGATGCAGATCTCCCCTGCCAGAAAGCCTCTCCAAGCTGCAAGAGGCACTGGCCTGCATTAGCATGGGAGGCATCAACATCTGTGACTGAAAAAATCCGAGTGAATCATGTTCCTGGTCAAGATTTCATCCAGAAATCATCAGTCCTAGTTGGTGTCTGAAATAAAGAGCCATCCTTCCTCCTATTGCTTTGAAAACAATGAGGGCAAATTTATGACTAGCAGGATAGTCCACTTGATAGCAACATAACGAGTACAACCTACAGTCCTTGAGTTTATTATCTCTGAAAAAAACAGTGTTTTTTTAAATGGATCTGCTTAAGTTGACCTCTTAAATGATCTCTGCTAGTGGGTTGTAGCAACAGTTCCCAGCTGTGCTGTTATTCATAAGTAACCATAGAAATTAAAGTGCTGCCAAGTATGTGCTCTTTGTTTTTTTAAAAGGGCTGAAAGATGATGCAGTGATGTCTTTGCCCCTCCTGACTTAATTCTGAACTCACCCCCTGGCAGCCCTGATGGAGAGGTGAAGATGAGACTTGCTGTTATTGGAAAGCTCTGTCATCAGAGAGCTCAGTCAACAAGGTCCCTTCTGCCACTGGGATGCTGGTGCATTTTCAAAAGGCCTGCAGCTAGAAATAGGATGTGGTGGGAAGTTATACCCTGTTATTCAGCAATTGATGTGTTTAATGAAAAATATATTTTGTTTATTTCTATTGAGATTGAACTGAAGCAGTTCTGGTATCTTTAGTTGAATAGTTGGTTATGGAAAAAAAAGTTGTATAAAATCTTTTCTACTGGGATACTTTCAAGTTCTTTATTAGCCCACATTGATCTTCAAGTTTTTCTGGGTAATTTTGTTCTTTGAATAGGGTTCTCTGCCTCTGAACTGCATCAAGGCTTTTCCAGTATCCACTAGAGTGGCACACTTCCAATGGGCAGTACTAATCCTATATTAGGATGGGATTAATCCTCCTTCTCTCAGTCATAGAGGGAGCAATTAGCTGGCAGCCAGCTCCTGTCTTATAGGCAGGTACAGTTGGGTGAGAGGACTACTCATGATGTTTTACTGCCCATTTACTGGGCAATTTAAGGACTGAGAAACCCCGGTGTTCTGCTTTTAATTACCCCAGTTTCTTTCCTGCCACACCCTGTACTGCCCACAGCAGCCAGGTACCCATGGGCAATGACACCCCAATGTGCTTTTGCTTTTCATGGACTGGCAACGTCTGCCCTACAGGAAAGGAGACAGCTTCCCACGTGCCCAGGAGAATTTAGAGACCATCCACAGTGTGGTGCAGTGATTTCTTCAGGAGCTTTTCAAGGGGGAAATCACAGAAGAGGACATTCTAGCTTGGCATGGCAATAATAGATTGTGCACAGCAGACTCGGCTGTCTCTGAGCACTTCTGGCTTGGCATCAGTGTGGGAGGAAGTAACTCATGTCTCTCTACAAATAGAGTGAAATAATCACCACCCCAGGCTTGTTAATCAAAATTAAACAGAAATAATTGATTTGGCAAAAAATGTAATTATTTCCCTCTGTCACCCTTTGAGGGTTTCACTACTGCCCAGTTTGATTTCACCACAGGAACTTTGTCTAAGGGAAAAAAAATCTGATTTTAAAATTGGGCTTGTACTTGCCAGATATTCCATGCTGATGTGTACCAAAAATGTTGGGTCATCTAAATATTTGCAGCCTGAAAAATAAAAAAAAAAATCTCTTCATGCTGGTTCGAATAAGGAAATCATACAAATACCATAAAGACAAAACTGCCAACTCCAGAGTCCAAATGAAAAGTCTATATTTAGCTCCTACTATTTCTGTTTCAATTATAAAACATTTCTTGTTAAATACACACCCTCATCTCAAATGCTACACTCAATGTAGTTACTTGGAGCCCCATAATTCATCTCTATTTTTAGTTTGCTCACAAATAGAGGAATGGCAAAGGACAGTAAGTAAATGATTTAGGCTGATGTTTTGACAGGACCCTCACAGCTGCTGCACTAGGAATTGCTCTGGAAAAAATCCAAACTTGCCCAACTCCTGTTAAACAAGTTCTCTTACAAAGTGTCAGTTCTTAAGCAGCCCTTTCCCTGATTTGGGGAAGAGCAGGAGAAAAGGGTACATGAATCTTTGCTAGAGCAGAAGGAGTGGATTTTCTAAGTGTGCAAATGGTATTAAATGCTGTTTTGTGGCCATGGATCACTCCTTGAAAGAGAGAGATCCTTAATTTAAATGCCAGGTCTGGATGTTACTAGGGGTATTAGGCTGTTGGAATTTTTTATCCTATTTGGATTTTCTTGAAAGATTTGTAATTCCCTAATAGCACATTAGAAACAAAAGTGTTTCCATCTTCTAATAAATGCTAAATTTCTTCAAAATGCTCAGTATGTGTTCATTGTGCCCTGCTGTCTGCCACAGAGCATTTCAAATTTGCCAGTAGCCTGGATCCTGGAAGTGAAAAAGGGAGGGGAAATGCAGAAACATGATTCAGCCCCACTTGTGGTAAATAACAATGGGCTGAAAAATAGAGGAGTTTATTTTATTTTAAATAGAAAAATCAACATTTTTAGCAGGTTGTAGAAAAAAGAAATCAAACTGATGGAAAATCTGGGTGGGCAGTGGAGATGTGGGGCCAGGCTGTTCACTTTCCCTCAAGCTCATGCCAAGGTGTGAGGGGTCAGGTCTCAGCAAACCCACTGGACACTATTAGGGGAATTTCTTTGCTTTACCACTCTGTCAGATGCATGGTGCTTTCCCAAGCTCAAGGGGAGTGAGATTATGCCAACACCAATTTGGCTGAATGAGAATTGGCTTAGTTGCTAGGTTTAATTAAAAGGGCTCTCACAGGATGAAGTTAGGAAAAGGGAAAATTTAAACTGGAATACAATTTACACCACTTGAATGAAGTAGGATGTGAAGCCATGCCATAAGGAGAGAGGCTGTTTCTTGTGTCCAAAGTCTTTCAAAACTGGACCACACAAAATCCTAAGTACTTCTCCCAGGAGCAATCATCTGCTGGTGGAAAGATGGAAGGGATGAGGTAATATAAGACAGATATTAAACCCTTCTTTGAGGTACAAGGAGGGAGGTATGTATCCTCAAAAGAGGGAAAAAGACAGGCAGAAGGGTTAAAGGCTAACTCAAAAGTCAGCTATAATTGAATAGTAATCTAAGTTTTTAAGTGTGATGTGGAAAACTAATTTAGCTGCTGTAAATCCTGGAAGAAGCTACATTTGACTGGTAGCTCACTTTCTCTGTAACGCCTCCCACTTGCACATCCATGCTTGCCTCAATGCAATGGCATGAGGAAAAGCCCAGCCAGGAGCCCTCCTAGGCTGCAGGAATAATGCAAAATCCCCAAAATTATTATAAACATTTTTAAAAAGAGAAAATCACCCAACTTCTCTCATTTTGTAATCATCAGAATACGACATAAAAGGCCAGTTTTGCCTCAGCCTCCTTTCCCTCCAACTATCCTTTAGATGCCATCTCTGAGTTGAGCCTTTGAAAAGTGTCTGTGCTGAGGACACAAGTCCAAGCGAGGCCCCTGGATGGGATGACAGCTGGTCCCAGTGTCCCTGGTGCAGCTGCCAGGCCAGGCTGTGTGTGAGGACTGCAGGAATTGGCTGCTGGAGCCTGGCTGTGACACTGGCACCGTGTCACCCACCACGAGCTCCCCCTGCGGTGCCAGCCCAGCCCTGGCCATCTCCAGCACTGTCCTGGACACAAGGCTGATGTCCTGAACTATCAGGGTGATCCCTGCACAGCTGGGGTCAGTCCCCAGAGGCTGCACCCCAGCCCCTCAGAGACAGGCAATGCCACACTTCCCTCCTTGCTATGGCCAGAGCTTTGCTAAATTCATTATGAAATCTGCAATTTGTGCCTCAAATTAGCTACTCTAGCAAGAGCTACTGACAGGAGCAGACAGAGCATTGTCATATGTCCAAACTCAGTTCCAAGCATTAAACAAGTTAATTATACTGAAGTATGCTACACAAGCTGACTAGAAGGTCGAGATAAATGTTAATGTCTTTGTGTTTATAACGAGAGCAACATCAGTTTCTTCATGCATGGAAGTTTGAAAGCTACAATACAGACAAAAGATTATCACAAGTGTGAGGATTTTAAAAATTAAATATTTATATCAGGAGATTATCCAATTTGATTAGAGAGATTTTTGAAAGTAGAATTGGCTTGAAATAGCTGCACATCAAACAGCTACTCTCTCAAACTAAATTAACAAATTAAATATGAAGTCCCATACAGCACTGTGTGACATATATACGGTTCAATATGAACCATAAAGAAAATGGCTCAGTTATTCTCTTCAATGCTAGAGAATATTTAAATATAGAACTATTTTTAAAACATTGAAAACAAAGAGAGGTTTGATACTGGAGTACTTTGCACAGCAATACTTTTGCATCAGCATATCTCTTTAAAATAGCAAAAAAATGAGAAGAGTTTCTAGGAAATATCAGAGACTTAATAAAATCAACTCACAAAAAGAAAAAAAAAAAAAAGAAGGAATAAGGGAAAACAAAACTGACAACTTTCTTGTGACCACAAGCTTTGATTAAATGTTGAATTCACTTTTGCAAAGACATTCATTTTACAGAGTATAAAATTTACTGCCTGTTCTGAACTGCCTGTGTCCTGTTTCATTAGTGGTCAAATAGCATCTGATGTTGCTGATCCCTTGGAAGATATTTGTTTCACACACCCAGTGATGTCTAGTTGGTTCCTTCTCCTAAGAGAGACTGAGTATTCATTTGTTACAGCAAATTCCCAAAAACCTACAGTGAGCTGGAAATCATCCTAACTCAGCTGTATCTTCTCGGAATGACACGCACTGACTGGCTGCAGAAAGATGAACTGAAAATACAAAACCTCATTCAATGCTAGGTGGTCCCAAATGTCCTTGGAACAATTCTCCTGTGATTTTTATTCTCCTTAAACTGATATCACACATTCATGCTATCTCAGAGTGTGAAGTCTGAGCAATATAATGAATCATGGCAGCTGAGGCATTGCAAATACAGACTTACTAAGAGGTTGGAAAAACAGCCCATGAAAAACAGCAGATCAGCATCTGCAAACTTCAATGAACTTTGGGTTAAGCCTTGAAAAGCACTGCCTTCTCCAATGAGCAACAAATTTAAAAACAATTAACTGGATTTACATCTTACTTATGTCCACTTCTAAGAGCAGAAGTAAGATCATTCTCTATATTGAGTGAAATTTACACTGCTTTAAAAGATGTATTTCTTCACCACTAAATGCATCCACAGCCAGCTCCTCCTAACTTATAATGGATTATCTGAGTGGAGAATAATGTCATGGATGGGCAGGCAACCAGCTTAATTCACAGATAGTTCAGAAATGTCTGTCTTGCATCTCTTCCCTTCGTATTTCTAATAATTTGGACATGAAACTGTCAGTTCTGGTCCTAAATTAACTCCAGAAGATAACTTCTGTTGTTAGTACAGAAGAAGCACTGGGGTTGCAATGCTCTCTCATAGGATGTGCTCACCAAGAGCCCAGGTGTGAGGGAGCCGGTCCATGTCCAGGTTGTGATCAGAGGGCTGGAGCATGTCTCCTGTGAAGACAGCCTGAGAGAGCTGGAATTGTTCAGCCCAGAGAGGAGAAGGCTCCAGGGAGACCTTAGGGCAGTTTCCAGGGCCTCAAGGGGATAAAGGAGAGCTGGAGAGGGGCTTTTGGCAAGGGCATGTAGAGATAAGACAATTGGGATGGCTTTAAACTGAAAAAGGGGATTGGATTGGATTGGATTGGATTGGATTGGATTGGATTGGATTGGATTGGATTGGATTGGATTGGATTGGATTGG
>JAYDZK010000202.1:60977561-61025047 GCA_034509185.1 Euphonia xanthogaster | reverse complement strand
AGTGCCTGAGAGCTGCTTGGGTACTCGGACAGTCTGTCCCCAGAAAGGACTGAGCCATCCGGGCCGTGCAGCCTGCTCAGGGGCAAACTAGCCCAGCAGGAAGCCGGAATACCGGCTCAGTGCCATGATCTAAAACTTCCCAAATTTTAGAGAACCTAGGTCAGATCTGCTTTCCATTCCATCACTGTTCTATGGATTGCTTGTCACATCTCTGAAAATGCAAGGGTTTGTTACCCTTTCTTAAGACCCAGGATGACTTTTGCCTTGAATGAGGCCCCATTTTAACCCAGCAGTTTTCTCACAAAGTGAAGGTACAAATCTCCCTCACCACCAAACATCAACACAATTGCAGCACTCATGCAAGCAGAAGAGCCAGGCTTGTATTGCCCATAAACTGGGCACAGTACTTAACCAGTGAAAATTGAGAGACTTTTCACCATTATCCTCCACCACCCAGTGGTTATTCAGCAGCTCCTGCTCAGTGAAATTATCTAGTGAGAAAGCTCATGAGAACAAAAGTCAGCCTGAGCACCAACAACCCCTTTATTTGGATCCCCTCCTGACAAAGCAGTGGGCACTCAGATGTGCACTTATTCTGTGGAAGGTGCTCACTAAAGGCTGAGGGGAGCTACAGACAGGAGAGGCTTCCCTGACCTATATGAGAAAACAATCCCAGGAAAATCATCTGGGCCAGACTAGACAAGGGAAGAATTTTCGTGCACAGGGTCTCTTCAACATTGCATTGTCAAAGACTAGAGATTTTACCTTGTTCTCCCAGCTTTTCTCCAGGCAGAACTGGAACACATCCTGAGAGTGTGCCCCGGGGGACAGGGATGTCATGAGGAAGACTGACAAAATGTGTGGAGCTTAGGAACCCTGAGAGGACTTAAATACTGATCTGCTATCAGGATTTTGAAAGAAATCCATATTTCCAACACCAGAAATGTAGACATCTAGACATGTTCACTGATGGGAATTCCATTTCTTTGAAAGGTATGAAAAAATCCAAGGATGTATGTTTTAGATTTGAGTACCTTAAGCTCCTTTGCAGACCCTGGCCTGTCCTTTTCATCTCTGACACTGATGTCATTCATGGCTTGTGCATTTTTACAGAGCAAGTGACATAATAGTCTACTACAGTCAGTCAATAAAAATCCAAATAAAGCTGCAAAAAGCAAAAGGCTATTTTTTTAAAACCCTAAACAGGAATTGTGTGGTGTTTAATGGACTACCTGCAGTGCAGGGAATTGCTTTGGGCCAGGTAGAAATGGGGTCCGGAAGTGCTGAACGTAGTCAAAGCAAATAGGTTCCAGACAGTGACAAGGTTTTCAGGATTAATAACACAGGTGATGTAGTGCAAATAGGCAGCCTGCAGAGACACCAATCCTCCACTCCTGCTTCCTGAAAACCAGCTCTGGAGATTTTATTGTCTGTGTGACCATTCTTTTCCAGCAAATTCCCAGGCAGATGCTGCTGTCAGTACATTATGTTTCTCAGAATGGACAATAAAAAGTGAGATGTGTGACCCGGGCTGTGAAACTGCAAAATGGTAGCCCCTCAGTGTCTTCATTTTCACCAGCAACTCATGCACCCAGTCAGCCCCAGCTACGTAAGCTCTAGCACTGACACCACAGAAAAGCCCAGAAAATCATCAGAACACTACGACTATTCTCCTGCCTCTCTTATATATTACAGGTTTTTTCAGCATGTCTACTGAGTAAGACTCTTCATGGAAACAGCAGCCAAGGTTTTGGCAGTTGCAGTGTTTTTTCATCGTTTCTTAATGCGGTGGGCAGAGCACTCATGCAGCCTGTGAAACACCTATTTCTAGTTATTTTCTTAGCCTAAGGAATATCAAATTTACGCATCCTAGGAATGGGGTCTAAACATTGAAGTGGTGGAGGATGACTTCATGCACCCTTCTAGACAGCCAGCTTTCACTGGAGTTATAAAAGATTCACTAGGCCAAGAGATAATCCTTCTATTTTCAGTTTAAAGTATTCCTTTATGAGGGCAGACTCATGTTCCAGTCCTTGCTGTAAGACCTGTTTATATATCTTGTCCAATTACTATGGATACTGTAGAAATAGGATGCATAACTTCTAAATGCAGTAAAATTAGAAGAGTGTGTTTGCAGCTTTCAGGGAAACAACCCCCAAATTAGGGTGTTGATTTCATTGCTTCTTCTGTCTCATTCATTTTTCCTTGGGTGTGATCAAACCTTAATAGTACCATTGATAGAAAATCTTTTATTCTCAATTTAGTGGGACACATTTGTATTTCACTTCATTTCTGATTTCCTCACAACATTGGTAGCATAGGAGTGCACTCCACAGTGTGCACTCATTGTTTTGTAAAACCAGTTAAAAATAACCAAACCAACAACTTCAAAAGTACAACTCTGATGTTATTTGGCTTCTATCTTCTTTTGGCAAAACCAAGTTCTGACTCTAAAAACATTTAGTACCAAGCAATAGTTTGAATGCCCCTTGGGCTATCATTCCTCTTGCTGTTTCCATCTTTAATAAATGCTTTTAGCAGGTTTTCTTCTCTCTCTTAGTCATAATTTGGCAAATAAACCCTTTTTTGAACTTCCAATGCTTTTTTTTTTACCAACTCATTGATTTCTCACTCAATACTGTTAACTCTTCAAATTCAATATGCATTTCTTTATTTTAATTAAATTATTCAATACCTATCTGAAATTTACACATGAAGCACAAAACCACTTGATTCTGAAACTCTTCAATGTTAAAAGATGTTTTTTTACTTCTTGATTTGTGTTAAAACTTCTTTATTGACACCAAGATTTCAAAATATTTTTCTCCAGCTATATATCTCATTCCAAAGAAAATCTGGTGGAGAACATAATTTAACCTTTTTCCATATTTAATAGCATTTATTCATCATTGAAAGTACTTCAGTGATGTGACTACTATGGTCATCTGGACTTTTCCTAAATCTGTGTAAGGTGCTTCTAGACAGTATATCCTTCTTCTTAACTTTGTCTCTTTTTGAGGTATGTTGTTATCTTCTTTTTTTTTTCCCCCAAGAAAATTTAAAAAACTAAGTAGGACTTAGATGAAGCTAGGCAAGATGTCTTCTCCCTCTCCTGTAGATTTTGGCAAGGTCTGACTTCAGTGTTTCTTAGTTTCCATTAACATGATAAATAATGGCTTTTAGTAAGGCTGGGCCTAGCACCAATTCTTGTAATTCTTCTTATGTTCCTCTTCCCTTCCAAACTGGAACATAGCCATTATCACTAACCTTGATTTATGGTCCCCTGTCTGCTTGCCAGCCTACTTGAAAGTGTAGTTATCCTACTCCTTTTAAATTCATTTCTGAAATGAGATTCCATGCCATGCTATTATAAAGTCCAGATTCAGCAAATATTCTGAATTCCAACTGTGTATTAATCCTGCCACTCCATTTAGCCAGAGATGTCGCGTCGAGGAGAGCACAAAGCCCAGGGAGTGTTAAGAATGAGCATTCCCAGCACAGTAAGAATAGGGAAAATAGGCTGACAGGGTGAAGAGATGACTCTGGATTTCAGGAATAGTCTTATCCCTTTTCAGAGACCTTCTGTTTTATCATTATGCCAAGGAGCCAGCATGAAATTGTCATTGGGTGTGACAATTATTCCTTTTCCTCAAGAATTCATAAGCATGGGCTCCATTCATCTGCATTAATAGAACAATAGTTCAATTCTGTTGCTATTTATCTGCTAAATACCTTCAGGAAAGTTGGCATTCTGTGGGGGAATTGGTTTAGTACAATCATCCTTAATGTGTTCAATACAGTTCTATTGTGTTCTAAACTAAACCTGTTCTTTTTCAAAATCTTTTTTTAAAATAAGGTTTGTCCTCAGAGGTCTCACTCTGTAATCATCAGCCAAAGGGGTAGTTAAGCTTCTCCATTGCTGAAAATTCGTTTCTCCTTGATTTCTTTCCACCTTTGCCTTTACTGATAAGAGGTATGGAGGCAACTGAAAATCTGATTCACAGAGGCAAGAATTCTGAATCTAGAGAAGGCAAAGCCTCCTCTGAGGCAAACAACCCATTACCCCACAAAAGAGCACCTGAAGAGCAATGCAGGGGCAGAAATTATTTACACCAAATGCAATTAGAAATCTGTCGTAATTTCTTAAATATAATTGGGAATATTAGTAAGAGTAGCAAAAAATTATTTAGCAAATCTTTTATTTAATGGTGTTAATTTATTCTTCCCTCTGTCCCTGTGAGCATTGTTGCACAGGATAAGCACACTGAGAGACTTTTAGAATTGTATTGTTGTAAAATATAGCCTACAACTTCTTCAGGAAGGAAATTAATAATCAGCAAAGCTTGAGCCTGGGGAGTTTGTTAATTTTCTAACTTTGATTCTGTAGAATTAACCCCCAACATTGGCAAGAAGTCAAGAGCAGCAGTCTCAGTTGCTAACCCCTAGTTTTCATCTCCCTCTAGGGCATCTCATGCTCAAAATCTCATCAGACACACTTTGATCCAATAAACTGATGCTTCTGTTGTGACCTTGTAGCTGATGCTTACAGCTGTGTCTGTGCAGTAACATAACAAAAGCAATACAGGAGCCTGAGTAGACAAAATAAATTCATTTAAAGCAACCAAAATTGTTACACAAGAACATAAGGTGGAATGGGAAAATGTACATGAGAAAAGACTAGACATTAGGAATTCTTCATTAATTCCTAATGAGAGGTTGGGGATTAGCTGAAATTAGTAAAACAACTTTGTATGGTGTCTTTGGGCCTGGGGCACAGAGAGGTGGAAGGGTATCTTTACTGATCATGAAGTGTAAAGAGGAAGGTGGTGTAGCTATGAGAGTTGGATTACAGTTATGGGCATTTCAAGATTTAATTCTGTTTGCCCCATGGGGTTTTTCCATTGCTGCTCCCCCCCCCAAACGCCTGAGAAATGCAAAAAAAGGAGGACTCCAAAAAACCAAAAAAAAAACCCCAAAAAAAACCAAAAAAAACAAACAAAAAAAACCCCACAAAAAAACAAAACAACTTTCTCTGCCAACGGAACCCATTTGGACCCCTGACATTTCATTCCATTCTCCATTTTTCTTGCCTACCTCAAATCCTACATAAACTTTGGAAGACATTAGCGCACCTATTTGTCTGAAACAACGGTGCTCTCTTCTTCTTTGTTTTAATCCTTTTAACAGCTGCTTTCCAGCAACTTAGAAAGAATTTAGGTCTGCTAGATGTTAATTATTACACTGCTTGCCTACTCCCCCCGCCATGTGTGCACTCCTTCATCATAAAAACACAGCAAACTACACCACAGAGGCAGCATTGCTGCAAAAACGTTTCTACACACAGAGGTCCTTATCTAGTTATTGCTCAATACTCTCTCAGGGAATCTTGACTTCAGTGGGAGCAGATATTTCAGGTCATGAACTGCAGAGCACAGGAACCCCCACAGAAATTTTATGTAGCAGATCAAGGCAGTGAAGCCCTGCCAACACGGTCTTGTGGGAATACTGACACCACAACTGAAAAGTGTTGACTTCTGCCTCCACTTAGGATATACTGTGAGATCAGAACCTGAATTTGTATATCAGCTTAAGGCTGTAAAACCTTTCATGACACTTCAATTTTGATAAAAACATGTTTGTTACTGTTTTAATATTACTTTTAGCATGGTCTAATTTATAGACCTAATAGTAGATTTAAGATATCCTAGAGGTGGAGTTGGTAGCACTGCCTACTATTAAACATTACTAACACTTCCACTTACAGGGCTCTGTATTTAACAACGTATAGCTTTGCCAGACCTGAATGGTCTGGGCTGCAGTTTTACATGTAGCTCAGAAAATACAGCCTTAGGCTGAATTTTATTGGCAAGTGTCAGCCAAAACTGCACAACTGTCCAGCTTTCTTCAAGCACAAAACTGAAAAAATTAAATATCTTTTGCAATGTTAAAAGTACACAGACATTTTCTTGGAGAAACTGGAAGAGTATGCTTCAAGGCATCTTGGAAACACAGCGAAAATTATACTTTCTTACATGAAGTATATTTTCACTTCTTTCCACCAAATCTAGACAAAGTTTTACAAGATAAACTTTACAAGATGATATCATAGATTAAATGGGCTCAGTAGAAACAGCTTCTGTTTTAAAAGCTAAACAGAACCAGTTCTCTCCTCAGTGAACAGTCATCTTCTCACATCTCCTGCAGTGCAGGTCTCACAGAGTTGGAAATCAGGCATCTTCCAGATTTCTTCTCTTTGGGGACAGATTTCTTGGTGTAGAAACTAGGCAATAAAAATCAAGCTGAAACATGAACTTGGATGGGAGGAAGCACAGAGGAGAAATGGACTACGAAAAATTGGAGGGAGGGCAAAGACAGACCAGTGAAGGGAAGGACACTGAAAATGATTGAACGAAGATTTAAATCTTTTCTGGAGGATGGAAAGTGAGCCTGGATGAATTACTTGGAATAAGAGGCCCAGAAAAATCAATGCAGTCATAGGAACATGTTGGACAAGGCGAGACATGAAGTGACAAGTTGAGAGTCATAACATACTTTTTTTAGCCTGCAATTGATACCCAGCTTCCTAAGCCTCATCCCTTGCTGTTGCCAGATAGTGGCTGTGAAACCCATTGGTGATGTAGAATGCATTTTTCTTTTTCACAGCTGGTCTCTATAAATTATGTCAATGTATTTCTGCTATAAATTATTTAACTGCTCGACAGCACCCTGCTGTGCTCAGCAATGATATATGATGAGCTACTTCTATTTCTTTTATAAGAAATATGAAATCAGGCCTGGTCAGAAATGGGTGCTGTGGTTTAAGATGACACTGCCATCTAAACCAGAAATTTTATTTCCTCTGGTGGTTTAACTGTACCAATGGCTCCATCATCTCTAAATGAAGCCTGAAAATGTCTCTTCCATATTCAGTGTGAATTCTGGAGAGGTTTTGCTGAAAATTCTCAGATCTGACTGATGTTGCACTGAACTCGACAAAGAGCATTTTCACAATCTTGTCACCTAACTCATAATTACAGTAATCTACAGCTAGGACATGGCCTAAAACACAATAAAAGAATTTGAATGCTTCATTGCAAAAAAATCATTATTTGGTAGGAAAACAAAAAATAGGCAGACTTTTGTTAATTTATTTAGTACAATGATGATACAGTCGGTTTGTGTAAAATGCTACTTGATATCAATGGAAGGCAAATGCTTGTGCTCAAAGATTGGTTTCTTAAGATTTCAGTGCCTGATTTTAGTTTCTAGATTTGCCCATGGCATTTTAAAAGATTCTGCATGTGCTGACACATAAAATTCCCTAAAATACGAAATATTCCTTGTATACTTTCTTTTTTATCACATGACATTTCCTTATTTTAGTTCCTGATCTAAAAAATTTTATTCTGGATACTAGAATTTACATGACCCATAGTTCAGTTCAGTGTTCAGTTCTTTATTTTTGAAACCAAAGAAGAAAATTACAAACCATTCTGGATACTTTTTCTGAATTTGGTATACTGAACCAAAAAAGCACAGATATTTGTTTGTGGTTGGAAAAACCTAAGGTGCCATTGCAGCTCTATTTCACCTACTGTTGAGGTTAGGAAGAGTCAGTCACAGTTTTTTCCATAGTTTAGTTTGGCCTCTGACTTTGTACAGTCACTCTGTGTCACACCAGTGCCAGCAAAGCTTCCCATTTCTCTCAGCATCAAACACCGAAAATGCAACTCCATGACATTAAATTTTTCCTCTTTCTTACAGCAGAAAGGTTAAAGCTTACTTGAGCTGAAGCATGGTATATTTTGTCTGTACTCTCCAAGGCTTCCTAAAGCAAGGCTGACAGAAAGGTGACTTATTAGAATTCTGATCAAGCACTGCTGGTTTAGGATATTCTTAAGAAATCTTTTCACCTTTCTGAAATAGAGGAAATCTGGGGAGATCAATTTTCAGAAGAAAATATGGTTCCCAAATTTAGGAGTCCTCAGGCTGCATCTTAAAGCAGTGGCATTGAGATATATCTCACTGGATTTGCAGTAAGGCCAGACTGAGGAGGTCTGGATTCAGTCCCTGGTTTAAATAGAGCAGATTTAGGTCTCTGACAGCTACAGCCAGTGAGGAACTTAGACTGTGAACAGAGGACTTTGGTAGAACAAAGGTACCAATGTCCAGATGTCTCAGGCTGGATGTTTCCTGCCCTGTGCCTATCTGGGATACAGGCAGGAGCCATTCCTCCAGCTTTGCCCAGAGGTCCACTTTAGAGAGATTGCTAATCTTGAAGAAGAAAGAATACTGTTTGTGTATGTAGTATAAGTTTTCCTCCCATATTCCCTTACAAAAAAAAATTCAGTGCAGATTTTATCCGTGCTGAGTGGACCAAAACACAAGACTCCCTCCTCCGCACCAGCCGCAAGTTGCATACTCCTTCTGGCTTTGTTCCCTCTTGGACCTTGGATTCCTGCTGGCTTAGTGGAGAGGGAGAGCTCCAGTTCTCCCCAGCCCAGCCCAGGAGGCCAGAGCTCTGCTATCTAGCATGAAAGCACAGCTGAATGCCCCTCATTCACTGCCTACCTGGCCCAGCTCCTTGCCTGGTAAGAGCTTAAAGCAGAAGACTCCCAAAACAAGGGAATCACTTTTGTCTTGAGGAGTACTGTTTTTAAAGGAAACCATGAAGCACTATTCTTTCAAAAACCAGATGTAAATCTCTAGCCACAGAAGAACCTCTAAACTCTAAAATGTATGGATACATCATTCTGTAGGCTTGAGTCCAGAGTCTATGCTCTGGAGAGGGATAGTATTCATAACACATAAAAACCCCATTCTTTTCCTTTTGGTTAGCTTTAAGCTTCTCCTTGCTTAATACATGTGTTATGTATTTTCCAAGATGTTCCGTTTTCCCCCTGCTCTTCAAAGGGAGCCCATGTACTTTCATACACACCTATTTTTTGCAGTCAGAGGGTCAATTAATTAAAAATGCTGGTGCATCAGAGTTCTTTCAGGAAAACAACCTATGGGCTAGATCCATATAATTAAATTTCTTGTCTGTGTATGTAACAAAATTTGGTATCTCGATTTACTTGGCCTATTTGAAACAGCCAGACACCGAAATCTTACCCTCAAAAGAGAAAAACAATTTATAGTGTGACAACAAGCAGAATGTTTACAAAACACATTACAGAATCAAAACACTGAGGTTTTTTTTGATACAGAAATGGAGTGTAAAGGCTCTGTATAAAAGAGTCATGGAAAAGCACTGGCTGGACTGTTGCACTTTGTGATTCCAAATTAATACCTTTTCATCCAGCCACTGAAGCCACCCAGCATATTCTGATGAAATCTGTGCAAGTGATTTGCCAAGATAAGTGGGAGAATTCAGCTCAGTCTGTACTCACTTCTCCTTAGTGTGAATGGGATTACAGAGACAAATACTATCACACACATTGACATTTTCCAGTTATTGTCCAAGGTGTTGCTAATGCCAAGAAACGAAAAAATAAACGAAATTTCTCTTAGGATTCCCTCAACCACATCAGTTATCACTGAATGGTAGAAGGATATAGCCTGAATCTCAAATTCCCTAAGTCATATGGGAATATTTTCCTGGTAGAATAATACAAGGACTACATATTACTGATTATTTTCCCTTTTCCTGCCCTATTTAAGATATTACTGGCCAGTCAAAAGTACAGAATACTTTGCTAAATAGATATTTGCTCTTTCTGTGCTATCTAAAGTCCATTATTTACCTGTTGGCTATGAGGAAATGCTAAGACGTTTGGGATTGTTCAGCCTGGAGAAGAGAAGGCATCAGGGTGAGCTAATTGTGGCTTTCTGGTGCCTGAATGGGGCCTACAAGGAGGATTGAGAGAGGCTACAGGAGCTTGCAGTGATAGACCAGGGAGAATGGCTTTAGGCTGCAGGGGAGTGGGTTAAGCTCAGGTGTTTGGAAGAACTTTTCTGTGAAGGTGGCGAGACACTGGGATAGATTGCTCAGAGAAGATGTGGATGCCCCATCCCTGGAAGCATTCAAGGACACTTTAGAGCTTTGAGCAACCTGGTCTAGTGAAAGGCATCACTGTCTGTGGCAGGGGAGTTGGAGATAGAAGATCTTTACTGTCCCTTCCAACCCAAGTCATTCTATGATACATTTTATGACCTGCCTTTTTGTTCTGAAAACCAACAGTTTACCCACTACCACCAAATCCATTTGTATCACAATCTTTAATCTCACACTATCAAGTTACATGTTCCAAAGTATGAAATCTTAATCATACAGATCAAGAAACAAAAGGAGGTTTAGACATTCATGAAGGCTTTGTATTTTTGGGCTGCCATCAGCTTCAACCTACCACATTGTTGGTTGTTCTGGTTGCTCTGGATTGTCTTCAAATCTCACTGTGCTTCAACATTCTTCTTCAAAACTTCAGAAATAATACTACTTAGACATATTTAAGGAATATGTATCTGTTATATGTCATGCCAATAGACATCATTAATAAGTATCCAGGTAAAAAATTAGAATTGCATTATCACACACTTGAGTTATACAAGTTAAAAATAATTTCCCTTTTGTACAGTCGAGAATTGTAGGAAGGGAAAAAAAGTGTCTAACACCTTTAAAGTGGTGAAACAACAATTATTTCACCTCCAGTACTTTGAAAGGAAAATAACACCGCTTCAGTATTGAATATACTGAGTGTTTATGAAAAACTATCAACACAAAAAAATCTGTCAGATTCTCTTGCATCATTTTCATCTTTCTGTGCTTGTATTGTTTATATACCCATGGTTTTTCTCTCCCTGACTCAGACATGCATCATCACTATTTCTGGGAAAATATTATTGACATTTTGTCCTAGGGTGTCTGTCACTTGTGGAGGGGGCGGGGTGAGAGTATCTAATGCATGGAATGTAGGTCATAAAAAGCTGAGGGCACTCAAGATGTTTTTGAACTAGAAAACAGACTTTACTGGAATGGGAAAATAAGGAATTAGATGGCTTCATGTGATTTAATTTTAGATGCTTCACTGAAACACCACAGCTGCTCTGCTGGTAGCATATTTTCTGGAGAAAATGAGCTGAGTGTTCTAACAATGGTTTAGTGCTGGTAGGCAAACTGAGAAAAAGTCAGCCATTAAATGGAATTTCTTTTTTCCCTCGGCAGAAATATTGGGGAACTCAACATTCATCCAATTCAGCTTGCTCATGCGTGGAAGCTGCAAGGTACAAGCTGAAGCTTAGACACTACCTCACCACCTCCAGCCCCATCCAAGGCAATGCGTAAAGAGCACTTCACATCACTGACAAAGGAATTTGGGACAGTTGGAAAGTGCTTCACAAATTTTTTCCATTCTAATTCTTCATTTTGGGCAGTCCTTACCAGACCCTGCTCTGGGTTTTGGCTCTTCTATACCCAAAGCTGGCCAGAATAATTTCAGTTATACAACATTTGCCAGACACTCCTCTATTCTTCGGCCTGTCTCTTTTCACCTCATTACCCAGAGTTCCAATTTGCTTAGCAGCATTATCTCCCCTTCCTACTCTATCAAATTCTCTCCTTGATTGTCATTATCTCTGTGAGAATCTCTACAAATATTTAAAATTATTTCATATCTTGAACTCCTACTTCAGAGCTCAGAGGTTAACACATAATGCTGCTCTCTCCCTGGTCACTCTTGTATGAGCACCCAACAACAGTTACAAAGGGAGATATTCATATCTCAGCCACTGGAATCTTTCTTAGGAGGCTCTCATTTCCCATGAGGCCAGAGGAGAATGCTGTTTTATCTAACTTTGGTACAGGTACTAGGCATAGGGAATGTCCTTAAACAATTCTAAATACATGATTTTCTTCTAGGAAAGCAGAAACCGCTGTAATGGTTGTGTGTTCCACCTAAGTTTTTGTGGAACTAGGAGGAGTGATGACTTGCAGGGCACAAAAACACTGCTGTTGATCCATGTTATTGGTCCTTTTGATATTCTTCTCCCCTCCCTCTGCCCTTACCCAATGCTGTGTGATGGGCAGGTGTTGGTCACAGCCCAGGCACGATCCTGAGCCCACATCTCACTCATGCCCTGAAGCTGCCCTTGCATGTTTAATCCCTAATGGCAGCCAGGTGGTTACTGGGCATTTTGAAGACTACTGACCCTAGGGATTTCCAAACCAATGTTTATGCAAATGGGAGGCACAGGATGTTTAATGTCTGTCTGCTACACTTCTAGGGCAGTCACCAGAAACCATGCAATCCTCTATCATTATTTAATAGGTCACTTGAGAATAGCAGCCTGATTCCCCTTTCAACAGTTGCGGCCCAGAAAATGCAAGATTACACAACTTCAGTCCCTTCTTGACAGCTTACAAACAAGTAAGTTTAAAAGGTCTTTGTGGGGTTGGACATTTCTGACTGCAGAAGCCCAATTTTAAATGAAACACCATAAAAAACCACTAGGGAATAAAAGGCATTCTTTCAGAGTTAGAGAAAAATGCACATTGCAAGTAATTTCTCAGTAAAGGTGCCTACCAGGAATCCTCAAGTTCTTCTGCAAATGTAATAAAGTCCAGGAGAGGAAGCAGTGTTGGAGAAAAATGATGCAGAAGGATCTCTGCAGTGGCAATGAGAAAAAAGACACTATTTGAAAATATATATGATCATAGTCCACCTGATTTTTAACAGCAATGGGAAAGAATTAAGAAGAATAAATTTCAAAGTGCCAATTCAAATGTACATAAGTTGTAGTAGATCTAATTAGACCTCATAAAGGCTTGAAGGGAATGGTTGCAAATGGTAGATCAGATCAGAACTTAATCAAAAAGGAGAAAATGAATTTGCATATAAAAATCTTACCTGAAAATAACATATTCACAACCCAGACATTCTGGATTTTCTGTAATAGCCAAAGCATAAGACAAGAAAAAGTACTAAAATGTCATTTAGTCTGAAACAAAAAATTTGGATGGATGCACTGGTTGAACACAATAGAACAGATATGAGTGAGGCTGTCAGGATGAGTTTTCCTGAGTAATTAATTCACAGAGAAGAAAAAAATTAAAGGTAAAGTAATTAGGAATACCTGCACCAAATTGGAGAGATGAGTTAAATCAGATGTTTCAGTTACTGACAGGGCTGTATTTCACGTGTGCTTTGTCACTTAGTTTACTATCAATAAGTAAGTGAAACTATTAAGGACAGTACAGAATGCAAATAAACCTGGATATAAGAAACCCAACAACTTTAAATCCAATTCAGCTAAGGCTTAATACTGAAAAGCATCAGACTGTTAACTTCTATCCCAGTCATTCAGTTAGAGCCTGAACTGCAATGTTTGAAAATTAACAGACTCCCACAGGAACGCAGAATTTCAAAATATAGTACTATAGCATGTCTTTTTCCACTTGATCTACCTGATATAAAACTAGTAGAGTAAGGGCAGATTGCAAGTGAGTCTGAATTTTCAAAATCTGGATATGTTATTAAATGCAGACAATAAGCAGTAGTAAGCACATGGGGAAAATTCTATACTTCAAGCCATGATTTTTCTTTTCAATAACATTTTTGCAGCTCTGCTCTTTATATAAATTGAGACTCCTCAAGTTCCATCTGCCCCGTTCTGCAATTCTCTGATGATACAGTCTGCAAACCAGCTAAGTACCAAAGCCCTCAAATATACATCCCAGGCCTTCCAAGCCTTTGAAAGCAAAGCCTCTTTCAGCTTTTCCTTGACAAGATCTAGTGGGACAGACACACCAAACCTGAAAAAGGGCTTTTTGAAACAAAAAATATGAGTATAAAAAATATTCAAAAAGAGACTGCAGCACATACAGGCTGCCTCAAAATTAGGAATAGATCAGAGCTGTGACACCTGTAGTGGTATTTGTATTATACAGGCAGTAGTAGTAACTGGCAGCATCTTGGTTTAAGCAATCAATCAGCCATCTCTTTGACTTGGCTCACTATCAGGTGACATAGTTAAAGAAAATAAGATCCTGGAAGACTGAAAAATTCTCAAATTAATAAGATGTTTACAATTTAAACCAATTGATGGCAGATTTTGCCACAGAGTAGATAACTTTGCATATCTGTGAATGGCATATGTCATTCTTTAACGGTTTCTGTCGATTATACACTCTCTTCTGATAAAAATAAGAACAGATTTTTAAAGATTTATCTCTAGAAACTTTCTGTTTTCCAATGGTTTAACTGTGAAGGAAACAGAACTCTGCTTTCCACTGGAGAGGAAGGCAGGTGGGGTGGTGGTATGCCTGTGGGACTCTGGAAGAAGACAGGAAAAGTCTTGCCTGGTCAGTATTTCGGTTGCCCTCCATTTTTACATTTTTCCTCCATAATCAGGCTGAAAGCCACTGAGAAGATTTCTCCCTGGCTCCATGCTATGGAATGAATACAATCATTAGAGCAGAAAGATTGGACACAGCTCTCATGCTGATACTAATGAGGTTCCTGGTATAATTTCCATACCCCCTCTAAGCTGATGCTATAAATAACAATCAATGCAACCTTACATGGCTAAGTCTTGATAAAGTTTCTGATGGTGCCAAAATATCCCATTTCTGTGCTTGCCAGCTGCTTTCAATGAAGTGCCTTCCATCTTGTGGAGCTGTGTTTGCATTACCCTCCTCCCCCTGAGCTGCTTACAGTGATGCTTACAGTTGGGTCAAACTTTTTCCCCTGTCTTGCCCTTTTGCCTCTGTATAAAAAGTAGGCTCATTATTCTCTGGAGCCACCCACACAGAAGAAAGGATATGTATATACCACCTCTTTCTGAAAGCATTTCACATTGATTTAAGACTTTCTTCCACTCAGGGCTCACTTGCACTGCTCTTAGTGAAAGCTCTCTAAAAATGGCCAGTAACTAATGACAAATAAAAATAAAGTTGAGTGGAAGGAAAAGAGCTCTAAAGCTGACAATTGCACAGGGACCTTTTGTCCTAGTCTTATCACAGCTGCATTGACATTGGATAGAGGCAGAGAGGCAGCCGTGGGTTGAAGTTCGGATGTTTCTCAGGATTGATGGCACTTGAGAAGCATTTCAATATTGCAATACTGGACCCCTGTATCTAATCTCAGTTAAGACTTATTTCAGGTAGCTTCTCAGACCCCAGTGCTCATAATCCAGTCTGGTTTCTGTTTTTTTCCCTTGGGGCAGGAATCATACAGAACTCACAGAACATTGAGTAAGAAAATCCAGTTTTCCCAATTCTTACTTCCTGTACAATTAGACAATGTATTTGTTATAATTTATGAAAGGAATCTGTTCAGAACTTAAAGGTCAACTGGTCTGAATGGAACTAAATTCTTGCCCTGCGTGCAAAGGAAGAAATAGAAGACATGGAAAAAACAACCAACAAACTAACCAAAAAAACCTGAACCTTTCCATAGTGTCCAAGTTCCAGTAAGTGCAAAAGTGAAGCAATTGCTGTCCCTTCTTCCTCTTAGTGAGTAAGCACATGGCTGAGTGCAGCACATCTGCTGGATGGGCTGGTCTGACAGGCACTGCTCAGAGCCCACGCTGGGATAAGGCCTTCAGTAGATCAGGGAAGCTGAGGTGGAGGTGAGGGTTTCCATGCAAGCCATAGCACTGACCCCAGAACTGCTCAGTCCATGGCTACCCACATTCACTGACTTCCTCTGTGGCTTTGCTGTCGCACTCCAGCCTGTCAGAAAATTTCACAGGCAAAGTCTTTTACTATTGATGAGGGAGTAGTTAAAAAAAGTGTATTCCAGCACTCTTGCTTGTGCACTAAGCCAAATGCCAGGCAGGCGAAAAAATCTCGGACTAAATTTTTTGGGAAGTCCATCCAACCACAAACCCAGGCTAAGTCAGAGTGAGTGTGTGAGTCAATGCACTTATTTAGAGCTCAGTAGTGGCTGGGCAACAGGCTCTGCACACAGAGAGAGGAGTCAGTTGTTGCTCTGAAGCAGTTCCAGTCCACACTAGGAAAGGAGACCCAATGCACTGTGGTACATGAAGCAGTAAATGTTTAGTTTTCTAAAGGGAATCTGAATTCATTTATGCCCCAGAAAGGAAAATCCTAATAATAGTCTTATCTGAACTACATCTACATTATCTGGAACTGGAAAGTAGGGTTGTAAAGGTTATTTTGTGAGATCTGACAGCTATTTACTAAAGGATAGAATTTTATTACTTGCTATTGAGAATTGGATTAAAGCTATTCTATTGGAGTCTTCTTAAACTTCCATTATTGGTCATACTACCTTCTGTATCACCATAAATGGATTTAGAAAAGTAACTGGAAAAAGATCTGATCTAATTGCAGAAGTAAGTACAGGCTCAAGATTCAAGGCTATGATGTTATGGGTTACTTTTTCAGTTTTCAGCCAAATATTTTATAAGGCATTCTTACAAAAGGCCACCACTAATTGGGAGATTCTCCCAGAGGAACAAAATATCTGCTGTAACAAAACAGTTGCCACAATTCATAAAGTTAAAAAGAGATATCTGTTTCATATTCAATTCCTGTTTGAACAATGAGATAGTGTTCCAAGAGATGTCACAAGAATTATTTGTGTATGAAAAAATGTGTCTCCAGGCTATAAGAGGCAAGGGGCAACACTGAAGTCGAGTGTTTCTATCACTACACCCAGCTCCAAAATAAATGTTATGAAACTGGCTTTGGTGTGATTAAATTTTATCTTACTGCTGCATCAGTATTGAAAATATGGTTCTGTTAGTTCTGTGTTTATATATCAGAGGTAGACTGACAAACTCTTACAATATCAGAGACTGCAACAAAATTTTTCTGTTGCATCTCATTGTAATTACACATTGGATCTGGTATTTTGAATTGAAGGTTATTATTTTCATTCTTGAGATACCTCACCATTAACCTAAGAGAAAAGTACTATGACATCTAGGCTGTTTCTGTGGGACTGTGTGCTCTGTTTTCTCTTTCAAGTAATTGCAGTTCCTTGTGGCTTTATATTTCTCACTTCAACAGCAGCATTGGCCCTGTAGTCTAAAAGCCTTCACTATTTAGTAAATGCTAGCCCCCTGCAGTCAGCACAGGTGAGGGAGGTCACATCTCAAGTTCTGTGTTCTGTTTTGGACCCCTCACAACAAGAAAGACACTGAGGTGCTGGAGAGTGGCCAGAGAAGGACAATGTGGCTGGGGAAGGGTCTGGAGCAGAATTCTGATGAGGAGCAGCTGAGGGAGCTGGGGGCTTTCAGCCTGGAGAAAAGGAGGCTCAGGAGGGACCCTATTGCTCACTAAAACCACTGGAAGGAGGCTGTAGCCAGTGGGGTTCAGCCCCTTCTCCCAGATAACAGGACAAGAGCAAACAGCCTTAAGTGATGCCACAGGATGTTCAGATTGTACATAAGGAAAAAATTCATCATGGAAAGGGTTATCAAGCACTGGAAGTGGCTACCCAGGGAGTCACCATCCCTGGAAGTACTTAAACAAAGCGTAGACGTGACACTCATGGCCTTGGCAGTGCTGGGTTAAGGGTTGGACTCAATGATCTTGGAGGACTTTTCCAACCTTAGTGATTCTTTGAATCTATGATTAAAATTCAGGGTACATCTAAGCAGGTCTAAAACTCTGATATGAGGACAACATTTTCTTAGATGTTAAACTTACTCTGTTTTCTTTAGCTAAAAAGTGCAGACCATTACATAATCCTATTATTTTTACCAACTGCATGCATTCCTTGAGAAGAGCATTAGAGAATAACACCCAGTGACTGCATAGTAACATTTTTACTTATTACCACAGTAAGGTCAAGTCAGGTGAGGACAGAACAGAAAAACATAAAATAGAATAGGATAGCATGGAATAGGAGAGGCCAAGCCAGGCCAGGCAAGGCCAGAACTGGGTTGTCCTCCATTTGATTTGATATATTTATAAATGATATAAATTGTAATCTGATTCTTGCAGTGTTTCAAAGGGATCTGAACACTTTTAGCTTTGTTTCTTCAGAAGAAGTCACCTTAGTAATTTATACAGATCCTAAAACTGGCAGTATATTTCCATCTTGGTCACTTGGCTCAAATCCAGGTCAACCCTTAACACAAAATTATAGCTATTTCATGACAGATGCAAAAGGACTTTGTTGATCTTAGACCAGGTCTTAACAGCTTGTAACTTACCACAAAGACTAGTACCTTGTTTGTACTTGCAAAAATTATAGAGGGGATTGACTGGAATTAATCCTTGCCTTTTTCATACTGCTTCTCAGTGTCACAACTGAAAATGAAGTCCAGCAATATTTATCAGATAATGGGCTTTTTCCTCCAAAAATAAAAGCTTATTTTTAGGAAAATACTGTTTTTCATCATGTAAAGAAGCTTTCTTATTTACGTGCATTTCATGATAAGCTAATGAATAAATCTTGCCTCACTACATCTCCCTCCTGGGATTTAGAACATTTCATATGGATAATAAAAATTTAGCTATTCTTGTTAAAAAGTTAGCATTTTTTTTATTTTTCTGTTCATAAATCCTCCTCTTCTTTGCTTTGAAATGCAAAGCTTGTCTGCTGTCTTTATTTGGAAAAGTCAACTTGGCAAACAGCAAAGGCTGGGAGTAGAAAGACAGGGATAAAAAAGATAGAGGTTATTTAATTTGACAACCTGACCTTAATGGTGAAGCACAGAACACACAGCTCTTGCATGATCCCTAAAGGGTCTTCTGAAGGCTTTAGCAGCAGCAAGGCTGGATGCTTTCTTGCATCTTGAGGTATCAAAGGATATGGAATAAATCTTGTCTTCTATTTTCCCCCTCAGAACTGGCTTTCTCAGAAGCCTTGCCAGTATCCAAATAGCTGCCTTATGAGTTTATACTGTACAAAGTGCACAGATTACTTGACTTACTTCAAAATTACCTGCTACTATATTATTCCATGCCTAAAAATAGGGAAAATCAGACAGCCTGTGCATATTCTGCTTCCTAACAGATTTACAAGGAGGCTGACCGGTAACTTGTAGCTTGCCACTTCTAGCACACCTCAAAACTCTCAGCTGGTTTTCATATTCAAACACCCCAACTGCTCCCAGATATTTCAGACCTTCCAGTACCAAACACATTGTTAATGCACAAAGATGTTTGTGGGGATTTTTCCTGTTCCTACTTGTTGTAATGTTGAGTTAATTTGTAGGGGGGTGACAATGGAGGCTGCCTTCGAAAGAACCTGACCCTTTCAGACAAATGTTTGCTGTGGTTGTGCAGGTAAGATCTGTCAGCACAGGCACAATTTTAGCATTTGGGTTTTTTTCCTCCAATCCCTATAAAAATTGGAGAGCATCCTTGTGCTTTAACTTCTCTGAGTTTTGACCCAAGCACCAGTCACTTCCTCTCAGAAGGTAAAAGCAAGTGGAAGAGCTTCTGGCAAGGCAGGATCTATCTTGTTTTGACATATTAGCTTTGAGTTTTTCCTATGGTATGAAGTGTGGCCCTAGCTTATGAAGGACAAAGAAGAAATTAGCTAAGGGATAGTTTAATTTTATATTTACTATTCTGTCTTTAAATAGACACAAGAGCCTTAATACCCTAAGAGAATGTTCTAGTTGAGACTTGACACACAAAGAAAACATATATAAAAATCAAAAAGAAAACAAAAACAAAAAAGCACCAGCACTGACTCTTTCTGATAAAGGGGAAAGAGAGTATGACTTTACCCAGAAAAACATGTTAGAGAATAGGTGGCACTTATCAGGATTAAAAAATTATTAAAATATAAACTGCAAAAAAAGCTGAAAAATCAGTCCAAATGAAACTTTCTGATGCATAGAGACAGCACCCTGACTAACTGGCCATGTTGCCTTTAGCCTGCTCAGACACTGAATTCAGACATCTATAAAAGCACATGTTCACAGCCATGAGCTAAGGTTTCAGCAAAGAGACTGAATATCAGAGACGAGCCAGTGTCCATTTAGACATCTGTCTTCTTGCAGACCACACAGGCCCATTGAGTTGTGTTATTTTAAATCATATAGAGACAGAATTTGCAATTTGATAGCATAATCTTATTTTCCTGAGTTTTCAGAATGCTTTGTGTTAGCAGTGCTACCAGTTACATCTAATAGCTGAAGGAACTGAAGAAGAGGAGTTAAACAACCAGTCCTCCATAGATCACAGTCTGGAATAGACTTAAACTGCAAACCCACGACTTTTCAAGTAAGCTTCAGAAAACTTGTTATCTGTATAAATTCAGGGCTTATTTACCACTGCCACCTCCTCCCTTGCCCTCTTCCTGCCACAAGATTCTCATTCCTGTGAGATTCTCATTCCTGGTCAGATTTTTTTTAATGTCTGCTAGCCACAAAATTCATCTATGATTTCCCTGGTGAATACTTCTACAATTTTTATATTCTCTTTTATATTAATTTCTACTTTTTGTATCTTATGTTTGCATAGACTGCATATGCACAGACAACATGAATGCACCATGTATATTTTGTTGTGTATATAACCTGGAACTCATTAAAAGTGTGTCTTCATCTCTCATAAGATCAGGGCTGCTGTGAACTTGCTACCTATGGCAGATGAAACACTGGTTGGACTGGCAAATCATGATTACTCACTTGTAGAGATTTGGAGGGATATTTTAATACTGGAAATATGAAAATTCCAGCATGGACCAGATTTCAGTGTTCACCAATATATTAATCATGTGGTCAACTTCAAGATCATGTTTTCTTCCCCACATGTTAGGATCAGGCCCTGGGATTCTGTGGTGTATTTGTACTGGATCCACAGACAGATTATTTGTTAAGCAGACAAAGCTCCTGTGCCTGGAACTGAGGAGCAGAAGAGCATTAACTTCAGAGATAATTGATCTACCTGTTTAGTCTTTCAGGATTTTAGTTACCTTACACTGTCACTCTCCTGTTTCAGTGTTTACCAAGGCTATTGAGATTTAGCATGAAAAATGAGCGGTGTTATTTTGATTCATTGTTGTAACAGACTATGAACATCTCCTCTGTTTTCAGAAACATTTACCATAGCAGCTGGAAAAATGATTTTTCAAAACACAGCCATGGGATTAGATCTTGGGTTTAACCCAGAACACCTCCTATGCCACTAACACCCCCTTCTCTAATTCTCCTAATCTCTGCACACACACAAAAGTTAAATGACCTACAGTGACTTGGTTTTTCTTTTCTGTTTTCAGGGGAAAATTTCAATCTAAACCAAATCTATCCTGTATAGTACATTATTATCAATATGACTTTTTATTTGTTGAAGTTGGCACAACTAGAGGTGGGGAATTATCAGTGAAAATGAGCTGCTGCTACACATCACTGAACATTAGCCTTAATGTTATGCAGGTCTTTCCTATTTTGTATAAATTTAAATGCTGGTCATGAAGTAGTTTCTCAAAATGGTGTGATTTTAGCCAAAGATGCTTAATATGGAGCAAAACCCACATTTTTAAAATTAGTTACATACAGCTGCCATTAAAAATCTGAAAAATTTCCTTCTTCTTGCCTTCTTCTGGACAGTTGTAATTTATTTTACTTTCTTTCTATCTGAGCTGTTGATGTGTTTGTAGGGAGACAAATGAACCTCAAAATGTGCCTCTGTAATTAGAAGCATCGAGATGAACTTGAGGGGAGTCTTTCCTCCAACAAAGATGTTTACATTGTGATGCTTTCTCCCCTAAATCAGGACACAAACCAGTGCTGTGGTGTTAGATACTGCCACACACATATAAATTTTTGTCTTATGGCCAGTCTCTAGGAAATAAAATACCACCCACAGAGAATCATGTAATCTATAAGGTATTCATGAAATACCACCTACATCTTCTGGAGACTCTGGACCTCAAATCCCATGGGAATGGGACTGTGTAAAGTCACAGTTAAATAAACCTCTGTATCATCCAACCACTCTGAACCACAGCAAGAGCAAGATGAGCTTCAGGCCAGCATTGCTTTTCTCTTCTCCTTCATTTTCCTCCATGCCAATAATGAAAGCAGGATGGTGGGGAGCTCATTTTTCACTCTTTGACATCCCCTTTTTTGTTTTTCTCTAAAAATAGAAAAGACCACAGAGGCTTGATTTCAGAGAGGGTATATCTATCACTGTAAGCCCACACTGCACATGCAAATGAAAATGTGCCAAGAGCTGTTCAAAATCTGTGATTTTTTAAACTGCATAACTTTCTACTCACTGACCACCTTAAGCTTAAGCATCCCTTTGCATTTACCCCCCAAATGTCATGGACCTAAACAAGATGATTACTTCAGCAATTTTTTTTTTTTTTTATATTAGAAGTAAATGTAAATAGGAATCAGTTTTCAGGAGAAAGGAAAACTATATTTTATCCTGATTTATCACCTGTAGAGTTATGTTCTCAAACTGATGGAGGTGGGTATCAGCAAGCTGGGGAATAGAACTTCTGCCCAGCTGTTGTAATTAATAGCAATTGCTGCAAACTCTCACAGCTACATAAAGAGGCAAACGTATTCCTGGCCTGCAGCAGTCAGCAGAATTACAGAAACCCACCTAAATTCCATGGCAGGCCCTTGTTAGCTGACAAAGTAACTTCCAGGTATCTTTTCCAGGGTCTTTCTGTCTTAGTCTTTCATCCCAGAATCTGACTCCATGCCATTAGGGTTGTCAGCATTAGCAATTTACTCTGCTGGGTGAAATTTCCTCAGTAATATGTAAAATAACTGTGTTATGAAAACACTGACCATTTAAAAAGTTATCTTAGACAAGGTTCACCTCTCTCTTAAGAAAATACTGATTTTATTTAATTACCTACCATGTTTCAAAGCAATTTCAAAAGTTTTTCAAATATTGTTCCAATTAAAGGAAAATTTGTAAGAGCAAAATGTGTTAAGATTAGAATTTTTATTTTCAACACAAATATTAAATTGTTTAAATGGGATAAATAAGCTGTAGTAAAGCTTGCTTTATTCTAAAAGGTAGTGGTGATACAGAGAAGTTTGCCAGGCTGCCTTCAGAGGCTGCTCTTTTTCAATTTGCCAGAATTTACTCATGTGTCTTTTTCTGCAGCTGATGCTACAAATGTCTGTGAAGCAAAAACATAAAAACAGAACACACAAAAACCCTCAAAACAAAACAACCAAACCCCCCTCAAAAAAACATTGCAGCTCCTCCATGCAATGTTCAGCTCCTGGTTTTGGTGGCTTAGCCTTATACCAATAAGATTAAAGAAATTGATCAGCAAGAGCTCATAACTTCTCCTTAAAAATTCCCAGAAGCATTCAGAAAATTTACTTCAAAAATAAAACCAACAAAACCAGAGACCACGTGAACACATTCTGGGGAAAAAACATGCAAAACAATGGGATATATTCATTATTGCACCTCCCACCACTTTCTCAGATTTTGCCCACTGACTTTCCTCTTCATATAACATCTGACATCCCAAACCACTGAGAAACTGCAAACAATTTTTACAAATATCAGAACCCCCTTAACCTGCTGCAAAAGTTCTCTGCTTTTCTCTAAAAGGGGAATGTCACTGTAAGATTTATGGGCCAGAATGGCAATATTTAACCCCAGAGGAGTAACATATTTCAGATGTTGAAGTCTTTCTGCAGAGGCACAACTGGCAGCTTTATGCCCTTAATATGAGCAGTAGCTCATTTTCCAGCAGGATGCACACCTGGCAGTGGGGGACATGCAGGGGCAAACAGAGCGCTGGTGTCCAACCACAAGGACCAGCATGACAGACTTCCAAGCTCAGATACTTTTATGTACCTAGAAAAGGGTTTTGGGAGCGTTTCTGCTGGTTGAGGTGTATTTTCCTGTGTTCCTTGCATCTGGATTTATAGACAGGAAAGAAACAGCTTTGGTGGTAAAACAACTAGAAAGGCAAGTGTAAATATTGCATTTCAAACACAGATCAGATAACTTTAGGTAGGTGGGCATGTCATGGGGGAGTGAGCTTAAAATCCCAACAAGTCAGGAATCAATATTTTGCTACATTCAGTAGAAAACCCTACTCCATTGCTCTTGTAGATAAACCTACACAATACCATGAATTATCACATATTACTATACTCAGAAAGTACATTTCTCCCCTTGTCACAGAATGGCTTACTACTGCTGGATAAGGAAAAAAACTGAGATTTTTTTTTTTCACTCATTCAAAATTAGGATTGAACTTAAACTAGTAATTACAGGTGAAATCTTCATTATTCTGGATCCATCTTACAATTATAAGGTTATTTATATCCATTGAAAGTCATCTCACTTGGGATTTGTACAGATTTGTATATCAATTCGAGTTATCTGAGGTCTCTTCAGAGGAAGGAGGCTTTATAGTAAATAAATGTATTTATATATGTATTTATAAATATGTATTTTAGGATACAACCTTTTGGGTTGGTTTTGAACCTCTACCTTCTGAGAAGAGGAAAGCCACTGTTTCTTTCCCTTGATGCTAAGGGGCATCTAGACAGGTAGCTCAGATGAAATGGCCAGCAGCCCATGTGAGACCAACCCTGAAGGGGACTTCTTCTTACAGAAGGAGAACAGAGCAGTTGGCACTACTCTTGTAGTGCTGAATATCTTCTTGACCAACAGACGTCATAAAATCATCATCAAAAGCATTAGCACTGTACTCTGTAACTTCATGATCTCTCTTTGACATTTAGGATCTTACTCAGAAGACACTTGAAGGCTTTTTATTTTCCTGTTGTGTGTTGCTTCGGTTTTTAGGGTTTGGTTGTGGTTTTGTTTTTGTCCCAAGCTGCTTCAGGGGTTGCAAGCAGCAAAGCATCCTGCCCTGCTATTTATAGCAATGGAGGTAAAAATCATTTTAAGAGTGGAGCACAACTTCAGATGGAGGCAAGTGAGACTCATTGAACTCAGCAGCTGTGCAGCTGCGTCACCAAAACCCTCACACTGCCCAGTTATTTTCCTTGGCTACTGCTGCCTTTAAGAGCTTGTTTTTTCCTGACTATGCTTCAGTTGGCTGTTTGTGAAGGCCTGGCTGGTGTTTGTTGTACAAAGAAAGAGCAAGAAGTTGCTTCTGTTATTCTCCAGAGCTCTTTATAGGGAAAATGCTGTTTAATATTGACTTATTCTCAAAGTCTCTGGGGGAGAGAGAAAGGGAGGGGAAGAGGAAGGGGGGATGGGGAGCACTATCTGATCATTCTCCCTAGAGGATAAAAATCAAAAGAGGAAAAACCCAAATATATATTTTCTTTTTTTGTTGCTGTTTGTGATTGTTGCAGACTGAAGTTCCTCTCCTGTATCCATGTTCTCTTCTCCCTGAGCATTCGTTCACTGCTAGTAAGTATAATCTCCATTTTTGATTATAAAAATACAATAAAGTATTTTCTCTAATGTTTGACAGAAGATAGAGAATTGGACCAACCAACAAGGTCTCCTAAGCAACTGCACTTTAAGTGACAGAGGTTCTTTCTGCCTTGTTTTACAGCCCATGGCATCACCTGCAAATTCTTCTATAGCAAAGGTCCAGGAAGCTGTTCTGCTGACATGAACATAAGGAAAGCCTGGATAAAAGACCAAATCTACTATTTACAGAACACTGAATTTGTGAAAGTAACCTGCTACTGTTGGAATAAGGATCAGAATAAACACAGACCTGGAGGGCACGTCCAAAGAAATGAAGATTATAGCTAGCCAAGTAAATAAAGGGGATAAAATTTTAAAAAATATGCTAAACACCCTTTTCCTTCCCTTCTTAAGTTTTCTTCCTACTTCAAAGCAATCCTCGGACTTTGGTCCTGTATGTGGGCACAGAAAGCACACCCATACTGCCCATACACACCCATACTGCCCATACACCCTCAGCCTTGTATGTCTACAAACACCAGTTCCTGCCTGGTGGTGCCTAAACAGAGGCAGCATCTCCCATATCCTGCAGTGTCTTGTGGCTAAATAAGCTTCTCATCAACCCAGTGCCTGAGTATTTTGCTATGGACTTGAAATGCTCAGCACAGCACTCCAGACTCCAGAGCCTGGGAAGAAAGAAATAAAAATTCCTCTTTCTTCCTTATTTCTGCTAAAACAACAAAGCCTCAAGCAAGAAACAAGCAGTCCAAACAAACTTTAAAGAGTGTGAGGCTGCTCCCTGGGATATATGGAGGTATGGAATAGCTGTGCAAAGGGAGAAGGGCAAACAGAGCAGCTGCTGCAGAGGGCAAAATGCAGAGGTGTGAAAGCCCTGTGGCAGATGCTGTGGGGAAGAGCTTTGCACAGAATTACTGATGCAGAGGCAGCCCCAGGACACGTAGAGAAAGGAGGAACTGTTGGCTGGGGTGTGGTTGTGCAGAATGCACACAACAGCACACAGAGAGTGGGTTGTGCAGGAGAGCTGACTTGCACTGATTTTCTGTGGTAACACTGGGGTTCTCCAGTAATTCATATTTCTTCTGCCTTTTCAAGCCTTTTCAGATCTCCACAGGCCAAAATTCCTGGAGTGGCAGCAGATACAACTGCTGGACCATGACAGTGCTCTGGAAAACACAGTAGCCCCAGCCTACAAATCACGAGCTTGCTGTTACACATGAGCAAGTGTAAAGCTTGGCAAACCCCGAGGCTCATGCACATCTTGAGTCCTGTATAGCTCCTTGACAGGTGCTGGATTCCCTTGTTTTCCCTTGTTTTCCCTTGTTTGCCTACACAAAGTGCCTCTCTCTCTCCTCCCAGTGATGTTTTTTAGCTGATATCAGAGTTACAAATGTGTTAGAGCACTCATTTAGCAGGGGAACAGAGAGCTATAAATAACCAGGCATTGGAGCACCTCTGTGCGACTCAGGGAAGATGACAAAGTGTGTGGCACATTGACTACAGCCTAAAGGCTCTCTCCCCATTACTGCTTCCTCTTGGGAAGAGTCACGGATGTTCTGGGATATTACAATCCTATACTGAGTGTAGAGAGTTTTACGGTGCCATCCCTGCAGAAAGGGGCCTTCAAGTACTCGGCAGCTGTACAGCAGTCTGGCCAGTGTCATTCCCATCTACTTATAGGAAAGAAAGTAACAGACACACTTTCTTTTCTTTTTTCTTTCCTCAAGATATGGTTGTTTTCTTTCTTTCTTGTGTGTTGTTTTCTTGTTTCCTGCTCCACCCATACCTGGTCTTCCTAACAGCCACAATCTCTATTTATGGATGGAATTTTATTGTGCATGGTGTGTCCTCATTCCTGTTTTGTACCAAACATTGAGCCTGAAAAGCTGTCATTGCCTTGCTCAGCTTCCCAGTGGGCACACACGAGCAGGACAGGTGAGAGGGAGCTCCCCCAAAGGGCTCAGCTAGGGTAGGGCTGAGCAGCAACCACAGACGACCTAGCTCAGTTGCAGCATAGAAGTGTCCTGAAATACTCATGTCTTTCTTACAGTAACTGGTGATCTCTCCCTTTTCTTTTTATGCTGATTAGGCCTTGCAGAAATAATGAGGTCAATGACCACTTTGACTTCAAAAAGTTGTAGCTGCCAGTCCAGTTCTTTTGAGAAATCAAGATCACTTACTTTTTTTCCCTCAGAGACACAGCCAGTAACTGCTTACAACAGAAAGACTGACAGAATATTTTGTTTTAAAGAGACACCACCTGCCATTTTACTTCCTTTTATCCAAGAAACAGAGATATCAAGTTTGGGTCATAAACTTGATGCTAACTGCTGGCCTCAGAAGATGCTGATCCTATCTTTGAGTAATTACCCTTTGCAGTTCTGGCTGATGTCAGGGGGACAAGTAGAAATTAATAAAGTCTACTCCTATTTCAGCAGATAAGGGTCACACCACAGCTGAAATGACACAGATGCTCCTGCAGCCAAAGGGAATGACAATGCTTTCTTTCTAAAGAACCTCAGCTGGCTTTGTTACCTTGGAGGGAGATCTGAGACCATGCAGCAGCACTTGCAGACCACTGGATGTGATGTGTGAGTTCATCAAAGTTTTCAGAGACAGTTTACAAAACCTAGGAATTGCTGGTAGAATGCAGTATTTTTTGATGAATAAGGAAATAGCCTTTCTCTCCCCACACAGTGACTTGATTAAAAGGTCAAGGCATTTGGCAAGCACCAACAACAACATTTTCAATATTTAATACTGTTATGTCACTTCCAGTCTCTATCCTATCCTTGCTGTATTAGGAGTTTTTATGCAATTTATTTCAAAATCAGCAATTTGTTAACTGGAAGACAAAAAGCTTATTTTACAGTAAAAGAAGCTAATCACTCTCTAGGGTCTTCTTTAGCAAACAATTCCTTGGCCAAAACCTGAAAAATTAGCAACAAATTCAGAAATACTTTAATTTCTTTTGTATTAACCGATGGTTACAAAGAGACACTCCTCACAAACTGTAAAATGTTGGTACTAACATGGTATACACAGATGAATAGGCTTAAATATAGCCATGAGAGCATCCTTCTGCATGCCAAGCTACCCTAAGTTCAGAACACAAGAAAGCTTTTTGCAAGTCTGGATGCTAAGGCTGTATCTTAACATAAAGGAATTGGAATATCCAACAGGTACAACTGACCATCTTTTGTTTGTGTTCCTAAAACAGCTCTTTGTGTATGGACAGCAGCAGGGTGTACCCATCATTACAGGCATGTCACATTTCTGTGATGGAGAGACCTTCCTCATATCTAGGAGGAAGGTACCCCATCCACCTCTGAACTTTAGAGCTGCAGTCCCAGTCAGCCAGCAAGGAGGGAACAGATTGTGTTTTTCCATGTCTGGCACTGTACAAACATGAAGATGCAAGGCTTGTCACACATGAGTGAGTTGGTATAACCAGAAAGTCTAGGCATGATGGCAACCTCAAGGGAACTGCCCAAAGATTAATTCCTTTTTGCATCAGGGTAACAAAGACACGAGAAACAGGTCTGTAAAGCACAGCTTGATGTGGAAAGTTCTCCAGATAGAAACGCTTCTCTGCCTCTTTGGGAAATGAAGAAATATTCACAAAGAGAGAAGATACTTGTTTGGTTTGGGGTACATAGGAGATCTGGGTTTAGCTCTTAGCAATTTCTCTCCTGGGTTTATTACACAGAAGTCTCACATGCTCTAGCTGTAAAACAGGGTTACTGGTGTGCTTCCCTTCTGCTTCTCATCACTTACAGAGGGAACTGAGGACAACAGGACCCCAACTTGATACTCTCTAACTGACATCAAAGCACAACTCATAAATATGGAAAAACACAGCCTAAATAAAATACTTGTGTGCAAAGCATTTCTAAACATAGTCTAAATAAGGACAGAATAATTATATCTTAGGGATGCAAAGGGTTTTCATCAGGGCCGAATTTTCTGTAAGAAAATTTTCTCTTGGGAGAGCTTATTCCAGTGAGACAGAAGAAGCAGAGAAGACATTTGTTTAAAAAGAGGTTTACATCAACAGATTATTTGTGTAAACTTTAATCTCCTTACAGTAGAAACATACAGTCAAAGCCAAAAGTAGTGTAACAATTTTACAGCAAAGCTTACCAGTAAAAATGCAAAACAAGTTTGTATCAAATTCTTAAAAAATTGTGCACTTTCTCAAACTTAACTTTGTTCAGCACATCGTTTTGATTTATATATAAGGCATTAATTCTATAAGAATCATTTACTATATTCCAAAAATTGCATGACCTAGGTGTAACACTCTATAGCCTGACACCATTTTTGCTCCTTTCAATATTTACAGATTTCATCTACCTGCATTGACATGGAGCACAGAAGCACTAAGAACAAGCTTTGCCAATAATAGGTTCACATTGAAAAAGTTACATAAAAAGAAAAAAAAAAAAAAAAGCTCAATTTTGCATTGCAATAACTTGGGTCTGCTACAGCCATGGTTGTAGTTTAAGAATAATTCCCTCTTTTATATACTTCCTCACTTCCAGTAGCATTTGGATCTTTCTATATGCAGAACTAAATCTGCTCTGCATCTGCATCTACAGGAAGTGGGACTCATTTCTATGAGCTACCCAAAATCAGTTTCTCTTCCTCCCCAGAAAACAGTTCTTAAGTTTCTTTGAAATGTAAATCTTCTATAAATGGCATCCTTGAAGTCATTCTAGCTACTATGTAGAGAAATGGCTCAGGCAATTAAGTTAGTCCACCTTGTCATTAGTCAACAGGAAGTATAATTACTGTAGCTGTAAAGGAGGTATCTAGTGTTCCAGAATAAGTGAGTTTACTTATGGTGAGAGCTCCCTCAATTCTATTTACATGACAACTTCAGGCTCAATGTTAAATAGCAAGTCATCATTTCCTCTTCGAACTTCAAGTAGTAGAGGTGATTCATTCATCACAGCCTCCTGCAGGTCACTGGAAGTCACCAAAGGACGCCCATTGACTTTCACAATAATATCTCCATCCTGGATCCCTCCCCTGCAAAGGCAAGAAAAAGGCACTAAGGATGCATTCGATGCAGAGGAAAAGTACAAAGGCTATTCACCACCTCTTTTGCAAATGCAACAAATTTTGATTTGTTTTAGTCTCCACTGAAGGGAAATTCCAGCCTCCTGACTGTGAAATAATAACAGGTGGCACTTGCTAAATGCAAAATAAGGCTCAGGTTATTTCACTGAGGATTTTTTCTTAAAAAACAAAAACAATTTTCTCATGTTTTCTACAAAAGTACAGCAAATGAGAAAGATAAAAGCCTTTTTTTCTATTATGGATTCACTTAGTCTATTTGTAAGACCATGCTTTTATGCCACCAATATTTATTTCAAGAATTGAAAATTAAAACTGCAAAATTTCAAGACAAGTATACCAGCTAAAGTACTGGGAAATTATTTCTCTCTTGCTGCTCAAATGTAATCCTGAATAGCTGCTTTTATTACTTTTGCTTTTGATCTTCCTAAAAAAATTTTTAGAAATATTTTATTTATTTTGCAACTGTTCTGTAGAACAGCCTCTTCCTTTAAGATTAAGCACTGTCTCAGATAACAGCTCTGACGGTGCCTTAGGTGAACATTATTCTGTTTCCTGCTTAAACTTAATCCAAGTTTCTGTTTATTAATACTCAACATACTTCAGAAAACTCCTCAAATTAGTTCATTGTATTTGGGATGTTCTTTTTATTTGCACACTGTTAGTGCTTCATAATGTCATCACAGGTTGTAGTGAGGTGTGTGGCAGTCTCTTTTACCAAGCGACAAGTGACAGGACAAGAAGAAATGACCTTAAGTTGTCCAAGGGGAAGTTCAGATTGGATAATAGGAAAAATTCCTTCACAGAAAGGGTTTTCAAACATTGCAAGAGGTTGCCCAGCAAAGTGGTGGTGTCACCATCCCTGGAAGAATCTAAAATATGGGTATAAGTGGCACTTAGGGACAGAGTTTACTGGTGGCCTTGGCAGTTCTGCGTTCATGGTTTGACTTGATGATCTTAAGGGTCATTTCCAACCTAAACAATTCCATTATTTAAATAGTTCTGAAATGCTTCATTTTTGTAGAGGTGAGCAGAATCTCAGCACAAATATTTTAAACCTAAAGGCACAAATTTTAATTGTTGAAATACAGATGAAGCCTGGTATGAGGAAATACTTGAATATGAAATGAAATATTACCTTCTAGTATCCCTTTGGAGGTTTATTTATGGTGAAGAAAATAATGTGTTCTACCTACCTATGAGAAGGTGAGTTTGGAACAACTTCGTGTACATAAATTCCACTTCTGACATCAGGAAAATCAGCATTACTGTGCTTCAGCTCCTCCACCAAGCTACAAGAAGAACAAGTCATACAGAATTTGATTTCACTACAAAAGCATATAAATATTATTTTTTATTTAAACTTTTTGTGACAAAAAATAAAAGACAGCAATTAAGCACTTGCCTGTTGTTTTGTGATGAAAATGTAGGGGATGTGAACTTGGATTAAAAAAAATTATAGATTTTGAGAGTTAAAATCCTTACCTGTGCAAAGCATGCTAAACCTAATGGTCTTGCAAATCTCCTGCAAGAATCTGACTTTGGCTCTTTGCAGCAGTAGCACAGAGGGCCTTATTCATGAGCACAAGAACAGGAGCACTCTCAGGGACAAAAGGTTTTTCTGCCCAAAGAATTAATGCTGGTGACAGGGCAGAAATTTGCTAACTTTTCTAGTTTCTTTTATTTTGCAAGTCATTCTTAATTTGTGTTTATCTAGAACAGAGTTTTTGATAACTCCACAGAAAAGACAGATCAGAGCTGGAAACTTCAGTTTCCTCAAATTGCCATCAGCAATTTTTGTGGATCACTTTCTAAAGAAAGAAGACAGGAACCCCCAGCAAAATAGAGCCTCTACAAACATCCCCTCATTTCAGAGATGATGACATCATTTCAGGTCTGTGTACAATGTGGGTTAAAAACCATTTCTGGAAAGAAAGATTTTAAGCCAAGGATGGATCACTGGGCTGTCTGCCATGAAAAACTGGGGTCCCACAGAAGGAAAACAAGCTAAAATGGCTACACAGCTTCTCTTTATTTGATTTAGTACTGAGGAAGCTAACAATTGAATAATTAAAGCAAACACAACAAGGGAAGTGGACTTTTTCTGAAGACAGGCCTGCAGACATCTTACATGGCTTACTTAGATGTTCCAAAAGCAGTAAAATCTCACATCATGTTCACAACTATGCAGAGAAACATCCTGAGTGTCTCTCCATCAGTGATGTTAATGCCATTACACTGATTCATTCCAGCTGAGGATCTGACCCTTCAGGGAGGACTGCAGGAGAGTAACTCAAGAAAACAAGATGGCTTTACTACAACCCCAGCTGGAAATTGTCTTGTTTAGTTTTGCAGTCTACTGCCACATTGGAAACATGCCTACTGCTGGGAAAGAACATCAGCACAAGAGCCCTCATTTATTATCCAAGAATATATCTGGGCAACAGCAAGACACAAAGCAACATAAGAAGGAAAAGGCAGTGAAGAGCCAGAGGAGGGTGTCCATTTCTGTTTTTTTTAACATGGAGGCACAAAGTTTAGCAGCTCTTTCTAGTTAATGGCTAGGCACGAAATTTCACACCACATGGCCTCCACTGGCACTGATAACACACCGCCAAACCCTCCATCAGCTGATCTGTCATTGGCACTCAGAGTCACCTGAAAACACCATTTTGTTTAAATCCCACCTAAAACCTAGTGTACCTCCAGGTGTCCTTGTCAAGAACCAAAATCTGTGATCAGGCTCTTCCTATTTTCCCTCAGCCATCAGCAGGACATCCACTACTATCAGTATTTGGAGAATTTCCAGGTCTCAGAACATAGATTTCACCTATGTGATTTAAATGCCTGCAGATTTCCTGGAAGCCAATGCCTACTTCTGGACCTCTGGAGATTTGTAGAGAAAGATGAATGAATTTCTGAAGCACTGCTGACCCCATCTTGTGTGCATGAACATACAGTTACCTCCCTAAGATACTTACGCAGGTGTTATTGTCAGCATTCTGATGCCAATGAAACGTTTCTTCCCATCTGAAAGGAACACAGAGGATATTTAAGAAATTTAGGTAAACACTGACAAAAATACCTGCTCTGATGACCCAAAATACCTGAAAATTAAAACAGAATGTATCAGATTTTAACAAAACTAAACAAAATCACACATATCTGTACTAAAGTATTTTGTTTTTTTAATTAGCTTTGGTGTACAGAATGACAATCCCTCTCCCTGCAACTAAGGGTAAGAGAGAAAGCTCATTTACACTCTGTAAGAGTTCTTCCTCCAGGAAATGAAGGAAATTATTGTGATTTAGTATCACAAGAATTCAGTAAATGGAAAATTTCATAACCAACTACCATTTAATCTGAAACTGGTCAAGACAATTTCATCATATGATGTTCTCATTAAAATGTAGAAATGGAATCTAAACAAATCTAAATTTCCACTTTTCACAGAAAGGGCAATCAAAAGATTCACACCGATTATAATGCAAATGGCTTGTTATTCCTACCCCAAAGAATAAAAAGCAAATTAAAAAAAACCAAAAACATGTAGACCTTTGCCAAAATGACCACAAAAATACTTAGGGGGCTGGAGCACCTCTGCTATGAAGATGGGCTGACAGAGTTGGGGTTGTTCAACCTAAAGAAAAGAAGGCTCCAGGGACACCTTAATGAGGTCTTCCAGTATTCAAAGAGGGCTTATAAGACAGGTAATGGCTTCAAACTAAACAAGGGTAGGTTGGCAGTACGTATCAGTCAGAATTTTTTTATTATGAGAGTAGTAACACATTGGAACATGCTGCCCAGAGAAGTGGTTAGATACCTCAGCTGCCAACACTCAAGGTCAGGTTGGATGCAATGAAAGGAGTCCCTGATCACAGCAGAGGGGTTGGACTAGATGAACTTTAAAGGTCCCTTCCAATAGAAACTATTCCATAATTCACAAGAACTCCGTGGAATTTTAAATTGTGAAAAATCACTCCTTTAGGAAGAACACCACATTTCTGAAGTTGGCTTTTACTAAGCCAAGATATTGCACAGCTGGCTTATGAAAAAAATGCAGTTTGATGACTTCCTGCAGTGAGTGCTGCAGTACTCAGTTACATCCGGCATGAAACAATATTTCCCCTTACTTGTTCCAAAACAACGACTTCACAAGATCTTTGAGTTTCTCCAGGTTCTCATATGAGGAAAAAGGAGATGCACACAGCATCTTAGCTCTTATTCTTTCCAAGAAAAATACTCCCAAGTAAAGGACTTAGTTCTGAATATTACGCATGCCAAATATTCCCACTGGAGTCACTGAAAATGTTGACTACTAAACATTGGATTAACTACACTCTGAAAAATCTGGCATCCATACCTGCCATCCCTACTTTGCCCTGGAATGCTTGGCTCTCCTCTATTTTAAAGTAAAACTAGCAAGATCAAAATCAGCTATAGTAAGAATATCAAGAAGTTCAATTGCTCAGATTTGAAGTCTGAAGAGCTTTGGGCATGACCATGAACTAGCTCATGGCACTCCTCCACTCCCCACGGCAGAAATGTAATTTTTCACTTTTTAAAAACATTCAGACATGATAATTCTCCCCGCTAAAAACAATCCCCTTGTCTATGCAATGTAGACAGTTAAATAATGAAATTCCCTTCATAAGGTCAGTGACAGCATCTGTGATGACAGTTTTCCCTTTGCATTAAACAATTTGATGCTGGTCATCGCCTGTGAGGCAGAAATTTGCAGAAACACAAAGATACTCTGGAGCCTGAGTTAGAAATGTTTACATGACGAAAAATGAAAATGAAAGAAGAGACAAAAGAAATTGACTTGGGAGAAACAGAACTGCAAGAATGAAAAATCACAGGAGAAATGACATTAGTGATAAAAGGAATTATTTAACCAGTGGCTAAAGATATATGTAAACATAAAGCTTTAGGGAAAAAAATAAGTCTTGCAACTACAGACTTACTCCTAACCAAAATTCTAGTTCTACCTTCAACTTTGGGCAGGTCAAAGTATTACTTCGCTCCTGTTCATGCACTGAAATTCAAAAAGGCCTTCAGCCCTCCCTCTGCAGTAGGTTTGCCATACTGCAAACAGCAATTCATACTATAGGAGTAGCAGGCTATTGCATAAAGTAAAACTATAAACTATGAGCCACAGGTTACTTTAGCAGCAGAGTACACACTCCTCTCTGTCCCCTCTCCAGACATTTCTGACTCTGTCAGAATACAAGTAAAAAAAAAAAAAAAAAAAATCAATCCTTTTGCTTCACAAAAGTCCATTCCATTGAATTTAACCCAAGTCAAACACCTTCAACAAAAAACCACAGTTTTCAACAATGATTAATGGGAATTTCACTGTCCATCTTATTTGAAGTATCAGCAGAGACTGAACAGGCACAGACAACCAGTATCATTCCCACAGCATAGGCACGGTGAGGTTGGGGCTAAGTCACATTGGAAGAACAGTATGTGGCACCTGGAACTACCATTATCATATTACATCTGCTCTGTGAATAGAAAATCTCAAAACCTGTCATTCTGGCAATTTGTGCAATCATGAGATGAAAGAAAAAAACATTTAGGAGAACTGGAATAGAGGGATGTCATAAATCTAAGGATAACATCACAAGGATGCAGTCCCCGCAGTAGTTAACATATGTTAGAAGAATCAGGTTTAGCAAATGTGAAACCATTGTGGCCTAAAGCTGGAGCACAGCACAGAAGAGAAAGACTCAAATCTCATTTTTGTAAATACCAGGCCAGATTAAACACTGATTCCAGAGGTACAAAGCCAAGCAAAGTTTCAACCACAAGTTTAAACTTAAATCTGCTTATTTGTAATAGAAAGTCACAAGCAGCTGACCCCAAGTATCTAGAAGCAGTTCACCATTCCCAGAAATTTCTGTTTCACAATAAGGAAAGCACTTGCCTTACTCTTAAACTTTATTTATTGATGCTTGCAACAATAGAGATAAAAACCAGACAGATAAACACCAATTGAAGGCAGAAATGTTTATGACTTAAAACTGTAGCAAAAAGAACTGATAAATCCAAATTAAGGGGGCATATACTCAAAATTCTATGGGCTTGAGTAACTGTGGTACAAAATTATACTCAATGCACCTGATTTCAGTGGGGCCAGGATATCCCCAGGACTTCCAAGTGAAGAAACGGATCCTGCACTTCCTATTCAAGTGCCAGGCAAAACTACTTTTCTGCTAAATCCTTTTGCACCTAGCTCATCTTGCAGACTACGTGAACAGCCCTGGAAGCATTTAAGAAAGATTCTAATGCCAAATAGAAAACATGTAAACAGCTCAAGCCTATAATGCTGGACTGTGTGCAGTGTCCCTTTCATTTAAACTGCATAGCTGAATTTAACAGTTGTCTGAACCTATACTCAGCAAGGCTCCTAAGCAACCCTCATGATTTGTGGTAATTATTATGGGTAATAGTCATTCAAATGCAAAGGTAAGAATATTGACTCAACACAACCAATACAAGGTCCTGGGGATGTAAAATGAGGATTCATGTACATGACTTGTTGGGTGTGGCCAATGCAGAACTCTCCCATTTCCCCTCGCCCATCTGAAACAAGGTTTATTCACTTTTCCACTGACACTTTTAGAGGCTAAGCTGACCTTTTAGGATGGATTTTCTCTTTAATATTTTTTTCAAATTGCTGACTTACTGACTTCTACCTTAAAGCATTTAAAAGACTTCCTAGTTTTACTGTTTTGCTCAAATCTAAACTAGGAATAGATAGAGCCAAGACCAAAATGGAGAAATTCCTAAAAAAGAATTTAAAAAATAAAATCAATCAATGCTTAAGTATGTAGTTAACTTCCAGACATGAACACAGAATACACAGCTGGTTAAAACTGAGATACAGATGGAGACCCTTAACTTTATGTAGCAATTTAACACTTCCTAACTATAAAAGGACATTAACCTTATTACTGGGTAACCCCAAAATTAGCAAAGGCTTTCAGACCATTCAACAGACAAACACCTCTGTGAAGGCTGTGACAAATCTTAGGTCAAAAATACATTAGGTGTTATTGTATATTAACAATGCATTAGGTAATATAGAATGTACAGATAACAAACAGTGCAAATTCTTCATTCAAATTACATCCTCTACTTTTCCTCTGCTCTCCACTCCTGCTCTTCAATAGAAGAGATATTTGAAATTATAGATAATAGAGATTTTTTTAAATATATGCCTTCTATATAAAACAGTTATCTGATCAACTGAGATTCGAAGGACTAATGTCCAGCTTATTAAACAACTCAGTATCTACTATGCCAGAAAATATCTGGAAAGAGTGGTATCCTAAGGGAATGTTATCATCTTTGGGCAATATGATATTAAGAGCAAAATGGTAATACCCATAAATGTCTTTCTATGACCTAATTGTACCATAAGGGAGGATCCCACTGAAACTACAGAAATATAAATGGAAGAAAAGAAAACATGATAAAAACATCCCTAAAATTCTGCTTACATAAAGTCATTATGCCAAAAAATAGTGACTATACAATAAACCTGAGAACTATTACCGAAGGCCTAAAAAATAAAAACTAAGTCCCAAATATGTGGTGAAGATATCTCCTAGAAACTCTCTATGCATTAAGGGCTGTAAATGACTGCTCTGCTACAGCAAAATTATAAGATGTACTTCAGAGAAGCAAAAGGAAAAAAAATTGATAAATAAATAATAAAATTTCCTGTGCCCCAGGATTTTTGGAGCAGTGACAGTCACAGTGACACTAAGAGAAAGTGTAAATCCTTTTGATTAGGGAATTATGTGATATGATTAAAAATAAAAATCTTACAATCCCGGTATAAACTTCAATCTTTCACAGTTTTTTCCTACAGTTCCTCCATGGGCAAAGATGTCTCTGGGCCCGTATCTGAGCTCATCATTCTGTGGAGGTAAAGGTGACTGAAGGAGCAAGGTGACTGATTTCAGTGGTGACATCTCAAAGCTTCACTGACTTTCCAGCCCCAGTTACCAGGAGATAGTGAGTTCGGCACAAGGCTTGAGTTCATGCCTCCAGGCCAGACCTGCAGGCTGAGTCATTGCTCCTCCTTGGACTGGGACGAACAGTTTGGTTCTAAAGAGTAACATCATTAATGGGACGCCTGTTTGTTTCAGAAACCAACAATAAGTTCGTAACCAGGGCAAATAAGTACGTTTTTTTGACATGTTGACCAAAACAAAATTACATCAGCTACTTTAAAACGCACTTCTCAGAATATAATTAACAACTCTTTTTCAACTACTCCTCCCTCTTCCCCCAAATCAACATTGAAAACAATATGGTTTGTGAATGCAACAGAGCACAGATGAGGGGACCCATCAGGTTTGTGATGCTCTCATACAAGCAGATGCATCACTTCAAACCTGCTGACTAAGCTAAGTTTCCAAAATAACACTATCTGAGAGGACAGTGGAGCAGGGAAACAACCCTGGCAATCAGGAACTGGATGAACTCAGGAGAAGACAAGATTAATAACAAAAAGATTCAAGAGAAGAAGCAGCAGCAGCCAACAATCATGGTAAAAGATTAGTAGTAGGGTGTGGACAGATAAATTGGCAAGAGAAAGAGTAAGGAAGTTTTGGCCTGGATGCAGCATTACTAGTTCAGATTTGGCTGTGCAGCCTATAATATGACATCTAGAACAGGGTGACAGATATGGTGCAGGCATGTAAAAAAAGTCTAAAGTACTGCAGTTGTCATTGCCAATATATTTAGATTTATATGCTGTCCAGTGCAGAGACCTTTCTTTATGCCTCTCTCCCATGCTCCCATGTATTTATTCACAAATTAATAACAGCCTTTCTTCCACCAGGGCCTGTGAGTCTGCCATAAAATGTGATTATATAGCACTTACATACATGACCATGATAAAATACAGGTCAGGTTCTATGGACTACACCCCACCTGTGGACAGGTGCTTTAAAAGGTTTTTACCTTATTTTCTACAGTGTACCTTAATCTTTTTGCTTGGACAATAAATGAAAAGAGGACAATAAAACTCCTTAAACAAATGATCTGTTCTCAAGATCATTTTAGACACTGATGATTCATCTGTGTCCTCTCTATTCTCAGAGGCCCTATTTCTCATATTTATACACACACTGTCTGCTCTTTGGGGGTGTGAGTAATAAAAAGTCTCTCCCACTTCTGTGAGATGGGTTTTCTATTTCCCAGTCTGTGATGCTCTATAATGGAGAAGGATGCTGAACCTTCCAGTAATAGGATCCCACACCCATGTCTTTTGGCACTTGACCAGGATCAGGATAATAACTGGAAGATGTACCTGTTTCTTGCAGACCTTACCTTTACTTTGTTTGTCATGTGACTCTGTGAGAAACTGAGTGATACGATCTGAAGGAATAGCAAAAGAAATTCCAGCTGTGACCTTCAAGGTGTTAATCCCAATCACTTCACCATCCTGTTGAGAGACAACACCCAATTAAATTTGTTCCTAAGTACAGGATCCAGCTCCCTGCCTAGCATTTCATGTTAAAAGCTGGTGTAAGAAATTTTAGAGTGTTGTAATCACTTAAGAAATAAACACTACTTATAAGGGCTTTGGTTCATGATCCATTTCACATTTAACTGTGATGGCCAGAGAGACTACAGTACAGTGTGTTCATCCAAGGTCCATCCCAACACTCAGCAAGACATTCCCTCTGCCAAGTGGGCAGTGGAGTCACTACTACTACGACAACCACTGCCCTGCAAAACCAGTGCTGATTTAAAACAATCTACTTTCAAAGAGTTGTGTGGGGTAGCCAGGTTCCATCTCTGTTGTGCATCCCAGGTTTCACAGCGTGAACTAACGGGTATAACTGCTCCTTCCGGATCCAATATTCCTCACTGCTATGCAAATTTTCCTGAGCTCAATGGGGAAATGCTCTCCTACGGTGTGTGAACTGAGACCTGATTTGCATATTCTGCATTAGCTACAGGCTATCTGCCTACCATTAGCTAAATGAACGGAAGCTGGAATGACCTATGAATCTTTCCAAAAGAACACTCTCCCACTTGAAACTAGCTCTTGAAACAAAACCAACCAACCAAACCAAGTCACGTGGACTCACCAGATTAACTAGAGGTCCTCCAGAGTTGCCATACTGTAAAAATGACATAAGGGAACAATAAATTAATACATACTGTTGGAAATGCAATTCTCATTACAAACAGTACTGTTTTTGTAAGTAAATGAAAGAGAGGAGGTAATTTCTTAGGCAGCACTGACAGACACGATATCAATCACAGAAGATTACAAGTAGGTCTTATTCGACCCTTCCACCCCTTTCATGACTATAGGGTTTTTTTTCAGAAACAGGAATTAAGTTAGGAGCCACGCCAAACAGCCTGAGTTTAAGACATTGAATAGCTAAAACTAGTATTTTGATTCTTCTAAAGCCTGTCAGAACAAGGTTTTGAAATAATTAATAGTTATTTAAAGTTATATTACAGTGAAGTGCTTGTACAATTTTTGTTTCACTCATCACTTCAGTTTGTAACACTGTCAGCCTCTCATTCTCCACTGGAGCAGAATACAGTGGTTTGCATATTTAATCACAGCATACTGCAATGAGGTAGCTACTACATAAGGATTGATTTAGTAACCACAGACACATATGCCTCTCTAGGGAAGGCATAGAGCAGCTCTGAACAGCCCAAAATTACCTAATACCTAACAGCCTTTAAAGGAATCATGCAACAGGACCACAGGAAATGAGAGATGGGGAAGTTGCTTGTCCATCTTCAAGCTGGCTCAACAATTTGTTTTTGAGTGAGGCCAGAGTTTTAGAGTAGGTTTGCAAAACAGCCAAGAGCAGCAACTTACCACTCAAAAGAAACAAAAGCTAAATGATGTATGACAGACAAGTAAGATACAAACTGTTTACACTTAGATAGTACTGGGCAAACCTTATAGATTCTTTGGAGAATAAAATAGACATTAAAATTTATAAAACAGCTTCAAAGTTCAAATTAAACAAATAGATAAGTTCCTTATATTGTATCTCTCCAGTGAACAGAGGCTGCACATGTGATTTTTATGTCTGACTGGCACAAAGAAACCAAAATAATGATTTTTCAGCCTTGCTCAGCACATAGTCTTTAATTCACTTGTCTTCTGCTTGGAGGATGTGAAAGACCTTCAGCAGATGCAATACAGCTCCATTTAAAACCTTATGGCCCTGTTTTCTACTGCCCTATGTTACTGCTGTCCCAGCATTCCTCAAAAGGCAGCTGCATGCACATTCCTGCAGAAAAGTCTTGGCTGAGCCACAGGAATGCTCTGAACAGACCAACTCTCAAACTCCTCCCTTTCTCAGGAGAAAACGAGTGCATTAGCTAAGCACAAAGCATCCTTATACCAGGGACCATCTTCATGTTTTGTGGTCCCAGATGGCAAAGCAATTCAACCTTAGTGTCATTCTCCTCACCTCATCTGCTATCACTCTTCCTTTGGTCCAGCATTATCTGACACACTCTGCTATCCTTGTCTAAACCTGCTCATTAGCTTTGGAAGGCAGCAAATGTCTAAGTACATACACAAGGAAGGAGTCTGAGCTTGAAAAATGTGTATAGGCAAGAAGTCAAGAATCCCATGTTCCAATTCTGTCTCCACCACCAAATCAGCCTGTGCTCCCAAGTAACCCATCTTGCCTAAGTTTTCCTTATTCTCCTTGCACAGCTGAAGAGAGAAATTCCAATTAAACGTCTGAGGAAGTTCAGCTCCTGCGTCACACAAAAGCTTTTTGAAAAAGCTCACTTTTATGTCATATCTCAGCACAAAAAATAATTATCCTCTTTTTTCCTCCCTACACAATTTCTTTCAACAAGTCTGTGAGAATAACGATTGGTGAAGCACTCTGTGTGTGTAAAACACTATTATTTCTTGTTACATCAAATTTGACATTAAAGTCCAACAAACAAATCCTGAAAATATTTTCCTTTCAATGTATAACAGATTTAAGGTTTCAGACCATTTTCCACCTCAGATATGTGTGCAGCACTCATTTTAGAAGCAGTACAAACTAAACACACACCCAAGCACTTCACTTAAGCTCTTTGGATCACTCCAAGATGCTCTGAAGGAACATTAATGTATTTCTATATAACATGCAATGCTAGGACCCTTAGCTCCAAACCGTACCTCAAACTTTCTGTTATTTTCCACCTTGATTCTTGTTTTGATTATGTGATGTGCAAAGGGAAAACAAGAACAGCAACAAAAACCCCCAGTCCTCTCCTTATGTTTGTACCTGGGTGTCCCGTCATTAACCTGAAGCACATACTCTCAATTTACCTACTCCATCTGCTTCTGATGGATGGAGATGAAAGAAATTGTGGCTCCATTCTACAGCTTCCTTGACCAGAGCAACTCAGCAGGAAGAGAGAGAAATGTTTTAATTTACTGCTGGTTGATACAACCATGCTGCTGCATGAGATTTACAGAATTCAAAGCATCTGACCTATACAGCATCCTCACAGACAACCTCAGGGGGAGAACTTTTATTTATCATTCCCTTCACAGCACTGCCTGAACACACCTGACAGACACTGCATAGACTTGAGAAAAAGAAGAGTTTCACTGACGTTAAAGCTGTTGTATTCATCTCTCAGAGCAGGCACTTCCATGCTGCACAGTGGGGACAGACTGTGAAGTGGAACTCATGCCACACCTCATGCTTACATTAATAATGGCATCTGTCTGGATGTAATCCATGTCCGAGTCCCGCAGGCCCAGCTCTTTGCCATCTCGCTGAGCAGTGCTGACAATACCTGTGGTCACAGTGTTCTGTAAGGCAAATGGGCTTCCAATTGCCACCACAAATTCTCCTGGCCTCAGATCAGCTGAGTGTCCCAGTAACAATACTGGTAGTTTTTTCTTAAGTAAACAGAGAGAGAAAGAAATAAGCATTAGTTCATACTTGAAAATAACCTGATTGCAAAGATCAAAAACCAGCAAAAAGTTAGGAACAAACACTTTCCATTACATTAATGAAAGAGCCACTCACTATCCTATACCCAAAACTTATGCTGTTTTAAACCATCTTCAAAAACAAATAGCTATCTGCAGTTCATTGCAATTTCACTGAGAAAAGAAGGGCATCAAAATTTCCCTGTTTTCCAGCAGATTGTTGCCTCCTCCTAGAAACAACATACAAACCAACTGTTAACCAGTTGTTGACTGCCACTCTCTCTGCATTATGCCCGCCTTGCAGTCCATGCATACTGGCACAAAGCTCAGAAAGATTAGCCTGGGTATTTAGGTAAAGATAGCACGATTTTACCACATATTAAATGAGTTTTTGCCACAAATGAAATTAATTAAAAGATTTTTTTTTCTTATTCATTTTTTACAGTTCCTAGCACAGAAGACAAAGTAATTTAATTCCAAGATATGAAAAGTTTCCAGAACTGTATTTCAATACATTGTTTTCCACAGGTCTTTCTAAGGAATCCTTAAACATATATTCTAGTCAATCACTTTGTACTTAGTGAAACTGAGACTGCCCAAATGAAGGCATTCTCCTGTTTATGTCACTCACCTTAGGGTGAATCTTTATTGTTGCAATGTCAGATTTCTTGTCAATGTCTTTGATGGTTGCTTCATAAGTATCTCCATTCTGGAGCTGTACCTTCAATTGTTGTCTCCCTGATATTGCATTTGTGCTTGACACCACGTGGGCATTGGTCACAATTAAACCAGAATCAGACATAATAAACCCAGATCCACTGGAAAGGGGGACATTTCGACCAAAGAGAGGGTGCCTGTACAAAAAGCAAGAAATTTTGTGTCACAAGCAAAACCAACTTAAGAAAAGATTGTATTAGACATCACTTACCACCTCTCACCCTGAGAATCATTTTTTTTTTAATTAAAGATAAAGGATCCCTTCCTGAAAATTGTGACTGGTTTTAGTCAGTCAGTGAGATAGGAACTGAGGTTTACAGACAATCAGCAGGATCCTTTTCCTTTAGTTTCCAGTTCTGTCTTTATAAACTTCCTTGCACAGAGGGTAGGTGACAAAAAAGGAAGGAGAAGGAGCCCATCTGATCCCATTGGTTATTGATTAGATACTGAAAGAGGGAAATAATAAAGCTAAAAAATTACCTGACCATCTAATGGGAAAAGGGGAAGAAGGAACCTTGCAGCTGCACAGAGTCATAAAGGAAGAGACAAGGTCTAAGGGGATCATGAAGCCCAAGTGCAGACTGGAGAAAGCATGTTGGAAACCAAAATGACTAGGAATGTTAAAGAAAAAAAATGAAAAACACTAACAATGGGTAAAACTTGGTGGGAAACAACAGGTAAAAGATTTTACAGACTGTTCAAGGCATTACAAACTTTCTCTGTGAACAACTGCTGTAATGACCTTATGTCAGGGGAACATAAAGTGTCTGCATAGTAGAAGACAAGAAAAGGCCCCCAAAGTCTTTCTTCCAAGTCATGGTCCTGGTTAGGATATTATTTGAAAATTCTGGACTATTTAGCAGTAAACAATTGGAGCCAATCTCAGGAAAAAGTAGTATCAAAATAAGCACCCAGAAAGCTTCTGGGTAAACATTTACCTGTAGGGAAAGAACAAACAATCTCAACTACATATGCAAAGATCTTAAGGATCTTCAGCTGTAACATCCTCTCAAAGGACCAATGTGCACAAAACTGTGTCTCCTGATACACTTGATTATCTTGATTTTGTAAAATCAAGATAAAGCCTACAAAAATTCTCAAAGAAATTCTTGTATCTGTGGAAATTGAGGGGACTCTAGGAAGTAGGGTATTCACATAATGGACTACATGCAATATTTGCAGTAATTTGTTCTGGCAGCAGGTTGTTCTGAGGACTCATATTTAAACCTCTCAGCTTGCTTTGACACTCAGTGTTGATCTTGCCACATCAAGTCCAGCTTCAGCATCCTGAATATTGGTGATGTTCTGGTCAAAAAATTTCGTAAATTTCTTTCCTATCAGGAGTCCTTTCTCTGTTTAGATAGGCTACATCTCCTCGACATTCCACCTCCTAATGCTCTTCCTGCAAAAATAAAATCACCTCTCATTCAAAGTTGAAAAAGTAACAACAAGCCATTTTTTTCCAGCTTAGTGTCTGAATACACACACACACACACATGTATATAAATATGTATATATTGTGTGTACGTATTTATGTATATATAGGTATGTATTTAAACTGAGATAACAAATACACTCCAAAAAGCAGAACATTTTAGTGAAGGCTGAAGATACCTCCAAAGATGAGATAGACTTATTTTTGGGTAGATAGTACATATTGTATGGTACTGTAAACCCATTAGAATAGATCTACTGAACAGGACCAAAACACACAAATGGGAAGTTCTCTGGACAAATGGGTCTGCTGTAATGTTTTAAAATATTTTGTGAATCTCAAATTCAAGAAGAAAGTTACTACACTGTAGATCTTTGTTAAACAATGTACTAAAAGAATTGAAAGTGTTACCTGAGGAAAAGTTCAATATGCACAACTGCAGGTGCAATCTTTTCTACCACATCAGCAATGAAGTTGAATTTGTATCTTGGGCTGCTGGACTGTAGGTGACCTATACTAGCAGAAAGAATTGGATATGTTAATAAGACAATACATTTTTTTATCAAGTAGGCAAGATGAACCTGACTAGGTCTGTTTCTCCTACTAGAACAGTTTCCAAACAGTACTGGAAAAGGAATCAAAGTCATTAAGATTGTTCAAAACTTACCTAGCATTCTGTGTGACCTGAGAAAATTAAACATCAGCCTCACTTAGCTCTACATTCTTTTCTCTGGAAGTGTATAAGCTCTGTCTTGAGCATTTTTCTGAGGACAACTACTTGTCGTTATCCAAGACACAGAGGATCATCAGACAGGTCAGGCTGGAAAGGACCTTAGGAGGTATCTAGTTCTACCTCCTGCTCAAAGCTGCATCAGCTACAAAGGGAAACAGAGTCAGGACTTGCAAAACTCCAAGGATGGACATTCCAGAAACTGCCTGGGAAACTTATCCCACTGCTTCAGTGTCCCCCCATGATGTTTAGGTTTTTCTTACATCAAGTCTGAACTTGTTGAGCTCATGTTCCAACTCTTATCCCTTGTCTCTCCTCCCATTAAGCACCTCTGTGTGGATCTGGCACACAGGGAGGCTGCTCTCAGCTCCCCCTGAAGCTTTCTCTTCCTGAGGCTGAACAAGCCCAGTATCCTCAGTTTCTCCTCACAGGAGATATGTTCAGTTCCCCCCAAACATCCTCATGACCTTCTGAACTCACTCAAGTTTGTCAATGCCTTTCTTGTGTACTAAGAGATCCAAAACTGGATGCAGTATTCCAGATGTGGTCTGACAAGCGCTGAGTACCACAGCTGCAGAATTTGGGAGTCACAATTCAAACTTAAGTTCTAATTTTTTTTAAGTAGACACATTAGAAACCTGCTTTAAATTACCTTTCCACTTAAAACTTTTTGCAAATTCACATTTAAACTGTCACATGCAGCTGGGCCTAGCAAGAGATTACTGAAATGTCTGACAAAAGTCTGTAGGGTACTACATTAAACAGCACTATACACAGCATTCATTAAGAGTGAATACAATAGTGTGAAATTGAGCTCTTAAAGAGGGGGGGGAAAGCCCACAGCATCTTGGCTTCCAATGCCACAGCATCCTGGATTCCAGCATCACAATATCCCAAAGGAATAGCACTGCTTGTGCTAAATGTCACATTCTCTGCAGTCCTTGATACACAGAGCCATATCATCACACATGCAAAGCATATGATAGGGGATGTATCACCAAACTCAAATAGCAATCTTCTGTGTTCACAGCCTGAAGCTTTAAAATTAACTATGGGATCTAGCAAAGGGAGCAAATGAGTTGAAGAAACCAGATCAAGAAGATTAGGAATTTCTTCACAGAAGTCTGCAAGTTCTTTATCCTGTTACTGGACACAGGATTTAGTTCTAAATGGAAAGAAACCCTGCTTAAATATTTGTTACATTTCCTGTTATTTCTGTGTTACTTGGAGAATAAATGCTAAAACAGGTGTGGCATATTTGTTTGTAGAGAGATCGGAAGAGCGT
>JAYDZK010000202.1:60958299-60977461 GCA_034509185.1 Euphonia xanthogaster | reverse complement strand
ATTTCTATGTACATTCTCACACACTCTGAAGAATCCCTCCAGTGAATTGAATGTGCTGGTTTTAGTGCTTAGTTTAAAAGAGACACAGCAAACAGGAATCACAGAGGACAGTCAAATGTAAGCACAATATACTGTTATTTATTTTGCTTACAAGGCCACTGAAGAGTTATTTTACCTTCAGTTCCCAAGCAGCTTGCCTGATTATGCAGTATATCCTTTGAAGTCTACTGACATGACTTTGAACACTTGCCTACACAGCAAGTGCTCACTGACAGGATATAACATTGCCATCACATTTATCTTAATAGACGTGACCATGCATCAGTGAGAGGCAGCTGATGAACTGCACAGAACTGGGGAAAAACTGGGGATGAATGCAGCCTTTCAGCTGGTGTAAATCAGCATAGCTCTGTGTGACTCAGGGCAACTAAATCCATTTGCATCTTCTAAGTGCTCAACTGTTCTGCCCAGACCAAAGGGATACAGCACTGTACACAGCCACAAGCACAGGAAGATGCTTGTTCAAAAACACTCACTCCTGACTAGCCACCAGGCAAACATCATGGGTGGCACTGGCTTTCCAGGTAGGATTTGGGGGAGGCAGAGAGAAAATATCTGAAAGAGGTAGTGAATGCAACATGGAAAAAGGTGAGAAAATAAAATGCAGCAATACAGAGAGGAGACTAAAACTAAAACCACGTTCATCTTCTTTTCAAACAACAGTAAAAAAATTTCTCTGTCTGAGCAGAAGCCCAGAACCTCCCTGCTGGGGTTAGAAGACAGGAATCCTCAAACCTGAAAGAAAATCTAAATCTGCACCAATATTTAAGGGAAATCTGAAACAAAGGAGGATCAAGAATAACAGACACTCAGGCTTTGTATGAAAGGTGTGTCTGAAGATCTGGGCTGATCAGAGATGAGCTGCTTTTTCTCTTGTCTGGTGGGGACAAAACACTGGTGAAAACTGACTTACAAACCTGATCTTTCTTGAATAATTTTCCGCAAGCTGGCAGTGATGAGAACCTTTAAACACATTATATATATGACGTGCCAGGAACTCTAAACTACAGATGTGGAAGGCGTAACTGCACACTTGCATTCACTCAGTACTATTTAAGGGAACAGAAGTGTTGGTTATTATTAACAGTGTTTTAGTGCATAATTATTAAACTGATGGTTTTCATCAGAAGTCCTCAATATACTTCAAATAGGAGGAACTGAAGCCTGGGAAACTGAAGAAGGAAGCAACATCCAGCACTGAGTATACTGTATAATGTCACACTGAATACAAGTGCTATAACTGTAGAGGTAGAATCTATACTTTAATTTGCATTAGTTGGTAGACACTAGCTGCTGCCACTGTCCTTACTAAAAGAGAAAGTTAAATATGTATCTCCCCACTCCATATTTCTGCTTTATGGAGCCCCACACAGCCCCGAGATCTCTCCTGCCCTGAGCATGTAACAGCTCTGAGCCCACAGCACTTTTGTAGATTTTAACCCATTGACCCTCTGAGATTTGCCACATAGTTTTTCAAAGGTCTTTCAAAAACGTGCATTATTTTCCATGTTACTACTGAGTGTTCAAAATCATCTCACACTAACAAAATCTAATTTATCGTGGCAAAAACCCATAATTTAATCCGATTAGCCAAGTGTTGCATAACCAAAATTTCAAAGGTGCTGCAACCAGGTTGCATTTGAAACAAAACCAAATTTATGCTGTATGAGTCCTTAGCTGTCTATGCATTTCTTAGCCAAAAAAACTAGATTTCCCCAATCTGCTCCATAGCCACAAATCAACTGGATTTTCAGCAGCCTTGAACTTTGAGCCTATCGTTTCAACAAAGTGATTAAATCTTCAGGTCTCCAGCTCCCCTTGCAGAACACTCAAAATTCAGATTTCAATTTAAGTGCATGGAGCTAAAGATTTTCAGCCTATTTTCTAAAATGTGATCTTATGTTTCCAATTTTATGGGCTCCAACTACACTAAATTTAAATGCTAAAGCTGAGTGCCTTTTGTGTAGGAGTAGCCTTATTATCAGTTTAAGATTTTTCCTGGATAGTGGTGTTATCTACAGGCAATGGGTTCATTAAATAGTGGTTTATTTACTTTCTTGCAGAGACAATAGACCCACATCAATCTCATTACCACTGCCATAAACCAGGAACGATGCCAACAAATCTGTTGAGTTAACCTAGTACGAAGAGAACTGGAAAAAAATTCAGCAGAAATAATCATTACAATCCCACTGAAGACAATAAAACCAGACCAATTTACATTTGCAAAAGACTGAACATTTCTGAATATCTGCCAACTTAGTCCCTGTAGAATTAAATCAAATCACATTCACTGCTTTCTTAAAGACAATACATTGTATCAAAATCCACAATTGTATATTCATTAAGAATTTGTGAGCCTGGAAAACTCATTCTTTTAAGGTTGTTTCCCCATCCCCCTTTTAAAACCAGCTTCAGAAAAGATCTGTGCATTCAGCAAAATTATTATGTCTAAGGGAGGACTGCAACCTGGCAGATCTGATCACCAGGGATAAACACTGTCCCTACTGTGCTTTCATGGAAAGAAATGAAAGACAAATAAAAGATTATAATGTCTCTGCTTAAAAAACAGAAACATCTGCTGGAAACACAGGTTCATGGGCAGCTTTTCTGATGAATTCAGCATTAAGATCAAGTTGCATAGCTGTGCACTGACCATAAAGCTTTGGTGAGTTTAATGCCACATTATGGTTCAGGCAACTTGTTTATACAACGGATGTCTACCGTGCACAGATGAAAACAATTTGGTGAACCAACACCAAAGTGGCTTTCTTGTGCAATGCAGCAATCACAAGGGCCAGACAGAGACAGACTGGCACAAGCCTTCTAGCACAGACACCACACTGACTTAGTATGCTTGGTATCCCTCCCTTCCAAGCGACCCTCATGAGGAGATACAGCAAGAATATCCTTTTCCTGTTACCTACCCTTTACAGAGCAGTGAAGTGCTCTACTCTGAATTGTATACCAAATCCTGTACACTATCCATCCTCAGCTGCAGTAACTCAAAGCAACTCAGTCATAAGGAAAACAAGCAGCACAGGAATGTGACCAAAGTTTGTGTTTCCAGCTAATACCTTGCAGTACATTTCCTTAAATACAGCTGCAGGCAGCTCTAAGGCTTTGATGGCAATGACACCAGCAGGAGACTTCTCTCCCTTACTGGGCCAACTTCACAGAAATGCATGAAATCACACACTCAGTTCTTCCTCTGTATCTTCAAGGTTACATACAGGCACACTCCAAACACCTGTGTGCAATGACTTATGAATTAACTGTTTTTCAAACATTCTCTTAGGAATATGAACTTTTAGGCTCATATCTTGCAAAGATCTGACTGACTTGGGTGAGTATTAACATCACAACTCATTTCTGAGAGTGAATTCAGGTTAACAGTGCAGAGAACACTAAATAGTGAGTGTCAAGTCCAGCCTCAAAGACTTTCTAATTAAGCTTTTAACTTTCTTAGTTCCATTGACAAAAAAGCACCTGTATTTAAAAAAAAATTTTTTTGGTTCCATGTCTTAGGTAAGAAAACACAAATCTTTTAACATTTAAACTCTCTTCACAGAAGCTATTTGCAAAATAACCTTGCAGGGAATTTAACTGTACTAAGCTGTACTGAGAGATCAAAACCAGCCCTTTGTTCAAGAAACAAGTAGACTGACTGTAGAAGGCAGGTGACCAAGTGAATCCTTTGAGTGAGATATCTGGCATCTTAATAGATTGATATGTAGCATTCTTAAAAACTTACACTTGCTGCCCTGAGAAACAGGGCTCTGTAAGAATAGATCTTTGAATCCAGAGGTTATCCTCCATAAGTATTTCTTCCACTGCTTACATGCTAGCTTGCAATAGCTTGTTGTTATCACAGTAAGTGACAAAAGGCAAGGAAAAAACCTAGCTGTTTCACAGTATATTCCCATATATAAAGGTATATACTGTTGAAAAAAGTTTAAAAAAAACTCCACTATTTGTAGCAGGGAGTTTAAGTTTGCTCAGGATTTCTGCAGACTGCTCCCATTAGTATCTCTGAGAAGCCCCTGGTCATTGGTACATTGCAGAGCATCAGTAATGGAGCTCTTGGACTTCCATGCAGGGCACACCCCGCTTAGTCCACAGTGTGTAGAACCTGCAATTTGGCATGGTGCTTGTCAAACCAATCCAGGACTTCAACAAGAAAAAAAACATTCTAAATTCTGTTAGCTTTTTGATTATCACTCAGTAATCCTGGACACTTCATTCCACCCTTCCTGCCTGCATCCTTGTTCCACGTATCCCTATTCACCAGACTGCTGTCACCAGGAAACCACAGCTAAGTTCCTCAGTCTGTCTGGGTTTATCACAGCCAGAATCCAACTCAGCATCAACAGAAGCAACTGAAAAAGGAGAGGAGCAGACATTTCAGGGGCCACTCTGGGTCTGTACATGTTCTAAATAGGGCCTTAGTCATACTGTGTGAACCTTCTGTTATCTGAGTTTATTTTAATATATGCATGGTTAAGTAAAACTGCATTTACTTCATAACTAGCTTATCCCTTCAAATTCTGAGTCATCTGAGGCCAGGCAAGAACAGGAGAAAGAGAAATTTGACAGCAATTTTAAACTGTCAACTTTCTTCCAAGCCTCTTATTACAGCCATTGCATGTTATTGTTAAAAAAAAACACCAAAACAAACAAAAAAACCCATAATTGAGCTCTATTCCTGGCTCAACTACCAACTCAGCCTGACCTTGGGCAAGACACTTGGTTTCTTTGAGCTTCAGTTTATGCAGCTGTAGAACTGAACAAAAAAAAAATTAAATCTCAACAGAAAACCAGATGCTTCATCTAAGCTGAGGTTTTCTGAGACAAAAAAAACAAAGCCAAAATAAAGTGAACACTAAAATAGTTGCTTGAAAAAAAAAATCTCTTCTGCCTCACAGCTCTAAATTCCTAAGCCTATTAGCATTAGATTCAGGAGGATTCCTTAAAGAAAATGTCACATATACCAAATGCCAAGCACTCGGCAAGCTCTCAGATGCAGGCTAGTTCACTCATTTTGGTTAAACATTTTGATTATTTCACATGGATCAGTTTCAACCAAGTTTTAGGAGTACTAAAGTTAACATTTGCTGATGGGAAAAGGTACAGGCAGAAAACAATTTATAACTACATAACAATTTATAACTGGAGAGATGGAACACTGCAGCTTCAAGCTGGCACCTGAAACAATTCTTGGCTCTGACAAGATACTCTGAAAGGAACTCCAGGAATATCATTTGAATATCCTCCCACTCTGAACTGGTTTACCCTTTCCAAAGATCAGGATATATATGAAAGGCTCCCTATATTCACAGAAAGGTTACAACAGTACCCCTATTCCTTCTGAACCTTCCTATCATTTTGGCCAGTTTGCTATGAATAAATAGGATGGTTAGTGGTTTACCTGACATAATGGAAACACTAATGCACGTTTTACAACTCCATTAAGCGTAGCACTTTTCTCTTTTCAGGAACTCTATGGGAAATGTAGCAGAAGCAAACCCTTAAAATACTATATCAGTAAGTATATGGAAAGATACTGCCAGCATTAACACTTCCATAAAGAGACACATTTTAATACTAAAAGGAAATTACTAGCTTAAGAAATTACTAAACTTTCCAAAGTTAAATCACCAAGCCTGATCACAGGCTCTAAGCAAAGGCCTCGACACTTTACTACAACCATAAGACCATTTGATAGCCTGAGTATCAATATGTTATACTACAAAGGAGCTTTTCTGGCTTTTTTTTTCCCTACTTGGGGCTCTCCAAGACTACAAAACCATTTGGTGAAGAAAGCAAACCAGACAAAAGTCTATGTTTTAGGTAGCTGATCTAACACTCAGTGTTTTTTCTGCCCTGATGGGCTTTTAGAGGCGTTTTCTGGTTCGCCTGTCGGGTAAATACGATTAACAGCCCAAAATCCCCCAGGGACGGTCCCGGAGCTCAGGTGTTCCCGGGTCCCGCTGTTCGTGCGGGCTGTGCCCTGCAGAGGGGATGCCACCCAACACCGCCACCCAACAGCGCGGCCGTCACCGCAGCCGGCGCGGTGAGCCAAGGTGGAACTGGCCGGACGGGAGCGGGCGAGTGCCGCTGCCCTGCCTCCAGAAAAGCTCGTACCGGTGCCCTGCCTCCAGAAAAGCTCGTACCGCTGCCCTGGCCCGGCAGCCGGGCCACCTCCACCCACCTCGCTCCCATCTGGCAAGCGCGCCCGCCTCTTGTCCCAGGAGCACTGAGGCGGCAACCTGCACTTCAGCAAAGCATCATCCACAGCCTGTTTGGGGAAACCCTTCCCAAACCCCAGCCCAAGCCCACCCTGAGCAACCAGGAGTTCTGCTGGTCAGAAAGCACCTGAGCATCCATTCCGCATACCACAGGTGTCATTCGCAGCTAGGTGAGGTGCCACATCCTTGGAGGTTTTTAGAGTCCCTAGAGCCACCCGGTCTTCCCAGGCCACTGAAAATCATGACTTTCTTTACCCTGGAAGCCAGGTCTCCCAGCCCTCCGCCCCGCGGCAGGTCCCACCATGCTCCTACCCGATTCACAGGCTCCCTTCTGGACCTGGGCGACGGCGGGCAGCCCGTGCTGCAGCGCCTTGCGGCTCACCGCCTTCAGCTGGCAGATGTTGTCGTAGGTCCGGCCGTCGCTGCCGCACACCTGGGCGCTGAGCTTGCACTGGCAGACGCCCTTGGCGAAGCGCTTGCCCATGGGGTAGCGGCAGTCGAGACTGTCTCCGCACGGCGGGTCCTCCTTGCGGCCGCAGGAGTCCCCCTCGCCCGCGGCGCAGATGAGGCAGCAGCCGCAGCGGTCGGGGACGTACCCGCTGGGGCAGCTGGGGCTGGGGCACGTGGAGACATCGCAGCGGGCCGGGCACTTGGCGCGGCCGAGCGGGAGCTCCGCGGCGTGCGGGCCGGCGCTGAGGGACAGCAGGAGCAGCGGGCTCAGCAGCGACACCCGCATCCTCGGCGGGGACAGCGGCGGCGGAGCGCGGGGTGCGAGCCCGGCCGGCCCCGGGGCAGGAGGCGGGAAGGTGCGATTGCGGCGAGGGAAGGGGAAGGCGGGCTATATGCACACTCGGGCAGGACAGTGCCTTCTGCCCGGGGCAGTGCTTCTGCGGGCCGAGCGGGACGGCGGAGGGCAGCAGGCCGGAGACAGGGCCGCGGAGTCACGGCCGGCTCGGTCCCCGCAGGACGCGGCGGCTCCCAGGACTCAGCTGGCCGGGCTGAGGCGCCGAGCCATGGCACGGAGCGCCGAGGGCAGGCGGAGCGGGAGGCGGTGGGAAGGCGGCAGCCGCGCTGCAGGGTTATATGAGGGACGGGCCCGCCGCCTCTCGCAGCACCGGCAGCCCCGGGCGGGCAGGCTCCACCCCGGGCGGGACGGACGGAGCGGGGAGGGCCCGCTCCCCTCATCTGGGCGCCGCGGAGCGGAGCCTCCCGCCTGCTGGTAAATCACCGCCCCGAACGGGGAGAGCCCGGCGTGAGGCGGGCTGTGCCATCCGCTCGACACGAGGGGCTGTGGGTGCCCGACGTGGCATGAACAAAGGCGAATCTGTTACTTCTGGGCGGCTATGAGCTCTGTGAGTGCGGGGCAGAAAGCCGGCAGCCGCTTTGCCTTCCCTCATGCTTATCTGTAATGTCAGTAGTGATAAGGGCGTTTGTCGCCCCTGCCACCGAAGGGTGATCAAGTTTGGCCTTAGTTTGGTCTGTGCTGCAATGTTAAACACTCTCTTGGGCATGAATCCCTCTTTGCGGGTGTTGGAGCAGAGACACAAGTAGCTGAACGCAGTCTTTGCAGCCACTTGTTCTGCATGGTACGTTGTACGAGACACTTTGCAGCTGCCAAAGGCAATCTGCTGGGCTCCCCACCGTCATTTGCTTCAACAAAAGATTTGGCAGCTTCTCTATAGTAGTAGTTGGAAGTATTGTCAAAGACTTAGTATTTGAGGTCTGAGGGTTTTAATCTACTATTAAACTTATTCAGTAAGACTGTCAGGTGGAAGAGTGCATCTGTTGAGCTCTCAACTAGTCACCTCCACAGTCTTTATAACATACAGAGTAAATCTTGCCCATGCATGCCATCTTTATCAAGAAAATACTCACTTTTGCTCTAAGGTAATCACAACTTTTACTAGACATAACTTTCAAATTAATTAATTCAAGTATGGGTTGAGCTGGCTTTCAAACAAGTTAAGCTGACTTCAGGAAAAGGACATCTGACATAGCTCACCCAAAGCCTATACCAAACTTTGGAAGTCTTACTTGCTGGATATGACACATCCGGCCTTGACTTCTGCCTGCAGTTCCCCTATCCCTCTTTTTCATGCAAGGAATAAAACTCATGAAGTTCTGTAAGGTACTGCCTCAGGCCTTCTGATGGGATCCTGTGAGCTAGGATTAGGTAGGCACAATTCACTGAGCTGCATCAGGGTATAGGGTTGGAATCACCATACTGTGTTCTAATTAAGGACCTCTTGAATGCAGTAGGCAGCAGCCAGAACCCCCCACTACAGTTAGTGAGCTAGTGTTTTGTTGTTCCCTCTGTTATAGGGGCAGAGTTGGTTCAAGCCTGGATTTTCCAAGCAGCAGCAGTCTCACTTATGACAAAAAAAGGTATACATCATAGCTAAAGATGTGGTAGGTCTTGTGATAAGAAAACTCTTAAGATTTTGCTGTAGCATACATGTTTCCACACTTTGAAAAGCTAAAGTTTATCTAAATGTCTTTATAGTGCAATATCTAAAATATGAAAAATGTTGGTGTTTTGATATACTTGCCTTTTAAGGAAACAGACTAATAAAAGTGAAAAGTGTTTGGAAACATGGATCTGAAGGAAACAAGAGCACTGTGTGTAGGTAAGGTGAGTATTTTTGTTATTTACAATGACAGTTACATAGAAGAGGTTTGGAAAAGTGTTTCAAATTAAAAAGTAGTAAATACGAAACAGTCTGTGAGGTACTGTTGTTACTAGGGTTGGACTACAGACTATTTCACAGTTCTGTTGGATTCCTTTTCTTATCTCTGTAGTCACACTTGGACACTGCAAACACAATATCAGAAAAAAGGTGAATATCAACAGGTAAATACAGCCACCTTAATTGGAGAGAGTTTGGTGTATAAAATGAGTGTAAGGAGTTTCACAGACTCTTTCATAATTGGCTTCTCAGTCTGCATCTTGATCATTTAGGATTAAAAAAAATAAAATAAATCTGAAAGGTGTTTTCTGCTAACTGATGTCTTGTAGCCAAAATAGAACAGATGAAATTATTCGTCTCAGATAAGCATAGGTATAGCATGGGATACTCCCCCCCTTCCCCCCCCAAACTCATTATTCCAAAAAAAGAGAGTGATGCAGGGAGTAAGGTTAGGAATAAAATTGAAACTCACAAGTATTGGGTGTGTTCCTCTTGGGAACAGTGAGTAAAGTTTCTTGGCTCAATGACACTTGTTGAACACCTTTCACTAGAATTTGAATTCATTCAGAATTCAAATGTGGCACTAAAAGCTGTTTAAATGATAACTCATTCAGTAACAGTTCTCCATGACTTGGAAAAATGAGCATTTCATGGGTTCTGAATCACCTCTGTCTGGTGGAAATGATGCTTTACTGCAGAGCTGGAAGGGAAGGGAGGTGCCTCAAGACAAATCCAAAGCAATACAGCAAATGTTACTGGTGACTCAGTGGGTCTCTGTTTTCTCTCTTGAGGGCCAAACTGTGTTTTTGCAAGCCTAAAGGACAGCAGAGCATGCAGTCACCATGTCCTTAATAGAATATCAATAGTTAGCTCCAAAACTCACCTACTGCATTCTGAACTCTCCTCTTTTCTTTCTCACAGTAAGAAAGAAAATCTTGTTGCCCTTTTATGTAGTTAATTGTCCTTTTGTGTTTGCTTGTTTGCATCTCCTGGCATACGTGCAGGGCAGGTCCCTGGCTGTTCCTACTTGTGCCTGGCAGCATATGTGTCATCAGAGCCATGGGTGCTGGGCTCTTCTGTGCTGTGTAGGTCACATAGCTATGACAGAGAAATAGGGTGGCACATGACATTACACAGAATTGAAAGTTAAATGATGCTCTAGTGCTGTTCTGGGAATCTAGATGCTGCTGATAATGGAAGTGCCATTTGAATGATATCTAAATCTAAATTTATGAGCCCATAACCATTAAAATGGATACTTAACTGCTCAAGTAGAAGAATATTTTCCACTCTGTCTTGTCCCAATCCATACTGGGTAATTATGTGCCATCTCTGTGAATCTCTATGTGTCACTTAATTGTAAAAGTCACAATGCATTCCAATTCACACACAGTCCTAATCCTATTATTTTAATTAATCTTAGTGTATTCATAAGTCTTATAATTTTCTTTGGAGTAAATTTCTATGTAATTCAAATTTCTTGTTGTTTCTTTAATATGGTTAAAGATCAGAAACACTCACTGCTGTTATAACCTAACTATACAAATTGTGTAAGTTAAAGACCCTCTGACCTTGCCATTGATGTCTCTAAATTAGGAGCACATGTTTAATATTCATCCTCACTTCCTTGTAGGAGTATTTTGAAAAGAAATCCAAAGCACACTTTAAACTGGAGTAATAAACACTGTTTATTTATCAGATTGTCTGCATCTCATTTCCTGGACTAAACAGCAAAAGTCTGTTTGCACTCCTGACATTGCAAGTCTCACAAGCTGATCCAAGAGAACATCTGTCAGTTTGTTTTCAAGCCTGGACACTGCAGAAGAAAAGAAAAGGTGGGAGGAGAAATAAGACTTTCACAAACACATCAGTTCAAACAAAGTGAGAACTTTCTCAGCTGTCTGCATAGGCTAGGAAAGTTGTGCCCTAGAAATATACTTCTAAGGAAAATTTCTTTCTCTTTCCTCCATCCCCTAATAGTAATTGAAAAGCAGAGTCATTTTTCTTTTTTGTCTTCCTTCTGAAACTGATGCCAATGAATAATCTTTGGAAATGTTAATGAATCCAAAAGTCTATTCAAGAAATGCTTTGAAAGTATACTGAAATCAAAGTAAAAAATCCAGAGCTTTTTCTCCTCTAACATGTATTCAGCTATTCTGAACTCATTGCATTTGGTGCAGGAGACAAAAGGTAGGCTTTTGGCACAGAGACATGATGATCTGAAGGAAATGCCACAGCCTGCTCTCTTCTTCACTCACTTTCCAGCCAAAAGAACAGTTTGTGTTAGTATGTTTAAAGAGAGGAAATTGAGACTGTTAATAACAGAATTGGCCTAGAAATCATAAGCTATAAATTTTGCCACAGTCTTAAAAGGCTTTTTTGTAGTTGTGGAAGGGGGAATTTTATCTCAAATTTTATTGTTAAGTTGTTCTGCAGTCAAAAGATAAGTGTATTTTTAAGCAGGTGCTTAGGAACAAAATAAGAATCTGGGGTGTTTTTTTGGAAAATACTGATTAATAAAAATGAAAGGTGTTCAGAGGAAGAAAGCAATAGGATTTGCGTTTTGAAGAGCTGTTTGATGTGTGAGGGTGTTTATAAAGAGACAACAGTATGTCAAAATATGTGTTTGAACAGTGAGGAATGGAGAAGGAAAGAAAAGACCCCTTTGTTTTTTCCCTTCACGAAATCCAAGTAGCAAAATTTCAAGCTTTTTTCTTGAGCTGTAGGAGACTACTTCAATTCTCTGATCTTTCTGGTCAAGAACAAGGACTTGGCTTTGGTGTTTTGGTGTTGCAGGTGAATGTTCTATTTACCCTGGAAAACTCAGTTTCTTATATAGTTTTAGAAACATTTCTTTTTTTGCAGAAACAAAAAGACAGGAAAGATCAAAGCCACCTAGGAGTGCAGGTTTCCTGCTTTGCAGCCCCTCTCTTTGCTACACTGTGCGAGCTCGGGTGGCTGCTAAGGGGGCTTGAGGGAACCTAAGGCAGAGTCACTGCTCAGCAAAATACTGAAGTTTGCAGTTCTTTAAAAATACTCACCTATTGATCCTTATCTCCTGCTGGCCTCCAAAGGCAAAGTGATGACACCAGCTACTATCAGTTTAGTTCGTGAAGGGCTATCTGAAAGAAAGAGGAGTCTCCTTCAAGTCAAACTTTTGTGGGTTCTTCAGACAGGATGCTGGCAGGCCTATGCTGCATCTGCTCTAGCTCATTGATTTGTGTGTGTGTGATTCGAATTTGTGGAACCAGCAGCCACATGGAAATGGTTGTGAGTCGTGGAAACTCCTTATTCTTGTCATAAATTGTTACTGTGAATTGAAGGAAAGCGCAAACGTAAATGGGATTTTGCTTATTTCTGCTTCATGTGCTGCTTTGCTGCCTAGAACTTCAAATAACTTAATCCCAGCTGATGTATCCCTGTGAATATACATGTCTTGCAACATCCTGCTCATCAAAAAGGATACAGTGCATTAAAGGGGACTTAATTTCTAAGGAATGAGTTAATGGAGTCACTTTTAGAGATTTTCTACTTGGCTGGACCAATATGTTTGACCTTAGGATGCTCTTAATGAAGTGCCAAAATCAACCTAGAAGAGCAGTTCACAGTAGAGTGAAAATAAAATCATCTTATAAGCCTTCAGAAGACCAAAAAGTAATAAACAAATATTATGATTAAGAACATACTTTGTCTCACAAGCCTAATTTCATCTACAACAGAAAAATAAGTATTGTAGACTGTGTAAAAGCTGTGGGTGTCAGATAATTGCATACTAATATTACTAATATCTTTGATCATATTTTTGTAAGCAAACAGTGAAATTAGCATCTGGGTAAAACTTCACAATGCACAGCTTCTTGGAATTCTGCTGTCCAAATAATCAGTCCTTCAAAGTCCATCACAAATTATGTTGGATGTTTCCATAGGAACAGGTCTTGAACACTGTTGTTACGGTTCCTTCAGCTGAGTGCAAGACAAAGGAATAGAAAAATTGAAATTCACAATTATTTCTTTAAATGGAGAAGTGTTTCTGGTAAATAAGATGCAATTCAATAAGAGCAACTGCAGAGTGCTACACTTAGCACAAGTAACGAGCAATCCAGTAGTGAAACTGACTGGCTCAGTACAGTTCCCATGTAAGTTTGCAAGCTTGTGAGAGACCCCAACACCTCACCTCTCCTGTTTCCTCTTTCCTCACTGCTTGTAAGGTCTCAGTTGGAATTCAGTGCCTAGATTTGCATTTGCTACTTAAAAAGTAGTACATGAGTCAGTTGGAGAAAATCCACAGGAGTGTAAAATCATTAGACCTTTAGAAATATGACTTAAAGCTAAGCTTTAGAGACCTGAAATTGTTTAGTCTAGGACAAAAGAAGACAGAAAAGGGACATGATAAGAGTATTCAAATATGTAAAAGGTTGCTGAAAGAGAGTAACAATCTGTTATTTGTATTCCCTGGGATAGCTCAAGAAGAAAAAGACTCAAAATGCTACTTGGGAATTTTAGGACTGGTACAGCAAAGATTGTGTTCAGTGTAAAGTGTATTTTTAAATACAAAGATAGCAAAGAACTGGAACTGAGTTTGTGGACAATATGTGGAATCTATTTTTAAAGACCTTGTTTATAAGAAAGCTTATGTAGTTTTTGTTCAGAAATTACTCTAGAAAGAACAAATCCTGTTTTGGAAAGGTAGAATCTTGAATTCCCAGCCTACTTTATTTCTGATTGTGTCACCATAATGCAGACAATCAGCCTGATTAAAGGGTATATGATTGGATAGCGGAAGTCCTTAAATGAGTTCAGGGACCCCATTCACATTTTCAAGATAAAAGAAAGAAAGAGACAGATTGGAATTAGGAATGAAGGAGGATTCCACTAAGACTATTGCAGACTAGGAGTTTCAGTAGTGTGGTAAAACCACAAGGCAAAACCCAAAGAGAAGTACAGTGAGACTGAAAGTGAAAATGGTTGTACAGCTAGAGTCTGAGGTCCAGGGATGATCAGAGGATAAAGTGCTGAGGGTGGGGGGATCTAAGAGAAATATATAACAGCTGGGAGGGTGGGGGAAAGAGAAACATTTCCTCCAGATGGCATATATTATCTCCTGGAAGGACTGGCAAGATTAGAGAATCTTGCCAAGAGGAGGATATACTGTGAATAGAGCTATACTAACTGTATTACATTAAATTATGTTCAGCAAGTAAGAAAAGACTTCTTTTTAAAGGAGTAAATTAGTTACTCTTTTAGAAATGCAAATTCCATGTATTAACCCAACTTGCTCCCTTTGTATATAATTATTAGTATCACTCTGTATTCAGTACATAATTATGCATATTTTCTAAAACATCCCAAAATCAACCTTCTTCTGTTTTCCATTTCTTCCCTAACAGTTTTTTTTCCTTGATACCATCCCATTTTATGTGACTGGTTTTTTCATTTTTGGCAGAGTAACAAGGTTCAGGGGCCTGCAGATTTTATGAATCTTTTTATGGTGGCTTGGCTTTGTGGAAGGATGGTGTGGATGTCACTGGATGTCAGCCAATCTTTTTGTGAGAGGGTCTGCAGCATGGGTGCCAAGAGGGATGGGGATTGGAAGACTGAAACAGAATTTTAGAATTAATTAGAGAAAGAAATATAGAATTAATTCTAGAAATCAAAGTTAAAAGTTTAAATTTATGAAGAAACCTTTCTTCTCTTTAATTCACAAAAGGATAAATTGTTCAATTTAACTTGGAAAGGGTTAGGGGATTTACCATAAAAATGGTGCTTGTCTAGAGTATATGATGCTTTTCTCATCAAATTTTTCTAATTAAATGATCAGTCCAAAGGAAAATTGCTGAAAAAAAAGTGGGTTTAGGAGCCCTTCCAACCTCAAGTTTTCAAACTCCGGAGCCTTTTTCCTAGTTATGAATTAAAAAATTAATAGCCTACATTTGGGGAGGGGGGGTGGTGTTTATGGTCTTCTTTTTATAAGGCTGGGAGTTGTGTTTTTGAGCTTCCCTCTGTGAAATGAGAACTGGAAAATTGTTTTATTATGGAATGGAAAGTCTCAAATTACTGCTGTAGTTAATGCTTGAAGAAAAATACCACAAATTTCAAGATTTGCCATAAAATTACAAGAGTTGGAAATTTTGGGTTAAGTCAGAGGTCTAAAACTTAAAGGTAAGTAGAACTACTTCTGAGGAATTAAAGAAAAAGCAACATAAGCACAATGAGGAAAATTATAAAGCAGCCTCAGTTTTCCCTGTGAAGATGGAGTGATGGCAAAAGACAGGAGCTAGCAGAACTCAAAAGCCAGGGTAGGGAGATTGATAGGATGAGAGGAACCATAAAGAGGAGAGCATGGGGACAAGTGTGGAGAAGATAAGGTCAGTCCAAAGGGCCAATGTCCTCTCATTTGTGGTGACTTAAAACAGGTCCTTGGAAAAAAGTAAGGAAAGTGACACTTCATGGTAGATGGTGCTGCTGATTTGGAAGCAGCAGTTTTCTCACATCCTGCCATTACTGGTTTAAACTGGAGCTCTCAGCCCAACCATGTGAGCCAGAGTAGCTGTGAGCGAAAGGGCTGATTGCAGAGGTGGTTGTTACACCTTCTCACCCAAGCTATGGGCATTTTTATTAGCTCAGCCCTGTGAAATAATTGGCCAGAGCAAGTTAAGAGGTCAGGTGTTACTGTTGGTCCAAGCTGTTTGCCACAGGGCTGCATTTGCTTACCCTGGCACGTTTGGTGTGATGTCAGCACACAAAGAATGTTTCTGCAGATAAAGCAAACAGCACATGATTTCATGAGCCTGTTTGTGACAGATGTGTGCAGTGTGAAGAAACATTGTAGCACAAACTGTAGAACTCAAGATCATGATATTCAAGCTCATTAATCACTTCTCTCTGGTTTGTCTCCATGGATGACTATCTGTGATAACTCACCAGTGCTCACAACAAGGCTTTCTGCTTGCCACCCCCTCTACATAGAGGCCTGTTGAAATTCTGTGTATTGTTATCAAAGCCCCACTGAAAGACAGATGGGAGCTGTACCTTTTTCGTGTCTGCTTCACACTCCTCTTCCATTTGGAGCCAAGAGCTGCCTTGTACAGGAAATCTCCCACAATGTTTCATGCTGAAAAAAATAAAGGGTTTAATCAGTATTCTCGCAAGCTCTTTTATCAGTGTGCTTCATCCAAATAAGCTAAAACTATCATGGCTTTTTTTGGTGATGACTGGATAAAAGAAGAATAAATAATAGGCACTCTAAATTAGAAGAATTTGCATGATGAAATTACTGAATCATATTGCTGCAGTGAATTTGGAACATAAAATATGTTTGGAAACATACGCGTTTTAAGGATATTTTTTAATGTAAGAGAGGAAAGAGAAGAGATGCTTGTCTTCTCTCCACTCCAAAGAACCCAAGGGAATGTATAATTACTGCTATCCCCAGGACTTCCGTGTGCTGCTGGCCCAGATTTTGGAAAATTTTACTAGTCAAGGAGTCATGCATGCCTGTTTTCTCATCCTTTACTTGTTGTGGAGCAGCTGCATTTCAGAGTTGTTAGGAAAGAACGGTGACTACATATGGAAGAGAACAAAATGAATATATCAGTATTTTCAGTGGAGATTAAATCTGAAAATAAGCAAGTAATGTGATGCTCGTTGTTGCAAGGAAGAATAGGAATTCAAAAATTCCCTCTCTATTGGTGCACAGACTCATAAAGCTTTTCCACAGACAAATCTTTTAACACTGGACATTTTTGGCAGGTGGAGTTGCAAGGACAGTTCTTTTACGGTTCTGCCAGTTTCTTGGTGTTCAGGAACTGCAGCAGTGAACCACTCAGGTCCCAAATGCACTTTTCTCCATTGGAGTGCCATTCAGTCAGGTCAGAGAGCCTCAAAATTCCAGTCCCACTCTCCCCAGCCCTTCCTGCTGTCCTTAGAGAAGGAAGAAGTCACTGCACCCTTAGTAGGATTATGATGAGCTTTAGTTTTCCATGGCAGTAGATGAGGTGTTTGGTGTTACACAGTGCTACAAAGACATGAGCAACTAAAGGAGGATGGAATTCCTCTCAACCAGGTGGCTGAAAAATCCCCAAAACAGGCCAAGTATGACATTGCCAGGTGGGAGTCACTGCAGGGAAACAAACCCAGGACTGAAATAACTTCTGCACTGAGGTGCCTGTGTATAATCCCTGACTGTACATTAGCCTAAATCTTCTCTTCAGAAGATCTGAAGGAGATAAAGATTTAGTCATATTTTATACAGCAGTATAGGGACTGGAGAACTCATCCTGAAAGCAAGGAAAAGGGCTGTGTGCTGTTCTCACCCAGAGGGTGAGAGGAGCTCCTCCTGGCTCTCCATCTAACCTGTCATTAGTGACTTCCCCAAGTTCTGGAGAGGCTGTCTCATCAGAACTACCTTGTTTAATGTTACCTTTGTCCCTCATCCAGCTTCTTGAAGAATCTCTCTCCTTGTTTCTTCCATTCATCCCGTCTCATTCACCTCCCACATTTAAAGAGGTGACTCTTACAGCAGAGATCTGATTCGGATGTGATGAACTTAACTCACATAAATTATATAATTTATCAAGTTATAGAGGTCCCTTTTCATTCATCAGCACCCCCAAATCTTTCCCCCCAGAGCTGCTCTCAATCCATTCTCCTTCCAACCTGTATTTGGATTGGGAATGCAACGAAGCCTGTCTGTTGTATCCACAGGGTATAAGTAACCCAGTGAATTGTAATGATGGTTGTCCTACATATCGTGCTCAGCATTTTGCTTGTTCTTATATAAACCAACCTGCTCTTCCTATTGGTTTTTACTGTTAAGTGTTCCTCATCTTATAATATGTTTCAAAAAAACCTTTAGATGAAAGCATTTATCATGTTGAAATGTTTTTATCAACAAAAGGGAAGTCATCTGGTATCAATATTTAGTAAATAAGTATGATTTAGCAATACCAAAAATTTTTTTTCCCTATTTTTGTGACTGTCTTTTCTTGACATGCACAAAGTGCCAACAATCTGTTTTTCTATTGTAGCTAATGTTTTCTTATACATGCTTTTTGATGGCTGTGGTCTAAAAACATCTGCTCATGGACAGGATCACTTGGGATTTTTGTTGCTTTTTGATTTCCACTTCAGTCTTTGGAGTTTAAATAACGCCCACTCACCTGACAGCATCAAAACCAAACCAGAACAAAAGCCCATCTGCTGTGGGTGAATTTCCCAATGCACAGCTGACAGCAGATCTAGAAGGGAGCTGAACTTGGGGCCAAGACCAATGCAGCTTTTTTTGTAGAGCTCATTTGAATCCAGGGCACATCAGGAGAAATCCTGGCACTTCACACTGAGTGAGGAATGCAAAACTGGATCAACTATATTCTGGACTAGGTTTTACAGGTTATATAACCTGTCCAGAACACTGAGGTCAGTGTCTTTTCCCTTGTGAAATGTTCATAAGATCTTTGATTGGCCACAGGCCACCAGGGGTCAGGTTTATCTTTCTCAGCAGTACAGGGCCTCTTTGAAGCACGTTGGGCACTTAGTGGGAAGATGCTGTCTTCTGGATCACTACCGCCCTTTCACTGCAGCATCCAGCAGTCCTTTGAGATCACAGCTGCCATCCAGATTTTAGCCACTCTGAGCCTGCATTGCTCTACAAAATCTGGAGAGATGATAACCTAAGTTTGTGTAGTGTCTGAGTTGTAAGTGCCTCACAATTTCAGAAACCTTTAAATCAATGGCTGATAAGTAGGTTCTTTACTATGCAGGCAGGCTAAAATTTCCAAAATATACACAACTTCCAGAGTACAAGTACAGCTTTCAAGACACAACTAGATAGATTAAACTGAGTTAGCTAGTGAAAAGGTGAAAATGTATAGGGAACTTAGATGTCATATAAGAAAGTCTGTCTCTTCAGTCTGAATGCTCCTTCTTAGATACCTAACTCTATGGTCACAATGAAACAGTTTCACAAAATTTGCAGGAAATATAGAAAATTATACGATCTAGAGAGCCATTACAGTTCTCCGAGGAGAGAAATTCCTTATGGATCAACGTGGAGGCACTGGCAGAAAAATGTAAACTTCAACTCAGTGTTGGTTATCAAACACAAGACAGAGGCTCTTTAACTTTTTTATTGTTATGGACTTTGAGTTATAGAACAGCAGAATCTAGATC
>JAYDZK010000202.1:60944693-60958290 GCA_034509185.1 Euphonia xanthogaster | reverse complement strand
GCAGAACATTTAGTTCATTTCATGAATATCATCCCTTGAATTCAAGGTACAATTAAGTTCATCAAATGTGGGTGTCTACTTTTAGAGAAATAATTCTGTGTATTTTATTGCCATTAATATTAAGATTAGCCTGGATGCTTGAGTTGCATGTAGACATGTCCTTTGCAACTACTTATGGCTCAGTCCAGTTGCACACATATGGATCTATTGCCATCTGAGCTGCATTCTATCTGGCCTGCAAAAGGGCACTGGCACTGCAGAAGAGCATAGCTCTCTTATACACCCCATTTTTCCTGGCAGCCTTGCAAACATCTTGAATATATTAAAGTGCTAAAAATCACAATCTGCACTGATACTTAGAAAGTTGAATACAGACCTTGAAGTTAGGGGAGAGGAATCGCATGCATTGTGTTTTGTTTCATTTGAGAGCTTGAACAGGATTTAGTTCACCTTTCACAGAAGACACCCTCAATCTTTCCCTTTGTTTAGATGGGAATCAGGTAAACTATATAAAGTAAAGAGACTGAATAGCCCTCCAAACTGACACTATCCAGACTGCATTATTTCATTTCAAATAAAAGCAAAGCTTGTCAGAATCAAAACTTATGTTTATCTAATGGCTGTTTTTTATCTCAGTCCTGTAGATTGATATCTGCATCCCTGATAAATCTGGTGTAGTGGATTCTAGATATGTATCCAAGACCCAGATTTTATAATACTGCCAATGAAGTTTGATTCAGTTAGTGAGCTCCAGAGCTCTGTAGTGGGAACTTATTTTGTAGTCCCAGTAAAGGAAAAGCAGGTCTGGCAACTGAGAGCTGAGGGCTGGGATAGGGCAGTCACCACAGAAGTTACAGTGGAGAATTGTTGTGCAGTGAAAAGATGTTGCTGTGATGGGTTCTGATTAACATTTTCAGGAATTTCTATCAGACATTGAACATCCACACTGCTTACCAGATTCAAAGAAATTGGAGAGGTGTCTAGAGCATTCCTAAAGCATGCTGGACAATCCAGCATATCCACTCTCTCATAGCAGTGGAGGTATTCCTGCTGACTCCAGCATCAACAGGAGAGGGATTCAAAGCCCACTTCTGCTGCCAGAGCTCTCAGAGCAGAAGCTCTTTACAACAAAAAACTGTGCATTTATGAGTTGAAATACAATACATGTCGTTTTCCTGTTAAAACTTCCTTACACATATAAAGCTTTGCTTCTTGGCTTGCATGCAGTTGTCCTGTCCTGACCAAGCTGGATATTGAGCTGCCTGTTCTCTAAAAGAGCCCATGACCATCCACACTGTTGATATCTTTATGCCAAATTCTTTTGATGAGTTTGTTTCACTAGGCATTTCATGTACACACAGAGAACAGTGACCAGCAGGCATCTTACATTAATTAATTTATTCTAAATTCATTCAGAGACTTGAAAGATATGCTTTTAGAAGGAGACTAATATCTCTTTTATTTTGTGTGTTGTAACTGTTTTTCAAATTTGGCTTCCCTTAGACAGCAGAGGGAGTAGAAGAACGTGTGGGGTTTATGAATTGTCGCGAGCAAACTTGTGTTTCATCTTTTCAGCTAGATTTTCACATTTGAAAATAACATCTGCTCCTTCCCTCTTTCTCAGCAAGTCTTTTTAGAAAGAGATTAGATGCAACCATTTTTTAAAATCCCAATATAATGAAACAGCTGAAAGAGAAGCTTAAAAGAAGGCAACTGAAAAAGAAATATATTCCCCACCATGATCATAACTCATAGCTATGTGTTGTGAGAATTCTAACAAGCTAATCCGTCTGGTTTTGGTTTTCAGTCACAGATGAACTAACAGCCTCTCATTTAAGTTACTGCATGGAACCACTGTGAGCTTAAGAAGCATTAGTCATTTTATTTGCATTCAAAGGTTTGTGTTTTTTAAAATGTAAGGAATATCGCTTCCTTTAAGAAAGGAACATATCCTGCATAGCAAGGATTAGCAGAGAGGCAGAAAAATATGTGTTAGCTAAAAATTGATTACATAGGCTCATTCGGGTTGGGCAAGGATCCTTCTGTGTCATCAATTCCATTCCACTGCACCATCATCAAACTGATGATACCAGTCAGATTGTGGGATGGAAGAAAGTATAATTTCAGAAAGGAAGAACCTAAAATTATTTCAGTGTATGTATATGAAATTAAGGACCTTGAACTGTTCTGATCTCTCTACTGTAGAAAACACAAGCAAGATTTGCAGTATTTTTGCCAACTTTCTCTTTAATACCCTCAGTGTGATATCCATTGATACACATTTTAATTCTAAATATTTGTTGTTTCTTTTCTCACTGTTTCTTTCAAGAATGTTACAAAAGGTCCTTCAGGAAGTAGTTATCAGCAGATGACATGAGATTTAGCAACCATGCTTTTGCCACATAGCAAAGAAGGTAATATAGGGCCTTCAGCTTGTCTGCTTCATTAAGGCTTGTAGAGGTTAATGAAAACTTCTAATTGTGGAAATACGCTTCTATTCAAGGGAAGCCATACCATAAGGAAGCACCTTTGTTCACAACAGACTTCCTTTTTCAAGAACTCACTCAAGTTTGTTGTACTTTTTACACTACTTCCATTTGGCATTGGGTCAGGCCTCTTCAATGATGAGTTTGAAACCCTCATAGAGAGGAGAATATTCTATGCATTAATAATTCAAAGAAATTACCATGCTACAGTGGAGCATAGCTGTAAAATTTTGCTGTAGTAGGAATTCTAGTCTTTCATTTTGGTTTTGACCTAGAAATTATCTGACATGCTATAGACAGATAAATTGTTGCCATTTTTTGTTTGAATATGTTGTTTGAAATAAGCTCAAGCAGCTGTTTTTCAGTATGTTTTCTATCTTTTTTTTTAATATTAGTCTCATTATCCCTTTCTCCAGTGATATCACTATAGATTTCATAGGAAGGCAGAGATTATCTTAAAAAAACTTTGAACTATATTATCCCTAACTCACTGGCAACATGTCCTTCATTTCTCAGATGGATAAAGCAGGGCTCAGCTGGGCTTGGGAGGGTGTAATTAATTCAACACATATCTAAGTCAATATATATCTTGTTTTCCTGCAGATAGAAAACCAATCACACAGGGTTATATGGCAATACACCCCAGACTCTTACAATGTAGGATACTACATTTCCCAAAGAACCATAGGATAACAGCTTTGTTCACAGGAAGCATTTTTAGGACATCACTGTGTAAGGTCACAGGGAAAGAGTCTTTGCCTTCCTCCCCAAAAAGTTCCTGAAAAAAATTCTTGTGCATAACTTGGGTCAAAGATGTCCAGACTGTTGAATGGAAAGACAGAACAAAACAATTTCTGTGGCCAGAAAATTTCTGTGAAATAGTGCTATGTTTCCATGCTACTTCCATGGTACTTATGATGATCATTTTATGGGGTTTTATTTTGGTTTGTTTGCTTGGGTTTTTTTAATTATGTGGCTTTTTACTCATTTAGAAGCTTCAGTATGGTGTGATTTTTTTCTGTGGCCTACATCTATCACTAGCTATTGTTTCTAATTCTTAGTAGTTCTGTCACATTTTCTATTAGACTATAACATTTTAGGGAAGAGGATTATGGTCTTCATTCTAAAGAGATAATTTTGTCTACACACATGAGAGTATATAGACATATGTGTGAAGGAATTTCTTTCCAGACCACTGGGAGCCATTTTTGGTTCTCTTTACAGGCTTTGAGGATATGTTCTTTGTGGTGTCTGCTCTGTTACACTTCAGGTAACACTGGTAGAGTCCCAGAAGCTGTTTATGTGCAAGGTTAGAAACTCATTTACACAAGCTGTTATTCTCCCAACCAGCTTCATAATTATCTCCTACAGAAAAACGGGATTTGTTTTGCTTTTCCTTGGGCCTCATGACACAGGTCAAGATTTTCCATGGACAAATACAATCAGCACTGGTATAATTTCATAATTCAAAATGGCTCATAAATCCACAGAAATTTTCCATTAGTGAGAGTTAAATTTACCTCAGAAATCCATTTTTATGAAAGCCACAGACAAAATATTCTTGAAGTCATTTCCTTTTATATGCATGGTAATAGCCACTTTGCCTAGAGGTGCATTTGGAATTATTGAATTTTCAATTTAAAATTTAATAAAACCGCAACTTATTGATCTCACTCTTCTTTCCTCAAAGTTGCTGGTCCTATAAAAGAAGAAAAATTCTGCACGTTTCTAAACTCAAAAATTATACTAAATATTTCATTTTCCCAGTATTTTATAAACTTTACTTGGTCAACAAAAGGAAAGTAATTTTTAATTTAAAAATAACATTTTAAGAATAATTTCCAATCTGTACTGCTTATAGTAATGGGCTGGTTATTCTTAATAACAGAACCAGGACCACATTCTGCCTTATGGCACATAAGGGCAAACATGAAGGTTGGAAACCACAGCCTTAGTGTTGTCTTTTCAGTCCACTGGTCTCAAGCAAAAATATGGCTATCCATTGAAATTAAAGTAGTTCAGCAAGAGTAATCAGAAGATAGTAATTAGGATCAAGGTCTTGTGACAGGTATATTCTATAAATAACAGCAAAGAGAAATAAAAAATGTATGCCGTCATTAAAAAAAATTCTATTGCTAAATTATGTCTAGCACCTGTGGAAGACAGCAGTCAGCACCCAGCCTATAAATTTAACATTTTTTGTTCACATAAGCAAGTCTCAGTTCTTGCAGACTTGGTTCTGAGCTTTGCCATTACCTCACTGAGGATTTGTGCTCACTGGTGTGTTTGTGTTTGTGCAGCACTGGAAATTTTTTTTTCAGCAAGTATGAGAAGAAAGCCTGCATGTTTTTCAGTTTTGAAAATATTATCCTTGGCAATGAAAGTGATAAACTGAGTGGCTGAAAATGGTGTACTTTCTAGGGTATTTCTTGGTTTATACCTGAAATAGGACACCAAACTCAATTACAACAAATCTCTCAGGCGACAAAATTAGCACAGTAGCATGAGCTCCGCGAATTAATCATAAGAAGGCTCTCATTAATCTAGATTTTTGGAGTCACGTAGTGATACAAATAATTTATTGCACATATTACTGATTTGATACCATGGAATGGTTGTGTGCACCTTTATAACTTTTACAGTGTTACTGGAGAAATACTGTAGTCACTGGAAAAGCAGTTGTGCTTTAGTCTTCAGGGTGCTTGCCTGAGTTTTCATCAGCTTCAAACCACAGTGCCCGAAGCTGAAAGGCCAATATAGGACAATCAACAGTCATTTGGATGTGTAATGTAAGTTTCCAACACTGGGATCATTGTGCTTCACACACAACTGAGACGCAGCAAAAGCAGGTATATGGAAATTGCCCCTCTGTTTTACAGGTGGGACTTCTTCTTTCAAAAAGAAAAATTTTATTCCAATAAGGACCTGTGTTTGGAACTGCAAAGCCCACATATGATTATCTGGGACCTTTGGATAAATACTAAGATATTCTGTAAGGGTATCCATCAGTTTGTGGGAAGCCACAAAGCCAGAGAGGCCCTGTGTGATTTCACAGTCTTACTGACCTGTTTGAAACATTCTATTACAACTTCCTCCATTTCCTATTACCTCCTCCCCAAAACTAACAGTGCCTGATGATCAAAGAGGGCAACCTGTTGCTATTACTCTTTTTAAAAGACTGATTTATTATGGAAGTTTGAAACTGCTTTCTGGATTGAGATGTCAATCAAAATAAACAAAGGAATATCTTGTTAACAGATTCTGATGGGACTTAGATTTGAGGTTTGAGCTATTCATGATATAGAAACTAAGGTTATACCACAGGAAGAACATCAGTCAGGAGAATCCAATGGCCAAAATTGTAAGTGTCTCTGGGTTTCAGATTGCTTTAAGCAGTTGATAAGCATGAGTTTGGAGTTCTGGAGCTTTGGTGTCAGGTGCTGAATATCTGACCACTCATCTGTCTAGCTCACACAATAGTACTTCAAAGTATTTTCATTGAGGGCAGTGGAGAGAAAAGCGATGTAAGCCAGAAGAAACAAATGACAAGAAGATTTACTGGAAAATATTGTGTCATGCTTCTCTCACTATTACATCTGATTCTTCATGATAAATGTTGTAAAATTTTGCAAGTAGTTTAATTTTTCAGTTACCATTAGGGAGTCTTACATTCAGCTGAAATAAAAATCTGCATATGAAACAATTCTGCCTATAAAAATGTTTTAGTAGTGGAAATGAATTTCTAAGCAGACCAGTAACATGCTATTGATGTAACATTTCTGTTCTAAATTATGGGTTTATAGTCCAAAATGTTAGTGACAGCTGTTCATTAGCCTACACTCCTCTTTCAGTCTTATTTCCCAGTGGACAGGCATCCATAGCAGAATCATCAGTCTTGGTAAGTAATTGTTTCTGCATCAGCCTGGAGACTAAACTATCCTCCCATAAACTGAGAAAGCCTTTTAGCATCATGTGTTTCATGCTGTGCCTGTGCTGTGCCTGTACAGATAAAGAAATTATGTCTGTCTCTTTTGCTGTCATATCTACTTTCATTCACAAGCACTAAGCTTGTCTGAGCACAAGAATAATACAATGGAAAAGTTAAATCTTCCAAAAAGATTTTTTTATTGTTTAGCTTGGGTTTACCAAAGCCCATGCAGTCACTGCAGGATACGTCATTCCTTACTAAGCATCTATCCAGTGTTTTGGTATAACCACCATTCAAAATCTCTCCTGAGCTCTTCAACCTGATTTAATCCCATGACACTTACAGCTTTGTCACTGGTCAGAAGCACATTAGCATTGACAGTGCCAAAGATATGGCTATAGCCTAAAAAATCTGAAAGAAAACAGGTTTCCCCTATCTCTTGCTCTAGTGATGTATGCATGGTTTATTCCTACAGAGCACAACCAAGTGAAATAATGCCTTTTTAGTTAGTGGCTGGACAGCTAGACATGAAAGAGTCTGAATCACCATCTCCTTTGGCTTCTATCCACTATAGTCTGGGACATTTACAGATGGAAGGCTTCTGATCCCTCCAGCTAAAGCTGGTCTGTTTTTTCAAATTAAATCCTGAAAGCATGCAAATGCAAAAGATCAGATGGATCCCTAGGGATCTAGTGCAACCCTAGTGCCCTGAGGCAGAATACCTACAGCCAGGACACCAAATATTAAAAAAATATTTGTCTAATTTGTTTTTTAAAAGGGCAATGAATGTGACCCTCTGTATGTGATAGATCTTGGTATTTTAATGAAATACTCCTTCTATAATGAAAATATACAGTATAAATTGTTTTCCTTTCCCCTGCAGATGAGAGGAGCTATCCTCTTTGTAAAAGGCTTTTACATTGTCAAGCTTGTTAAATCTGCCCTCAGTCTGTTCTAGACTAAACAAACATTGCTCCTTCCACAAAGTTCATATTTTCTAAACTTCTTATCGGTTTTATTGTTCCTCTTTGTGCTCTAATTTGTCAACATGTTTCTTCTGTTGAGTTGTGCCTAAACTAGATACAGTCCCAAGATCTCACCGGACTGAGAATAAATTTATCTCTGTTGTTCATGACACTTCTACTGTTTTGAAGCTTGCCATTTTTGTACTGCAGCCAAAATGTTTGTTAATGTCTGACTTGCCACCCATCACAATCCCCATCTGCCTGTCGTCCAGTTAGCTATTCCCCTTCCACATCTATTTTCCATAACACAGGCCTTTAACACAAGTTTCCTTTCTCAAAGAGATTTGAATTCTGATCCTGCCCTCAGTAGTGCATTTAGCCCCTATCAGTTTGCCATTAAAGGCAAATTATATACATCCAGATTTATTCAAAAGAAGCTAGATGTTTCAAATCCTTTCTATTTTGATAGTGTGAAGTCCCAGCTGCTTGTTTTCAAATTCTTTATAAATCACATGCTTACATCATGTATTCCTGTAAAAGAGGATGTGTGAAGTGACACTGTTTTACAAAATGTGTCATTTATGACTTCACCTTCATCCATTGTCCCATTAAAACACTTATCCTGGGAAGCTCTGACATGTGAGCTCAAGGACACTTTACCATCATCTTGGTGCTTCCTACTGCCAGTTTCATGCCAGTGGCAGATATTATGCCTTTGTTTTATTAAATCCCACTTCTGAGATCCTTTGCTGCTACAGGTTTCTCAAGCTATAAGGACAATGGCAATCCAAGTATTGCAAAATTGTCAAATCTAAACTGCAGAGACTTTGTGCTTTTCTGCTGGACTCTCTATAATAATAAAGAATTCCATCCAAGAGTAGGCTCTTGGGATTGAACCAAATTTATATGTTCTTTGGAAAAGGATGTGTGAAATAAATTTGTTACAAGACCTTTTCTTTTAATAAGTTCAATTATAAAGACATAAACCTCCTTCTAAGTCATGATTTAAGCCTCAACAATAATGAAAATTTATTTGCATGGTGCTTTATTCCAGAGATTTTATTAGTTTGTTTTCATTCATGAAAGATTAATTTAAAGGATGAACATTATTTTAATGTGCAGAAGAGTATAGATCAAATGAAAAATTATACTTTACTCCACCCAGCAAAGAGCTATACCTCCCCTTAGTAGACTGAGAATTTGAAAGGAAGAAAGGCTGGTTTCCGATGTTCTTTAAAATTGAAAACCCCCCCCCCCAAAAAAAAAAAACCAAACATCTGAATTTAACCCATTTTGTTTTCCACTGTTTACTCAGAAGTATTGCCTCGAGATATGGATTATTTCAAGCATTGATATTCCACCATACCCTATAATACAGGACACAGAAACTAAACATGATAGTAAAAATCAACAGATTCTTCTTTCTTATGCCTGAATTCAGACATTTGCCAAGATTGTGAACATATCTGAGATATTTATACTCAGCTCGCTGAACCTATGGATGTGGGGAACTCAAAGGTTGTCTTTGGTGCTTTATTCCATGAGTTCTAACAAGTGATTGTGTTTGTTTCATGTATCTTCCATAGTGTCCCAATCTTCCTTGCATTGTATGAAAATAAATTTTTCAGTCAACTCAAGCAAAATAAAAACAGGGCTAAAATCTTAACCAGAATTATACGTTTGCAGAAAAATGAAAACTTGAAGAATTTCTGATCTGCAGTAAAGTAATAAAGGTACCTAAGAAATGGAAAACAGGCATATTCTACATAATTTTAATTCTGTAATCTTTTTGTAATTCCTTAGGTACTTTTCGTGTACATTTATTACCGAGGACTTCCTATGGAAATGTAGCTAATGAATTATGGTGTCTTATTGGCGTGCACATCTTCAGTTACCAGTTTGAGTCTCTTTGCTTAAACTGTGTTACCAGTAGCTCAGGAGTGAGTTTAATGGCTTTATCTTTAGTTGCTATGGCATAACTAATCAATGCCATGACAAAAAATACAAATTTTGAAGATGCAGTGAAGATATTAAAAATTCATTGCTATCTTGTGCTTGTCCAATGCACAGATTTTTTTTTTCTTTTTTTTTCTTTTTTTTTCTTTTTCTTTTTTTTTTGTTTTTTTTTTTTTTTTTTTTGTTCTCTGAAAGAACTGGATTGGATGCCTGATTTATTCTAGAGATTATGGTTGGTTTTTTTGCAGAATAGAAATAAAGTCATTAAAAGCAGTGTAATAACACGGTACTAGATAAAAAATAATGCAAAAAAGGAGGATCTACAAGTATCATGAGACTGGTTCTGCTATGTTGAAATACTCCAAACTACTTTGACCATAGTGGAGAATATCCCACACGCATTGGTACTGTAATTAAAGCCTAGATGCATATTAAGTTAGATCTTTGCAGAGTATTTTAAATTACCTGAGTGATATTGAAAATACATGTGCTTGCCTAATCAAAACCTTTATATTAAGGTGTTTCAGCTTTAAGTTAAAATTTCTGAAATTACAAAAGAATGAGGGAAAATATGGCTTGATGCAACTTTTGAGAAATAAAGATCATTCTGTTTGCCTTATATTTTCCTGTAGTTCAGGAAAACTGAAGGCTTAGTTTTAAAATTTCCTGACTCCCCAGTACTGAAAATTAAATGAAGAATAAAATCAACCTGTCATTGATAGTCTCTCATGCAGTATAACTGATAGACCAACTGTGGAAAGTTTATGCATAAGATGACAAATTAAGGAAGAATCCAATCAGAAATTGTCAAACTCATATTCCAGTGAAATCATCCAAATATTAGCTTCATGGAAGTGTAAACAAAGCAGTCAGTAACTTGGCTTAGGAACTGTGGAATGGGAGAAGACTCTAATTGCAGAAATATGAATTAGCCAATAAAGGATAATGGATTTTTTCATATGAGAAAAAAAAATCCTGTAAGGTCTTGAACTACAGGGAAAGTGCAAGACTGGTTTTAAAGCATGCACTTGTGATCTTCTTCCAAAATCAGACCTCTCCAATGGGTCTTATAAACCAAATCCTGTAAAATGTGTCCCACTCTGCAGCCCACTTTCCAATAGAACCTTTAATATTTTGTAGAGCAGTAAAGGAGAGGGAAAGGTCATTGAAAGGAAAAGCAAGAAGGATGTGTAGGAATATACCAAAACTTTTACATCCTGTGGAGAAGTGCTCCTCACGGTTTATTGCAAACACAACCATGAGGAAATCTCTCCCCTTCATCCCTGCCCACGTAACCCACTTCTCCAGACTCTCACATGGGAAAACACGCACCAGAGCTGCTCCCAGATGGGAGGAAGATCCAGTCTCTCAGCCCACATTCACTGTTTCCATGATTCCATTCAACTTGAGCCCTTCTGCAGGACCTCAGCATTCAGATTTTATCTCCCATGGCAAGAGAATGTTGTGCTATATATAGACCTTGAGCCAATCTTAAATTCTGAATTTGACCCAGATCTACAGCTTTAATTTAATGGAACTTGGCTGATTTATGTGAACTGAGAATGTGGCTTATTGTCCAAATCAGAATTCCATGTCTCAGCAACTGAGTAAAATAAAACCTTAACTTGTGAACGCAGAGGTCCAAAGGCAGCAATATAAATATTTTTAAATGCTCAAAGTTTATATTGGATTTAACTTGCTATAAACCATATCCAGCATAGAGGATTAGTTTATAAAAAATAATTTTAAAATAGAACACAGTTCAGAAAAGATCAACAAATACATTTGGGTAATCATGGTATAGATTTTAAAGTAAAGCTGATGAGCACTAAAAAAGCAGTTTGCAAAACTGCAGATATTTGCAAATTAACAAAGAATAAAACCATAGAGAAATGTGCTCAGTGCACTGCTTTTAAATTTTACCCCTTGCCAATTAGAAAGGATGTGTATAACAAAAAGCAGCAAAGCATTCTGAATCCAAATAATTGCTGTGACTATGGGAGACTGGACATTATGTAGTAGTACCTTCAAAAGTAGTTTCCATGGCATTTTTTCCTCATTTTGAGAAGAGGATAAGCCTTGTTCATACTTATCATAGCTTTTCTCTTACTTTCTCTTGGAAGTCTTGTTGGTTTCTTTGCTTCACCCTTTTCAGGGCACAGAGTGTGCACATGGCAGGGCCTGCTCACCCCTGCAAAATTCAAGTAGATGAAGCTTGCTCAGCAGGCACAGAATTTTGGTAGCATGCTTCAAAGCATCTTTCCTATGCAAGTTAAAATTTTTTAAAAGCTTATGACAGGAATAATTTTCAAAAAGAGGAAACACAGTGTTAAAAAAAACAAACCCTGGCTTTCCTGGCAAATCAGTGTTCCTGGTCACTAAAGCTTAATAGTGAACAGGTAACCAGACTTTTCACAGTCTAAAATAAACATTGACCAATTAGTACACTTTTCTCTAGACTCATTCTTAGAAATAAGGTTGATTTTTTTCCAACCTTAACTGGTATGTGGCAGACACCCAGAAACCAGCAAGAGCAATGAAAAGCCTGGCAGGCATAAAAGTAAAAACGATGTCTAAAAAAGGAAAGCAATAGAGCAAACATAACGGGCAAAAGATGCAATAAGAACAACTTTTCTCTGATTTAGTAAGAAAATGTGTCATCTTTTTAATGACCCAGAAAGTCACAGATGCAACTTTATATAGATTGATCAACTGCTAGGCAGAAAAGGGAAATACATAACAGCAAAGTGATTCTACACAAAAATTCCACTGTGATAGAAGAAAAACTGTGTAAGAAACAAAGTCTTCAATTAAAATTCATTAGTAAAGGACAGATTTTTAGGCTAAGATACTTCTTGACACATGCCTCAATTTTCTTGAAATTTCCTGCAGTTGCAAATACTTCAAACTTTTAAGAAACCTGTAGTTATAAAGAAGTTAAAATAAATGGGATATTTTGGACAATAAAGTAAGAATAATAATCATCTAATTATCATTATTTCATGCTGAACAACTTATTTACTCAGCTGTATGTTTACATGTAAGACTGCTGTTATCTCTGGTATGCAGGAAGAACAGAAAAAAGAACTTTTATACAGTGTATAATTGACAGACCTACAGCAGAGCATAAAAGAAAAACAGTTTTCAGATTACTTAGTAAGCAATTTATAAGTGTTTTCTCTTGAGTTCAATTCATCAGTACCAGAATGTATTTTAACTATGTCTTTCTACAACATAAGTCTTGACCAATATGAGACAGATTCAAGATTTAAAGGAATTTGCAGTGCATATCACTTTAATCTACCAAGGAAATAGCTACAGATTTATGCCAAGAATTAAAAAGTCAATAAGAAATAATTTCTGGGGAATAGCTTCACGGATAGTGTGGATGCATTTATTTCACTATTCTGTGTCTACAATTCAGGTGTTTCTCTATGGTTAGTACTAATTTTACAGGAAGTTCCACTTTATATGAGGAAAAGCTTCTTTACTGTGCAGGTGACAGAGCACTGGAATAGGTTGCTCAGGGAGAATGTGGAGTCTCCCTCACTGGAGATATTCAAGAACTGTCTGGACACAATCCTGTGCAATGTGCTCTCAGCTGACTCTGCTTGTGCAGGAAGGTTGAGCCAGATGCCCCATGTCCAACCTCACCCATTCTGTGATTATATGAATATCAACTCTGAAAACATAAGACAAATCCTGACCACATTTTACATTTATGCTAAAATTTAAGTCTAAATTAAAGAAGGGAAGACTGAAAAGGGATCTGATTAATGCATATAAATATCTCAAAGGCAAGTGCCAAGAGGATGGTGCCAGACTCTTTTCAGTGGTGCCCAGTGAGTGACAGGATGAAGAACAATGAGCATGAAATACAACACAAGAACATGAGGGAGAACTTCTTTACACTGAGGATGGCAGAGCCCTGGAACAGCTGCCCAGGGAGGTCATGGAGTGTCCCTTTCTGGAGACATTCCAAACCTAGACATGTTCTTGTGTAACCTGCTCTAGGTGACCCTGTCTGGCAGGGGGTTGGACTAGTGATCTCCAAAGCCCCCTTCCAATCCTACCAGTTCTGTGATTCTGTAAATTGGGAGTGAAATTGCCTCAATAAACAACAGGTTGTTGAAGGCTAAAGATACTTTTTAAAGGATGTAGACTAAAAGTGATTAATTTACACTTGAATTTTAAGGAAATACAGATGCTTTGCTGCATTGCCACTAAAGAACAGTGTATCTGGATTTAGAAGGTTTTAGATC
>JAYDZK010000202.1:60928578-60944593 GCA_034509185.1 Euphonia xanthogaster | reverse complement strand
TCTATGTTATTAGATGGATAAGAATTGCTAAGAGAAATTACAGAAAAATATAGAAAATAACTTAGGGGGTTGCTGTATCACAAGACCTAAGTCCCCAATTCTCCTAAAAAACCCACCCCCACCCATTCATGACCAAAGGTCAAAGTGCACAAGAATTCCAGAAAAGGAGCCAATGTTAGGCTTCACATTCAGTTTGAGTCATTTCTTGTGTGTTAACTTGCACCTCCTAATACCCATCTGCTCTTTCTCTTGTTTTTTGATATTACAAAATCCACACTGTTATACTGGCAGTGGGTTAAATCTTCTTCTGGAGGGAGAGAAAGAAACAGCTGTGTTGAACCTCAAACATGCACCCATGGCTTATATTAGCAAAGGCAGGCACACAAAAATGTGTCTTCATCTTAAACAAAATGTAAACAGGAGGATAATGGTCCATGATTCTTTGTAAAGTCTTTCCCCAGCTTGGGAATGGATTGGATCCTGAGAAGTTTGTCTCTCTGTCAGTGTATAACCTGACTGATAGAACAAAAGTATCTAATACCAGCCCACAGTGTTAAATATACTTCAGGAAAGATTCAGAAAGAACTAGGGTTATATTTGGAAAAGCAAAAATGCTCCGTTTATTATGCTCATTCCAATTTCCAAAAAATTAAATATTTTCCATGCAATGGTGAAATTTCCTTCTGTTGACTTGGCAAAGAAACAGATTTTGAACAGATTTTGTACATCTGCTACATCAGGAAAAACACCTGCTGACAATTTTTGAGAGTTTCCCAGCACATAACTCTCTAGAGTAATTCAGCATCTAAATGGCATACAAGTTTACATAATATTGTAAGTCAGAGTAATTGTGTTTAAGTTGCCTTTTCATGGAAAGATACAATCCCTTTAGTATGTCAGTGCAGAGGCAACTTAATCTGCCACCCAGTGATTAAAATGCCAGAGCTAGACAAATATTTGTGAAATTAAACATTTTTCTTACCTTCATTATCTGAAATGGCCAAATGAAGGCAGCAAAAGGAGCAAAATATTTAAAGGAACATTTCCTGAGCACTCAGCAGAGAATAACGCCAGCCAAGAAATTTGTATTAACTGGTAAAGCAGCTACTTATACCAATAATACTAATATAAAATACCAAAATTTTTGGTAGAGCTTCAGAAAAAGTTCTCGGTTCCTTAGGTAAGGTATTTTGAATGTCACTGCTTGTACTGTAGCACCAGGCTCATACAAAGAATTCATGGAGCATTTCTCATTGAAAAACAAGTAGATGTCAAAAGCTGACCTCGCTTAAAAATAATACCGGGAGTTTTGAGCATGTACCTCATTGAGCAGTTTTCTTCTCTACCACAGTACCCTACACTTGCACAGCAGTTTGCCTGTTACAAAATAAATCTGCATAGTACCTCAGAGCAGCCAAGTTTCTCTAGATTGTGGATAAGTCAGTTAAAGGCGTTTCAAAGTACCTTAGAATTATTATCTTCCATTTATTTTCTCCCTGAAAGTCCTCTTTTGCTTTCTTAGAGTGTATTTCCCTTGCAATAGATGCTGACTGCTGAAAGCTCTGTTTTGCTTGCCCTGGTAAAGGGTCTTGAAGAGTTTTAGCTCATCCGTTTCTAGAGGGTTTATTTGAGTGAGTCATGGGGTTGTTAGGGCTGGTTTTTTGTTTCTTTTAAGAAATTTTAGCTGGATGGGAAGGGTATCGGAGAAAGTGGGATGCTTTTCCAAGTTCGTGGATTCCTTTGTTATCAGGCGGGCGGGAAGGCACTGATGCGAAGCTAGACATTGCCACCCCGTGGCCAGAGGCGCTCGGCTGGCCAGCGCTGGGGCTCAGACACGGAGTCCTCAGACCAAAATAGAGCTTCAGGGTCCTGGAAAAACGCAAAGGGGGCTCAACTTCTCCAAGCAGGCCAAAGTTGCAAAAATGGGGACATGTAGCCCTGACATCTATTACTCCAAAATGAACTGTTTGTCCATGAGAGGGGACAGGACTGCCCTCCCTTGCAGAGGCACACACAGAACATGTAGAGTTTGGAGTGTCTTTTTATTGAACCAGGAGAGAGGGAGAGGATAGGCCCCTCACTGCCTGAGCACAGTACTCTGTGTTTTCCTCTTTGGAAAAAGCTTCTACAGGAAGACATCCTTTCCAGTAATTAAGTATTCTGTACCATAGTGCTGTCGCTACAGTTTCCTTCTCTGCAATCCCATTTTAAAAATGAAGGGGTAACACTTGGGAACATGTCATTTCTGGATGAGAAAGCACCACCAGCATCTGGCTCTATATCTGACAAGGTTCTACACCTGGAGCTGCTCACAGGCACCAGTTTGTACCAGTTCAGGAAGCAGAACACTGTTACTTCAAATCAAGCAGAAATACCTACAGTGTGTCAGTTCTTGCAGAGCTTTTAGCAGCTCAGCAGCACTTTTTGGCTCATTAAGAGTATCAAAATTTGCCACTGATCAGCTACATATTCTGGGTGGAAGCCCTCTAAATCTTCATGCACCTCCTATGTCTGTTTTTCATTTATCACTCAAACATCCCATTCCTCACTGTTTGTCTTTTCTTTTCTAACAAACAGACTCTGCAGAGATATGATTCTATACCCTATCTAGGAGGTATCTAGATTCCAGGCTGTTCAGCCATTTGCTTCACTATGCTGGAAGAATGTTCTACCAGTTTTCTGGCCAAAACTGATCATTTACATAACAGCTATGGGAAAACAGTTTTAGAATAATCAGATTTCTGTTCAATAAACACTTGCACCAGGAAGCTCATCAGGTAAGATTCATCTCCCATACCTCTGGAATTCCACATTGCAGACCATTCTCTGATACTAAAGAGACCAGGGCCACTTAACAGGTGTCTCCTGCAGGGATGAATCCTACCATTCCTCACCAGATGAACAGATTTATCAGTGTAATCCTGCTATCCAAATGCAGTTCCTCACAGAACTCAAATTCCTGATTTGCTGTTCAAGTGCATTAATTGTATTTGTTATCTCAGAATCATAAAATGATATTGTGCTCCCTGGAGGAAAAGATGGATTTAAAGATCAAACAGGTTTTGGAGCGGCTTTTAAAAATTAAACATGCCACTTATATATATAATAGAAATGCAGTTCTTTGAAATCCTCTGCCTGTGATGTACTTAGCCACATACAGTAGCAAAACATAATTCCCATGTCACCAGAGCAAGGAGAGAATTCAGATTCTGCCTTTCCAAAAACCAGATACATTTTAATATATTGCTCTACTGGCTTCAAGGAAATGGTTAAGAAATTCCATATACTATTTAATGCTTAAGCACAATTTAATACTAAAGGGTAAATTAATAATGTAGAAAAAGATTGCTATGAAAGCAAAAATTATGTGGAATCAAGGCAACAAGATGAAGTAGCCGTGCAAGAAAGAATATAGGCCTTATCAGCAGAATTGAATTCCAGATAAAGTGCAGCTTCCCTTCCCAGAATAGAGACAGCCTATGATTGCAGCAATCAGAATCAGCAAGAGGTTGTAAATTTAGCTAGTCTGAAAACCAAATGAAATGGAAGATCGAATGTCAAGCACTGAAAAGCAAGCTAATGAACAGAGAGCAGCATCTACAATTTTCACAGCTCTGAAGAGATCATACCTAGAGGTCCTTCTGTTGAGTTTTCAGGTCAAGAGCATGTGGGATAATTAATTTCCCATGCTTAATGGGACAGTATGACACCAGCATGAATCTGTCATCAAGTCATTCCTAAGACACCATTACACTAAAACTTTCAAATTTACTATGTCAGAAGAGAAAACAAGCAAACAAAATGTTTTTTGTGTAAAGAGCAGTCTAGAAATAGCAAATACAAAGTGTTTAATCTCGAATGCCCCTTTGCTTTCTGGACCTTGAGCTAAGAGCAGGACCATAGTGAGTTACCTTGACTAGCTATGTCATCACACTGCTTTCAAGGTAATTAAAAGGTCACAGTTATCATGATAGTGGCAATTATCTGTTATACAGACCATGGGAAGACTAAGGAAAAGATGCACTTCCCCTTTCCCTGGAGAGTATCTCAATTATATCTAGATCTATATATACAGAAATAGATATTTAATATACAAATAATACACACATACACATATATATTCTCTCCCTGTAGGAAATAAGTAAAACTGACAAAGAATTCTAAAGGACAAAAAGATGACAAAAAAATCAAATACCTGAATGTACACATAGAAAGAATTCAGAGCATGCTCTGAATGACAGATTTTAGGAAAAGAAAGATTCTTAGGCAAAAAAACCAAGGCAATGAGATTACACAGCTATAGAGTTCTTGAAAAAAAAATGAAGATGTGTTTTTTACCTTTCCCCAGACTTGACAATATAAACAAACATAATATGTAGCCAACAGCCCCATCTGGTATCTGAGACTGTACATGCAACTTCCAAAAAACATCCATACTTCCTTTCTTTGTAGTATCCCTTAAATATAAAATAAATCAGCAGTTTCTGTAGAGAGTTCTTGAGAGAATAAAAAAATATCATCTCAAAATGGACTTCTTTTGTAACTAAAGTGAAATAATTTTTTCTGAAAAATATTTAGTTCTATGTAACACAGTAGGAAAAGCTGTAATAAGGCATTGCAGGCAATAGTGACAGTTCTGAAAATGGCACTTAAATTGTCTTTGAAAATAGGGGAGGAAGGCCTTCACATGACCACTGAAATTCACAAAACTACTACTCACATTATAAGAGCCTTCAGTTCTACAAACCAGTTAGTTCTTAGTACAATATGTATGTAAGTTTTCTTGAATTAGAAGCTAAAGCTAGTTCCCATAAGTACTGCAGTAGATGAATTTGACAGAAAGTGAGGAATGGTGTCCGGGGAACTGGGTCAAACCAATTCTCAAGCCCACCTAACATGTTTGTGTAGATGTATTTACTTGATGTCAAAAAATGTAATAAAGCTAAGTTAGGCAAAGGAAGCCACAATTCATATTGAGTGGTTTTTCTGCTGTAACACTTTATTAAATATTTTTCATTGCATCTATGCATTAATCATTTTCTAATATCCATCAAGGCAGAAAGATACAGCAAAGAAAATTGTAGTTTTTAAAAAAATACTGTTGGGTTTTGGTTTTAGTTCACAGACTGATCCTTAACAAGTACAAGACTGTGTATCTTAAAGGCAATGAAACGTAATTCACTGTCATATAAACAGTTAATTTAGTCTGGGATGAGGAGCTCCACCTTACAGCACACAGATAATGAGTCATTGAATGCAGCTTGCATCCTCCTACAAAGCCAGTGCAGTATTTCCTTAGGTACTTCTGCAGTAGTTAGGCTGCATTTTCCAAAAATGCTTATGAACTCTTGTAACACTGATCAGGAGCTAAATTTATTCTCCTTACATTCAGCTCTGTTGCAAAGGTTCTTGCCTTTTGGTAGAAGAAGAGAGACATTTCCCGATCCATGAGGAAGTTGTGGTAGATCACAGCAAGTCTGGTGTAAATCTTCAGTTGAGCTTTTTTATTGCCCAGGTCCATGGCAGCAGCGAGTGCCAAGTGGTAATAGCCAGCTGCATCAAAGGGGTCCTGAAATAAGAGGCTCAAAGGTAGTAGAACCAGTGCCAGAGGACTGTAGAGGTCAGGTTTGTAAGTATCTAATAAAAATAGATTCTGAGGTTTTCCCACTTGACTGTTTACATTCCAAACACACAAAACCAGAAAATGGCAAAATCTGATTCTATGAAATATTACTCAATATAAAAATTAGCTACACAAGTTATTAAAATTTCTTACCTTAAGGTCATAGAATATAATATCTCCTAAGATTGAGTACACCTTGACATAATAGAGCGTTTCCTCCTCAAACTCCAGAGGAGAGGAACAGAGGGACAAGGCCTTTAAATAGAAGTGTTCAGCTAGTTCACAGTGACCCAAATGATGATGGATGGCTGCCAGGCGATGGTAAGCTATTCTTTCATTTAGCTGATTTCCTATTGAGATAACATAGCAGTCAGGATATGAACAAAGAGATTGACTACTCAAATCTATACTACTTTTTTAAAAAATCTATATTGAATTTGCTGAGCTTTTATTGAAAAAAAACCAAACACATTTGCTTAAGAGATGCATGGTCAAAACCTGCCCTTCAAGAAAAATCCTATGGAATTTCTGAATTTCCTCCCATAGGATTTGACAGTGCCTGGGATTTTAAGAAATAACTACATTCATCTCTCATGTATGTATTATTATATATATGTACATACACAATATGCATACTTACGAAGAATACAAATGAATTTTTATGAAAGAAAGAACGCTAATGGGAATAAAGACTCCCTTGACCATTCCAAAATATATTTTACATGAAAATTTACAACAAAAAGATTATTTTCAAACTGATCAAATTGACCTGTCTGTGCTTGTACAGAGGGTTAAGAAGGTTCTTAATCAGTTGAACAGCTACCAAATTTGAAGAACAGTCATTTTTAAAGAAGACCCATAATTTTTATTTTTTCCATCTTATATTGGCCCACAATCAGAGCTTTAGGCAAATCTGAAAGTACTCTCAAAAGCCTCTTAGGACTATTTTATTCATGAGTATTGTATCTTAGCTCTTAGAAGCACACTCAATTCGGACATAAAATTCCAGGTTTGATTCTGCACTTTACCACAGGTTTTCCATTTGATCCTAAGTTGAAGAGTAAGCAATAAATTGCTCATTCTTGAATTAGAAGCAAAAAATAGCAATTATAGTAGTGTTATGAAATCCTGGCAAGAAACGACTGAATGCAAGGGAAGAAAACTTGAAATTTAGAGTTCTGTTGTACTTTTAGAGGTATCACTCATACTCAGCTATAATGGAAATTGTTCTTACCTAATTTTACACTGAGGACGAGAGCTACTCTTGCATATTCCAGACTTTCCTCATAAGCCTTCAGATTCATCAGCAATTCCACCAATTTATTGCATAATCTGAGTTCAGTGGTTTTGTTGCCAGTCTGAACAGCAAGTGGAAGAGCCCTGTCCTGAAACACACAACAGCAGCTTAGATCTGGCTGAACCCCAAGATGTGCACTGACTCGCTCTCATTTATGTCAAATCAAGTGACTTCTGGTTTTGTTTTGCTCTTTGCTTAAAACAGCTCTTGCAACCAGAAGTGGATTTGAAACAGGTGATATCTACTAACACCATGACAAGTACTGACTGGGACAGTTTGCTGAGAGGGTCAGCTTTTGGGTCAGCATTTATGGAATACCTGCTATGGTGGGAGGTACATAACTATCAATGCAGCAGAAAAACTGCACAAACCCTGTAGAAAGTCACTGCTTTCTCCTTTTCCCAAGTACCATTGAAAAATATGTCTCCCGCAGCCTCAAACAATTCCATTCCTAAATTTGGATCTCCTGTGCAAAGAGCAGCATCCTGAGCAACCTGAAAAGTAAAAGAGGAATGGGGAAGGAAAGAAAGAAATTAAATCTTGTTTACTCCATGGTTTAAAAAATAATAGTAATAATAAGAAAAATCATAAAAATCATAATAATCAAGTATTAGTAATTTTAAAAAGATCATTTTATTTTCTTTCCTATTATAACAATGAGAAAGGCTATATTTGATGTGAACATGCTCCTTTTCAGTACCCTGTCTTTCTACAAGCCAGTGGCAGGTGCTAAAGAGGAAATAAAAACCTGATTACCTTTTTCTGGCAATAGTATCCTGCTATCTTTGTCAGCACATAACATTCTAAGAACATTCACAGAACATTCTAACTATATTTGATAGCTGCCACATAGTAAATTTGAATTAGATCAAACATATCATAGAAATAAATTCAAATTACAAGTTAGATATTGCTAACTGCAGATTTAAAAACTTGTGAACTGATTTCGGTAAATAAATGCAGGTCCACTATTCTGTTTTCATGGATAAAGACATGTCTTTTTAACAAAAAGGATTTAATGACAGTGCATGCAAAGCAAGAATACCAGGATCCTCAGTTATTGACAGAGAAAATAGTAATGAAAAATGTGCCTTTTACATAAGGCAAGGCTAAGAATCCTGCTGTAGCTTTGTCTTCTTTAGTTTTCAAATTGCATTCAGTTAATACAAGTCCTCCTTTCTACTTGAGCACAGAGGTGTGCAAGACACATGCCTCTGCTCTCACACGTGAAAAGAAAACAGCAGGTCCAGTTGGCCCTGGGTCATGCAAGGCATGGCCACAGCAGGAAAAATTCAGATGCTGTGGAAATGCTTCCTAAAGAAGCTGTTCTGTTTTCCTGGGAATCTGGCCCACAAGCCAGCATGCTTAGGTGATTATTCTCTGTTACCCACCAGCATGTAGCATGCTTGTGTCATATAATTGCTGTGGTGCTGTAGGGCTGGTAAATGGTCTTGAAGGAACACAGAGAATTAACAGGAACTAAGGAATGTCACTGCCAAAAATCCTTCCAGAATCAAGCAACAGATTAAAATGGATTAGCAGAGGAAAATGCTGAGACTTTCCCTTCCCCTGCTGAGCATTACATGAATGGTGGCACTAAATGATCAGAACATCAACTGGCAAAATGTATGGAATTGTTATATCTAATCACTTACTCTTACCATGCCACCTGCACAACACTGATACCATGTGCATGCCTGTAAGTGTTGACAATGTACCTGAATGTAAAGATCCACAAGCTCATTCTGCCTCAGAACATAATATATCTTTCCTGCCCGGAGCCAAGCATATGCCTCCTTCTCTTTTTTCTGGAGATCTATAAATATTCCAAGGCTTCTTTTGGTATATTCCAGAGCTGACCTGTAGGCCCTGAAACAGGGAAAAGTCCTAATCACAGAAGTATTCTTCAGAATTGCAAATAGTTTTCTTCATAACAAGAAACCTTGTTGTAAGACATTCTGTTTCCCCTATTTAGGGCACAATTAAAATTTCTCAGCCATATTACACTAGTAACTAAAGAACTCTTTTTTCCCCCCTCATTTGTTCCATCTACATTTCCTGTTAGATTATTATTATATTGTTATATAATGTTATAAATATGTTATGTATATATAATGTTGTATATATATTATGTCATTCATACATTTTCCCTGTTATATTATTTCAAGATGGTTTATATGTGTCCTTGCTCTGCCTCAAACTTGTAAGTAGAAAAGTCTTTCATCATCTTTAGCTCTTCTATCATTTATGGATTTTTACTAAAAATGTCAAAGAAATCACCTTATTTTTTAAATCATCCATACAGCTGACTTAAGTGCAATTGAGACTAATCAGCAATTGTTGAAAAAAAACCAAGAAACTGACAGAGGAGAAAGGGACATTCTCATGATCAGTTCTAGAAGCACTTAAATTACCAGATTTATTGATACTGTGAGGCTTTATACCAGACATAGAAGCCCCAGAAATCTTAAATTTTTCTCCATCTTGTGCTAGACTCCCATCACCTTGACCCAATGCATTTTCATCTGAGCACAAGACGCAAACATATTAAAATGGAACATGACCTGCACAGTTGTGGTGTTGGAAGAGCTGAGTTTCTGTGTTACTCAGGGCAGCTAACACAAGGAATACTGGGATACTGTGGTCTAACACCATCTTGAGTTTGTGCTATTATCTGGTGGCATGCTAAGGTTATACAGTCAACATCTGGGAGCCAGGCTCCTGGGATATACAAATTCCATCTACTACAAGCACACAACGCAGCAGCTTCTCCAGCTAGTGAAGTCTTTCTGCAAATTCCAGGCAGCTTGAAATCTTAACCAACTCCTTTGTCTTCAGTCTCTCCAAAGGATGGTCACCAACTATATTATTAAAAAGCCCTAACAAAGCAAAACAAATTGGGTGACCTACTAAGCACATTAGATGCTCAGACTACAGTCACTTAAAGCTAATATAGGCATCTGTTCTCTTTCCATCACTGAGAATATTTTTGCATCCTTACTGAGGCAAGCTTGAAAATATCTGAATCAAAAGTAACTCCTTGGAATACAGCAAGAAAAAAAAATCAGACAAAGCAGCCTTAAAAAACACTCTAAATATTCTTAGAGAAAACTAAGTTTCCTGAGTATTTGCTACTATAATATAACTTGTGCAGTTTGTTATTTCAATAGATCAGAGCAAAAAAAATTGTATTTGGAAAATAAGAGCAGTATAGAAATTGCAGAAGAGCAAAACTATGCAGGTTTCCACTTGGGCTTTGTACTTATGTAAGTTTTGAAAAAAAACCCTTCCTCAAAGAGGAACACTTACATAGAGGCAATTTAATGCCTGACCTGTTCAGAATATGTCCTTTGGTGCCTTAAAAAAAAAGTCTTGCAAAAATCCTTGAAAACAAATCACCTTATATAGCAATCATCAAGAGCTGCATAACGTACAATAGGTTTAAAATGTATTTATGTAGATTTCTAAAATAAATTGGTTTCTGAAGTAGTGCTAATCCCTGCAGAACATCTTGTCTCCCTTGAGAGATTACAGTTACTTAAAAAGAAACAAGAAAATTCTCCATTAGCACTGGACTTTTGAATTCTGATAAAGTGTATTACCAAAGCAGAGAGAAAAAAAAATCAGTAATATTCAGCTTTTGCAGAAAAATTAAGATCCTTTGTAGGATGAAAAAGTTAAAATCAGAATGAAAGAAAAGTCATTCAGCATATCTTACCTTTCTGTTCCTAAAGACAAATAGAGCTGACTAATGGTTTCCAAAATTTGTCCCTCCAGAACTTTGTTGGACATCTTTCTGGCTAAAGATAGTTGATATTCATTGTAGATGACACACTGAGTCTCATTGGGAGCAACTGTACTGTAGAAATGACACAGCAGTTCAATTGCTTGCAGCTGACCTAGGAGAATAGGTTGGAAATACGAACATGAATCTCTGTTTTAAAATGAAAGTTAATTAATTTTAAAATTATTCATTTTCACTGCTTCAAAAATTACAGCATTGATGATGAAAAATATAGAAATCATTACAAGAATATCCCACTGCCATTTCATTCACCCCCAAAGTTAACAAAGGCTAGAGGTTACTTCAAAATTCATTTCCAAAATAAAATAGTAATAGAGTCACCTTACCTGCATTAGCTACCTCAGTTATGGCAGGAAAAATATAGTAATATATCAATCGTCTAAATACAGATGTAACATACATGTATAACTAACATTCCCAAACATGGTACATTTTGTGACTTGTGAAAGGTATACTTACTCTCCAGATGACTTGTCTCCATTGCAACTAAAAAAGCCCATTCATAGTAAAATCTTCCTTTCTCTCTTTCGGTTCCACCAACATAATAACGTCCCAGCTGAAGGAGGACTTGGATAAAATCTTGACCACAGTCCGTAATTGGAAGCTTGGAGAATAGCTTAACTGCCCTGATAAAATAATGTTCTGCCAGCTTTCTGGCTGCTGCATGCAGGCAGAGCGCCCCAAAATTAGCCAGGGCTATGGCTTGGTTATGGGTCATCTCAGTTTCTTCTGAAAGACGCAGTGCTTTGTAGTAGCCCTCAGCAGCTTCTTTTGTGTTGTTTGTCCTTTTCAAAGCAATGGCAAGCATGTTGTAAGCAATGCCAAGCTGCTGAGAACTGCTCCATGCAGAGCCTACAACAGCATTTAAAATGGCTGAAGCCACATCATACTGCTTGTAAAGAATGTATAGCCAAGCAAGTGAAACCAAATAGTTGATTGTTTCCTCTGGCTTAGCAGAAGCAGAGTCCAGTGCTTTCATCATGTAAGCAATGGCTTTTCCATACTGTTTGTGGTGCCTGTACAGCTTTGCTAAGCTGAGATAGATAGTGCTGCACATTCCTTCCTCCTCGTTGGTAAAGACAGAAGAAAGTGCTTGTATGAGGTAAGGTGCAATTTGGGATGGAAATATTTGTCTGCGTTTTCTCAGGCCATATAGTTTGGGAGCATTTTTGATGACTAAATCAATCCTTTTCAGGGAATCCATTAATGTACTGCAGCTCTGGGGAGAGGTAACCTTTATGCAACTTAATACAATGTGTGGCAAACACTTTTCATGGTAGGACTCTGCCAGTTTGAAGTAACAGTTGTTGGATAAACTGTTTTGTAAACCCAGGTCATTGAGCAACAGCTGAAACCTTTCCAAGAATGGCAGTGCCTCTTGGTGTTGTTTGCGTGCACTGTAATGTTTTGCCAGCAGAAAGCATGCCCTTGCCTCTGCATGTTTATTCTGGCTCAAAATTGTCCTCTTCAGAGCATACTTCAGTATATCTGACTCCAGGTCAGCACTGAAAATGTAGTTGGGAATTCCCATGAGAAGAGATGCAGCCTTGTCAAAAATATGAGTACACTTTTCTTTGTTCTTCTGGGTCAAGTAGATGACTGTTAGATTTGTATAAAGAGCAATCACAAAGTACAAATCACTAAACCCTCCAGCTACTGCTCTCAATGCTTCCTCAAAATACACACGAGCTTGGGAAAACTTCAGCTTTTTGACACTGAGCCTGCCTAAGAGAAAGCATAGCCTTGCTAGTGCCCAGGACAGACCTGCTTTCTTTGCTGCTTCCCTTGCTAATCTTAAAAAATTAACCAGTTCTTCTTCTTCTGAAAATCCATAAAACATCCTGTTCATAAATGAATAAGAGAAATTATACAGGCTTTTGAAGTTGGTCTCATAGTCTTTCCTATTTAAGAAGAGTAACAATGGTTCAAAGATATCAGATGCTTGAGTATCTTCTTGACTTATGTGGAAGCAAGGCCCTTCAGGTAGAGGAAATATTTCAGTCTTTGAAGAGCCAGCAGATTCCTTCCCTTCAGCAGTTGGCTCTTCAGCTTGAGTGGCCTCCAAATTCTTGAAGTTCTTCAGCAATTCTTCTATCTTGCCATTCTTGCTAGTAGATCCTGGGCTAGAAGGTGAGGGTGCAATTTCTGAAATTTAAAAATAAATTACAGATCACAACTTCTTGTATGCAGGCACACAAAGGCCTTTTATAGACCAACTAAAACATGTGTCAGTGAAGATGCTGTTACAAAAACATTATGTAAACATAGCATGATTTCTTAACAGAATGTCTAGGAGAAAAGCCAAAGGTGTAAAAAGATAGCAAGGAAGATGAAGAAGTGTGGGAGACTGGAGAAGTGAGAATAAACAGAACGTGTCACATGTGAGCAGGTTAGTGATCAGTACACTTGTCTAGCCAGGCCCTGGGCCTGATCCAACGCTAATCCAACTCAAGTCCAGCATTACTTCAAGCTGCCTTTTGTCTGTGTATACTCAGAAAGTACAGTCAGTGTATATCCTCTGTTCTCTCCATGTGTATGTGAGCAAGAGACCTGCCAAAGAAATACAATTCAGGAAATCTAAGAAAAGCCAAGGTCTGAAGTGGAGGCTGGATAAGGGGCGCAGGCTCAGGACGTAGTTGGATTTAAGGTGTGAGAGAAATGGGAAACCATTCATGTAGAGTAAGGGTATGCCTGTGTCCTGACAGCATGCTCAGGCAGGTCAGCCAGGGCAGGGAGTAGGACTGTGCTCTTTGAGCCAGTCAAGTCTCACTGTGCTTGGGGGTGCCTGCAAAGGTTTTGTTCTCCTGTCCTGTCCTGGCCAGCCAGGCCTGTGTCTTGTGTAATAGGATTTCTTCTATCAATCAAATATCAGCCCTGATTCTCTGCTGGCACAGATTATCTTTCACAAAATTACCAATTTGTGGCAACTGCTGTGGCCATTGATCTAAATTCTCCTAGTGACAATATCGTTGAATACCTACAAATATAATAAAGGCAGATATGCCATCAATTCTTAATCCTCCCACTGATTTCCAGGCCAGTTACTAGGGCAGGGATTAGGGGTGGAGTATTCAGTCACAGTCAGTTCTTACATTTACAGCTGCAGATCAATAGGAGCTTGTTGAAGTCACAGATTTAGAGCTCAATTCCCTTAGAATCTCAATTCTGAAACTGCAGCAGAATCACAAATATAAAAATTGTTGTTTAGGAAAATGCTGTACAATATGAGAAATGATAGTGACAGCTTAGCAACAAAATGCCAAAGGGAAATAATTCTGCATTCTCAACAAAATATCTCCTTTGGGAAATCTATTTCTGGGACGAAGTTTTCTAGCAAAAAAAAATCTGCTGGAATTCAAACTCAGCAGTTGCCAGGTGCCCCATAAAGCAGTATTTTGCCTTAATAAACAATGTGGAGGGGGTGGGAGGTGGTGAATGTGTGTCACATCAGTGAAAGTCAGTCACAGAATTTACAGCTGGATAGCAAGTCCCAAGAAAGATATTTGCTATCAGTGAAAACCCTCAATGTCTTACAGAAAACCTAGTAAGAAGGGGTTAAAGCAAAATCTCAGAAAGCAAACAAGGAGACAAGGAAATTAAGATGTGAAGAGACATTAGAAGGAGAATAGCTGGCAAAGATACCAAAAATATAAGAAGTCTCATTAATTTTATGTAAAAATTGTATGTGTATGAAGTATTACCACATTCATAAGCTTTCTGAAATTCAGGTTCTTCTAATTCATCTGTAAGAAAGTAAAAAAAATCATATTAGCTATACTATCTTGGTCATTTTTCAGTTTCAAATCTCCTAAAATAAGACTCTATTTAGTTGATAATTCTTTAAGTCAGAAGAATTTGATAGATCCTGGAAATTTAGAAGAAAATAAATATTCTAAGTCTGACCCAGAGCTAACAGGGACTTACCCTCCTGCTGACACAATTCACTGCTTCTGCATGGCTATCATCAAGTAGCTGCCTCTGCTCAGTAAGGTGGGGAGCACATGACAGTCAGAATAAAAGCCAACCTGTCCTGCAGGAGGGTGGCATTTCTGTTTCATTAAAATACAAGAGGGCAGCAAAGATATGGCCATTCTCCACAACCTGCTTGTAAAATGAGGTAGCAAGGAGCCCTTAATATTTTTAGTGTCACTCCCAGGGTAATGGAAAGAGAGGTGGGAAGGGAAGTTATTTAGGGTTGTTTGTGTACATGACTGTCAGACTTCTGTAGCCATTCTAATAGCAGGTGAGTGAAAAAAAAATTACTCTTATTTTTAAAAATTTAGCCTAATTATGTAGACATTATAACTATAGATCTAGCTTTACATTTAAACATAGCACAGCTGTAGAGCATTTAAGAATTACTATTTTGAGTACCAGATATTTCATAAGGCATATAACTTGTCATGCTGCATTTCAGGAATATTTTCACTGTCTTTCATACACTTGATGCAATAGAAGGGTATGAAAGATATATACAAAAGCAGAGGCTCACAGACCTATTTAAGCTGGTGGAAAGCTACTTTACTAGCCTTTGAGAATGACCTCTCAGTGACTGTTTACTTCTGGCAGTCCTTTTTATAAACGCTTTTCTGACTTTGGTGGATGAAAGCCACAGACGTTTACAGTAGTTGTAACTTAATACTCTAAATACTTAATCAGGGAAGTGCTCATAAGTAAATACTTCTCAACAGATTGATGTAGATGGAAGAATTGAAAATCCATTTAGTCACATCACACAACAAAATATCAAGTGAATATTGAAAATTATTGTTCTGGATAACTTAAGAGAATCAATTGAGCTGTTTAAGAGAAAAGCGGTAAAGATGGTACTATGAGCTTGGCAAGATGCAAAAGAAGGTGATACTTACTTACAAAGATTAGGGAGGAGATGTAGTGAAAAATGTGCAACAGCAAAAGAGCAGTATGTCCATTAAGCCCGTGACATGCTTTAGTACCTCAGAGGTTTGAGCTTTTGTTCCCAGGCTTTCCATTAGAGCACAGGAGGGGAGACGTGCAGGCATTTTGCACATTGCCAGGGCAGGTCTGACACACCCTAGTTATTGTTCACACTCACACACACGCCCTGCTGATTTGCAGAATTAAACCAACGTGCCTGACTCCAACCTACACAGCAGCTCCTTTCAACCTGGAGTCTACAGGCCTGTCTCTCAGGATGGCACTAATGGAGATAAAACTTCCTTAGGTATTGGACAAGCAAATGCATCATCAACAGCCTGTGGTGGAATGAGAAACCACTGCCTCTCCTCAGTTCAGCAAGACTATTACTGAT
>JAYDZK010000202.1:60898713-60928478 GCA_034509185.1 Euphonia xanthogaster | reverse complement strand
ACTGCCGCTCCTCAGCTCAGCAAGACTAGTACTGATGCCTCAGGTTCTAACTTTTATATTTTTCAGATTTTGTACTGGGTTAGTGTGTGGGTCTGGGCTTCATATTAGGGGATAGCAAGCTCTCTTCAGACACTAAAGAGACAAAACAATTCCTTATCTAGCTGGGGACCAAGGGCAACCCATCCAGATCTCAGGCCCAAGAGCATAAACAATGGTGAAGAGAAAAACAAGAAGGATGGGACTTCATGGGCTGGAGCTGTAATTGGACAATTAACTCAAATATGCCAGACCAAAACTTATAAAAGTGTGAGACCCCGTGACTGGTTGTCCATTTTGGGGACCATTTTGGGTTCAGCCGGGGTGTAACCCTGGCTGGGCTCTTGTGCTGCCCAAGGTGAATCTGCTGAGCCCTCCTAATAGACATGTACTTTATTCTTTAGCTCCATCTAGTCTCTGTCTAGGTTGGCCTTCAGAAGGCATCATTACATCACCCTGCCTTACAGAAGGTCTATGAAGGTGAAACTCCAGTTACCCCAATTGGTTATGCCCAGCACAGAGAAATAACAGCTGTATCAGAGATTGTGCTACTATTACTAGATTTTGCTACTTTTCTATACCTTTGAAAATTAAATCAAGCATGAAGAGGTGTGTGTTTGCATGAGCTGTCAATAACTATTAGGCTGTGCTACCTTTCCCAAGACAAAAAGTCAGCCGTGTTTGGGTGAACATACTGCTTTTAACAATGCAGCCAAGTGAAATTATAATTTGTAATTCAGTCATGTAAAAGTTTGGAGATCTGTACAGCACAATAAGAGTTTTTAAAAGCCTGTTGCTTACATTCACTCAGGAAAAAGAAAAAAAAAGACAAAAGTTTTACAAATCCTCTGCTGGAAAAAGCCTTGAAACAGCAGAAAAATAGCAAAGATGATATAAAAGATTTTTACATGCCATATCAAAGATCCAATTGATATTGGATAAGATATTTCAAAATATGTGTAAATGCTGGGATATCATTGAAGAAATAATTTTATAATGGGTATAGGAACTACACATGTATCTTGTGCAGTAAAAAGGAGTAAAACTCATACTTACCTACTCTGTACACAGAGCAAACATCTGTGATGGAGGTTTGTTTCAACAAATGTACTACTTCTTCCACATTTTTTTCTTTTGAAAAAAAAGATAGCTCTTCTGCTTCAAGAAAATCCAGATCTTGTGATCTAGCAAGGAAAGGAGTAACTTTGAAGGTGCCTGAAAGCAGATTTGGCTTAAGGAGCTGACTGCATCAGTCACACATGAGCTTGTTAGAGAAACTAATGCAATCTTTACATTATTGGTCGTGCTGCATTCAAAATTAGTTTCAGTCAATGTATAAAATATGCATATAAACTGATAGTAACTATGCTTACAACTAACAGTATCTGCCATATCAGAGTAAGCTTTATGCCAGCGTCATTGGGTAGCATTTTATGAGAGTATTTATTAGAAGCATGAGTCTTGAAGGACTTTATGGTATTGATTTTCTGATATAAACTTTAAGTTACATATGAAATGGACCTGCAAGCAGCATTTAAGAGCTTCTTGTTTCAGCATGCAAACAGTTCAGGCATATTAATAAGAGCAGCCTATTTACATGGTGCCAATGCTTGATGAAATACGCCCTTTTTAGAGGTATCAGTCTTCATTATTAGCAACTGTTTGCAAAGGTCCCATTAGAAGCAAGTTAAGGCATATAACTGAGGGTACTGGGAAAAAAAAAACAGAACTTGGGTGCTTTAACATAGATCTTGAGAGGCCAGCAAGAGAATGTTCTGCAATGGTAAAGCTGCTTGGATCTTGTGGGCCAAAGAATAGAAATGGAACCAATATAAGTCCAGCAACCTCTTTTCTTAGGAAGAAACTCAGCTACAAACTAATAATATTTTATGATATTTAAGCAGACTTCATATTCCAATTCCTTTGCAGTTTTGGCATGCTATGACAATTCACACTAAAACAACACAAAACAACAAAAAAAAAAAAACAAAACAAACCCCCCCCCCCCCAAAAACCCCAAAACAGAAAAGAAGGGGGAAAAAAAAAGGCAAGGACCATCAAAACCACACCCTGAATTTAATGTTCAGCATTTCAAAACAGAATGGAAGACTAGATTATTTTTGTTTATGAGAGATAAATATGTATTACTCACTTATTTCTAGATAAGTCCAGTTTAACATGATCTGTCTTTACAAAACCTATTTGGCCAGTAAACACATGTCTTCCAAGAAACCATTCCATGCATTCAATGAAGTAGCCAAGGATCTCAATTTTGTCCCCTTCCTGGAAACTCAGCTCTTCTGACACAATACTTTGATAATTCATCACAGCTAGACAGAATCCCATTGCTGTGTAATAAGGAGATAAATAATATTTTCAGAAAAAGTCATTTAACAATAGAAATACACTTAATAGAACAGCTACTCAGCAGAATATATTTAATAAAAGACATTCCTTGAACCTGTGAGTTGAATATCTGCTCTGACAAGATTTAAAGCATCCAAACTTCATTGGTTTGATAATTAGATCTGTAAATAGCAAAAAAATCCTCATTTCCTGTTAGAAAGCAAAGCCTAAAATATTCTCACAATTCTATCAGATTTCATAATGGAGCAGCAAAAAGAAGTGTTTTAAGTCCTTACTTTCCCTCTTATAAAGGGCTCTGAACTTGGGCCAGAGTAAAGCACTTGAACCAGCTGAAACAATCCCTATGGGATAAATATGGGTATGTACCAGTCAGTACAGTATTAAAACGGAAATCATGGAAGAAGATAAGCCATATTTGCTCTCTAGCCTCAAACCATCTGTGTAAGTTTAATTTCTCTGGCAGTATGAGTAAAAGCAGCACACATATCAAAGATCCCCAATTACACTGGTGCATTTTCTGAGGCATCCTCAACTCAGTCACTCCGTACTACCTTCTGTAGTATTTAGGAGGAAAAAGTGGAAAGACAAGAATTTAGAGCTTGACTCTTTAGAGTTAATCTTAGACAAATTTATAGTCTCACTAATTTTACTGCAAACTAATTTTGGAAGCTGTTTCCCCACTCTAATACAATTCACAAAATGTTATTGAACTTTTTAGAGTCTGTTCTAGCAAAAGCATAGAGTAAGCTTGGGGTTATTCTAATGTTGATGTTTGAACGAAGTTTCTTACCAACTTTTCTGATAGATTTAGATTCATTTTTATATGGACAATCAACAGGATTAGAATACCCTTTAAGAAACCACCTGAAAGCAGGAAAAGAAATTGAAGTTAGTGTATAGAACACTTCACTAAATGTTGAGACAGTCATATTTAAAATACATATGAAAACTGTTGTGTCCCTCCCACAATTAGCTTTCAATTTCAGCACTGCCCATACACTTCAGACCCGTTTATGGTTTCATTAATATTAGTAGTAAAAGTACTGCTACTTCAGGAAAACAAACCAAACTGAGAAAGTCTTGCTATTTTTCCCTGCCCCAGGTAGAGGCATCTCTAAGCAGACGTGCATATGTGAATCAGATGTATATGGAATAGGTAGGTAGAGTCAGGTACCTACTGATGGAAAGGCTCCAATGGCTCCAGGGAAGCATTAGACCACATGGGTATGTCACTATCCGCAGATCCACCTGTCACATCTTCAGTAAAAGCCCCAGTCTCAAAAGAAGTTGTTTCATTGTCTGTAACCATCATCTTTCTTATTGTATTATCAGGATATAAAACAAAAAAAGATCCTAAAATAAAAGCAATTGAGCAGATGTCATTTTATGTAACATTTTAGTGTCATATAAGCCCTAAAACTGGCTTCAAGAGCATCAGTAATATTCATTTAGAAATTGAAAATCTGATCTTTGTCAAGAATTTTCTTGCTCATTGTCAGATATTCATACATTATTGTCTAGTGTGTCTTTCAGTAGGGGAAAAAAAAAAGCAGAGATGATGTCCTAATGAAGCACAGAGCCCTCTGCTGCAATTCTCCGTATTCCTATTGCAGAAACAAATCATCCACCTATCCTGTCATCCTGTCTCTGGCAGTACCAGCAGGTGATACTGTTTAGGAGAAGCACTGGTAACTGTTTATAATCCTTCTCCTGCTCATCTCCAGAACCTGTAATAATATTAGGCAAGATGGAATGTACATCACTCCCTAATCCTTTTGGTATCCATTTATGCACCAGCTGCACATGAATTTCTTCAATCCCTTCATGATCTCACTGAACCTAATCTGGTTTTGCTCTTTTTTTTCTCTTTACAATGTGCATTTGGAGAGAGTAAATTTAAACTTCAACTCCATTAAGTATTTGAATAGGTCTTAATGTCTGATTTGAAGATTTTAAATAAAGATGCTTCCCTGAAATTATCCTTAGCATGTACAGTCTTACTTACCTTCCTGTACTAGCAGACTTCTGTACATCAAATATAATGATTTTTCATTTATATAGACTTCAATACCTGTATCTTCCTCCTCTTGGGAATATAGCCAGAAAGACTGGTCTAGGAATAAATTCTCCATGCAGTGATTTATAAAACCTAGAAAAAAGAATATCCAATTTGTTTTATTTGCCATTTTACAGTATTACACAAAAATACAAACTTTCAGATAGTTAGAGACTACTCCATTATTACTTAATGCACAGTGTATAAATCACAAAATTGTGTTCAACAAATTCCCAAAAATTGTGTGCAACTGAATAAAAATTAATATACTGAACTATTGTATGGTGAAACAACTTTACCCAGTGAGTGGTAGGTTAGAAACTTCCATATTTCTTCAAAAGTTTTAAATGTCACCACTATTAAATCTTGATCACTGTGAATAGACAGGAGTCTGGCAGAAAGCTCCTAAAAATCAAAACAAATACTTTAATTACAATGACAAGATTTAAGCACAATTTCTTGCTAGGTAACACTTAGGATTCAAAAAATAAGAATCCAGAATTTTATCTGTAAGAGTTATCTGTTCTTTACACCTACAACATACGTGGAGCCAATTTTAATCTGTCTTGCTTAGCAGTTGTACTGACAGTTTGTGAGGTTAATTTAAAGAGGAAATAAAAATCACACTGAGTGGGACTGAAGGTTTGTCTAGTTCAGAAATGTCTGTGTATAACCATATGCACAGTCAAATGTATCTATATAGGCAAGTATATGACAAGTATATTCTTTCCAAGAATATCCTCCACACAGAGTGCTTTACAGCTTGGGAACTGCCTTTGCCAGATGTGTGTGCCTTAATATTAAATAGTGGAAAGGAGCTAGTTTGGGGCTTTTTTACCTTGAAATTTCTCACTTGATCACTGTAAATGTTTAGTTTCTACAAATTCCTGATGTAGATTACCATCAGAGCTCTGTACACACACAAAAATGCAGCTCCTTTGATGCAATTTTGAACCTGCTTCCCCGTATAGTCAGTTTTTATCCAGAAGAGATATTGAATAATTATTTCCAAGTTCACTCTTTTTTGGTTAAAACAAATATAATGAAGTATTATATTTCTTTTTTTAAAGATGCAGTAAGATATTTTTATCCTCATTCGTACTGGTTCACATTGCTAGAATAGCATTAAATTACGCTTTTAACAAAGAAAAGCAACGATCATTGTAAGTGGTGATGATGGATTTTAAGTTATTCCATAAATGCTAAAAGGAACAACTACATAAACCTTCAAATAAGTGAAAGAAAAACACATTTTGAGGGATTCTAGACAGAGAGGGCTAATGTAGAGTCTGGTTGCACTCCAGTTTGTAGCCTAAAAACAGGGCTCCCCTGTGATGCTATTGCCTTTCAGGGGAATACAAAGAACTATGCAATTTATGAGACCAGTATCTGAATCACTATCTCAGAGAATAAATCAAACTTAAAGCTAACAGGTATGATGCTACTGTACCCTTACTCCCATCATGTTAATATTGAAATACACCTCGAAAAAATTGAAGGACTGATCAAGAAATTGATTCTAACTCAAGGCATCAGGGAGGAAATTGTCCCTCAGACCTTTTCTATAACCTGAGTAAAATGGAGCTGATTCACTGATTTTATGACTGTTACAGCACAATTTTAAAAATCTCTGAATTAATTCTGTTTCACATCCATATTTTCAATTCACACAATCTGAACACATTAAAATATAAAAGTCCAACCTAGATTTCTTCATCAGGCCTAGATGTCTCATCACTGCTTTGATCTTCTATATGCACTTTTCTACACCAGATTACATATTAATGAGAGCCTGAAATCTATTAATAAATTGCCAACACATGCCAAAGTATGTCAGCCTCAGGGGCTTCATGCACTGCTGAATGTCAAAACATTCTGACGAAACTTAACATTATCAATCTCGTTTCCTTCAAAGCCTTTTCCAGTCTGTTTCTAGTGAGGCCCCAAATCTAGCCCATTTGTTTGCTCTTTTCCTTTGCCTCCCAATCCCATCTCCTTTCCTCTTTCTCCCTCTAAACACAATCTGGAGCAGAGAAGCAGAAGTACAGACTGTTTGCACAGCCACAAGGTCAGCAGCCTGGTGGTGGGGTGGTCGCAACACATGAAAAGAAAATGGTGTAGAAAGATGTGTCTGTATTAGTCAAAAAACATAACTAATTAAGATTTCAGTAGTTTAGTTTGCTCGTGAAGGAGGCTGGAACCCATGGCACAGGCAAAAAGGCACACCAGAGGTTAAATGGTATCTTTTTTTTTTCCCAAGAGGAAGGAGGAGACTAAGCTTTATTGAAAGTAAACCTCACTGGTTGCAGAGGACAGGTTTCTCATATGCAAAAAAAACTTAAGAAAGTAATAAAATTTGGCCAACAATTGTATGCTATTTAAAGTTATGGCCAAGTTTAGCCCTAGGAAGTCCAATGCTTAGGCTATTCTCTTTCAGACTTCCTCTTTGGCTTAGCAGTGAGCTTCCCAGGAAATTAGCATGCAAAATAACTCCAGGTGTCTAGAAGCTAAAGAGAAGAGTCAATACAAGGGCAAATTAAAATAAATTGAAGGTCCATTACTTTCCTTGATGTAAATGAAAGCAGAAAAATTTTAAAATAAACTCATTCAATTACTTATTAAGGTGGGTTTATTTTTTTTAATATCAATTTGATGTTCCAGTATTTTTCAATAATTCAGTATTTCTAAAGCCCCTAAATGTTTCTGGGCCACAGGAAACTGCTTATTCAAATTCAAACACCCAGCATGTAGATGGAAATAGGGCCCAAATACCTTGCAGATTATTTCAGTAGCACAGGGGGTATTAGCTGAATACATAAAACAATTTCCAAGCAGTTGACTTACACTGAAGACAGTCATCACCTCCTTGCTGTCATTTTCCAGAAGACGGAGCTGCCCTCTGAGCTGTCTTTGAAGCCTGGGATCAGGACATCCACTCTTTCTTTTTACCATTGTTAACTTCAAGGAGATATCTGGAGGAGGATATCCATTTTCAGTACTACAAGCTTTGTGAATCAGCTTTGGAGAACCAGAAAAAACCTCAAAATCTTAGAATACACATTAAGGATATTTTTTCAGCTCCAGAGACAGTACCCTGATCTACTGCATGTTCTTTTACATTTTTGTTATCCTGTAGACATAGGAGCCTAGCATGAAACAATTTTGACAGACAACTGATATGTATGGATGGAGAAGAAAAAAAAAGAAAAAAGCAAGTAGATTGGTAATTTGTCAATTTAGACAGCTCTGGGCATTGGAATCATGCTCAGATTTCCAAATATTCCATGCATATCAGAAATCAAAGCAAACACATCTGCCATCGCTAAAAAAAAAAGCCAACTTAAACAACAACAAATAGTTGTGCCTGTTACAACCCTTCATGCTAATCTTAAATTCATAGCTATCTGATATGTCACCCCCTCTGCTTCAGAAGGCTTTTATAAATCAAATATTGTAAAGCTGTTTCTCAACTAAGCTGGTTGAACAGTACCAACCAAGTGAAATGGTCCAACTGAAAGCTCACTTAGATGATTTTCCCAGCACATCTGAAGCAGCTAGATACCTATTCCCAAGCTCTTGGCATCTGTTTATGAGAAGTTTTTGCTACAGCTAAGGGTACAGCTCCAGCCAGCTTCTCTCACATAAAGAGGATCTTTGATAAAGCTGCTTTTATTCCACATTAATTTGTTAATTTAGCTCAATAATAGTAAATCATAAATTTTCAGACACACAGATGGGCACATATAAGCCAATAATACCCAGTAAGGAAGAATTCCAATTGCAAAGTATGTAAATAGGTCACATTTCCAGCAATATGGGACTGTTGTGCATACTAAAATATTCCACCTCCTCTGAGTTTCACATTTTAATCTGGTAAAATAAATGGTTTTCACATTCTAGTCTAATATGCTGCATCTTGATCTGTTTTCAGAGGGCTTCCTATGCATGTCTCCAGGAGTTTTACCATGACTTGCATAAATTACTCATTACTTTAAGGTCAAGAAGGGTGGCTCAGAAATATAAACCTGTGTTACTGAATTACAAGGCCTCTCCTTTTAAGCTGTGGTCATATAGTCCATTTTTAGTGGAAAGAACACAAAATAGAGTCTCTGAATTTTGTTCAGATCACTGCTAGAGTAGAATTACTGACCATTTCATTTTACCTGAAAACATAAAAACATAAAACAAGAGAAGACTGACTTAAAAATGTATACATACATTTTACTTAATCAAATTGTTTCTGAGGTAGAATATATATATATAAATAATTGTAGACACAATCTAACTTTTATAGAAAGTTAATGTTAATGAAATAATTATTATATTGAATTAAAACAGAAATACAGCTAGTTCTGTCAAAAATCCCCTATAATAATGCCTTCTAGAGATGAAATATGGTCTAAAACCCCATTATAATCTCCTGTCTACTTCTGTGAGCCCTGACTCCAGTTACAAAGAACCCAAATTCTGTACACAACAAGACAAGCAGGTACATAAAGCACAAATAATTGGAGTAGAAATAACCATATGCCTGGGGAAGACTGCCTGCCACTGATGTGATTTGTCAGGTCAAGCCAGAGAGCAGGGAACAGCTCAGTGCTGGTTTTGATGGCACAAGAAGGGAAATGTGCCAAGACCCTCAATTCACAGTGCCTGCCATGAGCACTCCAGAGGTGAAGCCTACTGAGCCCACTTACTGAAGAACTGTATTCAATTGACACTTCACTGAAAATACAGCATTAAAAACAATAAAAATAGATACTTGGAAAGGCCACAAACTTTAAAAGATAAAAGACATTTGAAGGATTCAAAGTCATATATAAAATAAGCTATGAACTCTTTTTTTGCTTATCTTTATATATTTTTTTGTAACCAGTATAATATAGTACATAATTTATTTCTGGTTTTTATATTAGTTGCTTCCTCTTTTTGTAAGAAATTCTCAACAAATCTTATACATAAGTTGGTCACTTCACAGCTGCCATGAAATACATTGTAAAACTTACAGGAGTGGTGACTGCAAATGTTGACAGAGTTGAGTTGTCTCAAAAATAAAAAGTAAACTGTGAGAAAATCATCATAATATAGGATAAAGATAGGATGGGAGAAAAAATGTCTTACCAGTTGGAAAATTCTCTGCCTGACTGGGAAGAGTCCTTGAACTGACATTCATGCTTTTTTCACTTGGAGAACACACTATTATGAAAAATGAAAGGAATGGTTATGTGTCTTTTCTAAGTCATATAAAATACCCTGAAAAAAAACCCCAGCAAAATACCCCATGCTTTCAAAGCATTTGATGCATCAGATAATTTCTAAGACAGAATAACTATTTTCTCCCCTTCCTGCTATATAATTCCCAAACTCCACAAAAAGTATCTGCAGAATATTTCTTTCCTCCTGGGCTGGAGGGGGAAATTAAATCTTTATTGCATCATTTTGATGTGAAATTTCAAGATGAGGAATTGGTGAAAACAAAGATTCTCAGGAAACAGAATTCTCGTGTGGGAGAGAGCAAGTGTCAGACCTAATTTTCTCTTCCCTTGCACCTATATTAAAAATGGCTCCCACTGATGCTTCAGTGGCATAAATTGCTGTGCCTTGTACCCATTAATACATGGAGAAAAACAACTCTTCATCTGTTATATATACATAATGCTTGTGAGAGGGTACTGTAAAATCAAGTGATTTGAAGTTTCAGGAAAATATCACAAATAAGGTATGCTTTGTATTAATAGTAATCTGCTTTTTTTGTTTTAATCCATATTTCTTCCTCTGCTTTAAGGAATGATATATTTTTGTGCTAATAAAACAACCATTTCCATTCTCTCAAGGCTTCCTGGGAAAGGGAGTGAAGACAAGGCTTCATATTTCTAAGAATGAAAGAGAAATAGATCTTTGATTTTTTTTTTCTAGAATATTTCTGAGGCAATTTTCATGTATCCCAAGACATTATCCTATGAAGTTCTGCTTTTAAAATAAACCCTGTAATATAGCAGGGCATGGTAATTTCCAAGTCTTTTGCATCTTCCCTCAAGTGCATCTATGAATGTTACATGAATAAAGTCATGCAAATAAATAAGGAGACAAAGTGTTTTCCCACCTCACAAAGGAAGCACTAAAAACATTGTCTTTAAGGCCTACTACTGGCAGATAGTCAAACTAGAAATTGAAATCCCCAAACACATTCGTTTTGTAGGGTCTTGGTTGAGTGTTTGACCAAAACTTTGGGGTTGGGGTTTCATTTATTTTCTTAATATAGACTATATGATGTTTGCTTTTAACTAGAAATTTGATAGTAAGCTCACCATAGTGCAGGCTGACTGTGTTTAGGAAACATTCTAAAGTCCCTAGAGCTTCTGGGACCAGACTTACCTGTAGTTCTGCTTTCTCTGGTTTTAGTCATAATTACAAACAGAAGGTGTCAAAACTTTGACAACATGTTATTATTTTTATAATCATTTAATAGTTGACAAGAACAATAAATTAGCATATGTTTTGATATGTGAACTATTATCACTATTATTTTGATATTAAAAACTATAACTTTCCTTGAGAGGTAGCTATCAAGACATTAACATCCATTTCTGTGACTTTTAGGAAAAGGCAAAGGCTATCAGCAAGCATTTGAATTACTCATCAGTTTAATTTAAAATAATAGTTTGCTGTTAAATTTGAGTGAAAGGGTAAGAGTTATTCAAACTGTATTTATAGTATGCTTAAACTTTTTCAAGTACTATAATTAGGTTCAAAAACTTAATATTAACTCCTACTTGGTGGAATGTCTTGCATACTTCCTGGAATGCTAAAGAGCAACTTTATACTGCCCTGGGATACTTGTAATTGGTCTTTGATGTCAGAAGTGTTGCAGTTGTGAACAGAAAGATATTGTGCAATTCACAGGACATATACTTTTAAATTAAACAAGTTTTTGTCCATGATTTTTGGAATTATTTTCACATTAAGAAGAGTCTTGTAAACTAAGAGCCTGGCCATTGCTACCTACCTATGTCCCTCCACTCCTCTACCCAAAAGGTCCTTCTGGCTTGCATGGTTTTAGCCCACAAAATAGATTTTCTTTTGCACAAAAGCAGTACAACACCTCAGATGAAAAATGAACTTAAAAAAAATTATTAAAATAGAAACTTGGCTTCTGAATCTTACAGATATAACAAAAAGTGCTAGAAAAAGAACTTATATTTCAGTACCCTGGCTCTAGGGTTCTGATCATTTTCATCTCCTCTTATCTTACTAAAAGATAATCCATTTGCCTGCCCCAAGTGAATTTCAGTGTAGGTTGTTAATAGTCCAATCTATGCAGTGTTTCTATGGAGGAAACATAGCTGCTTTTTGTATTCCAAAAGAAGCCCATCTGAGTTCTGTGATTCTGTGAAAAACACAGGAGAGTTCTCAGCCTGTGCACCATTTAAAAAACACAGTAATTCAAGCACAAGGAGAAGCCAGGAGCAGAGGCACCAGGATGTATTGTTTGAGGTCTTACCCATTTGTTCTTGCAACGTGTCCATCCCAACTCCATCCCTGAGGGTGCTGATGGCAGCATTGCTCTCCACATGTTTGCAGTCACACCCGTGCATTTCCTGCTCTGTTTCTTCCCTCTCCAAGTTCCTGTCTTGCTCTCCCTCCAGAGCAGGGACAATGGTGTTAGTGCTAAGCATAGATGTGCCACCTATCAAACTCTCCATAATTTGAAGTTCCTCACAGTGACACAATTAAGATTATCAACAACCTGAAAGGGGAAAAAAAATTAATTTTTTTTTTCAAAAAGCATCAGAAAAGATGAACATATTCAAGAGCTGTGCCTCTCCTGCAGGAGTTATTTTTAATTGTAATATGGATTAAAGAATTTTGCTATAGGCTTTTTTCAGAGTAACTATTGTGTAACACCCAAATTTATCCCAGAAAAAGCTCCTGCAATGAGGTGGCATCACTGCTTTAGGAACAAAGCAACAGACTTGGCTAACAGCAACAATCCAAGGCCTGAAGTGAAATGCACTTGTGCCCACTGCTAATTATTTGTTCTTGGCCAGCCATAAAGCAGAGCCTCACAGGGATAACATCATTCACATTGACAGAGGAATTGCAGGGGGAAAACATAATTTTCTAAAGGTGACAAGAATGGAACAAGTACTGCATGCTGAATTCAAACAACAAAGAAGGTTTATATAAATTCAGCTAAAGAATGAACCCTCCACAGGATCCCACTGTGCAGGAAGAAAGGCATCCAAAGAGTCAAGTATTTGCAGCAAACAGAAAAATGAAGCCCTACTGAAGCTAGAGGCTGAGTCTGGTAGCAAGACTTCATTTGGCATGATCAGGAAGAAGAAATAGAAATGGAAGTAGAGCACAAGTGGCTGCAAGCTTCAGTGCTCCCTGCAGTCATTGAGGTGAGGCATCCTGCAATCCCATTTCTTGGGCACAAGCTATTTCAGGGTCAGGAATATGGAGCCAGACCACCAGTCAAAGCATCTGCAAAGGATGTGACTCATGTGGCCAGAACATGCCCACTGATATTTACACCCTTTCCTCAGTGGGCTTTCACATGTGTCTAAGTGATTTCATAAAGGCACAGGAGAGATTTTGCTTTAGTCCTGTCATTTGCATTCAATCTGAATTCCTCTGTGTTTACTCCAGCCATTCTCATTAGCGAGCTACATTCATGATGAGTGTCCAAGGTTGTAATCTTTGGGAAATGTCATAATTTCTGTTTTCCAGCAGAGATTATTTAAATCTGAAGCTGTAGATGAAAGATGCACTTCTGCTCTGCTAAAGCCTCAGACTAGTGCCTGGTCACCTGGGATCCACTTATGATCTGCCTTCAGTCTGGTCAAGAAATGTCTCACTTCTCCATTTACGATGCAATGGCGTGTCCCAAAGCACATGGTTCTGGCTTTTTTCTTCACAACCCTACCTTCCTATACTTCTTGCCCTCCAAGTTCCACATGATAGATTCCTAACCCTGAGCAAACCAACATGAGCAGCACAACAGCTGCCAGCAGCCTGTCAGGGTCAGCATGCACAGGACAAGGCAGGATCTGTCTGCACAACTTTCCTCCTCCTTTATAGTCATTGAAACCTTTGCCCTAAATGAGCACTTCTTGAAAAAAACAGTGAACTATATATAGACCTAGGCAAGTTATGCAATTATAGAAAATTAATGAGGTATAGTTACAGGTTGTATGACCAGCTCCGAGAATTAAATCATAACCAGATCTACCACAAGTTAATGAAGTATGAAGAAATCTAGGCTGGATTTTGCTTTAATGTTTTCATTGTCCCATTTTGCCATTTATTCAAAAGTACCTATCAGAGTGCTGAAGCTGACTTTCAAAAGATGCTTCTGGTGCTGCATCACAGTTATCTATATAAAGCTATGTGTAAAAATTCATATATGCATCTATGAAACACAGGTGGTAACTCAAACACAAGTAATTTTTATCCCTTCCGTCACAAAAAAACATTTGAATTATCATATTTGGTTGACACTGAAAAACTGCCTATCAGATTTGATGACCTAGTTATAAATGATTAAAAATACAGGCCTGCCAAAGGCCAAACTCACTTTGCCAGGGATCTGTCTTTCCATTTATATAGCTGATCTTTTCCTTGAAGTAATGACAGTAGCTAGCACCATTCTTTTTATTACTGTACCAGGATTATATGCAATACATTCCAATTTTCACACTTAGAAATTAAATACTTTTCTGCATATATTTTGTAAATAATAGTATGTCCTGTTGATGAAGATGTAAATATTTAGGTATTAATGATAAATTGGTTCCAAAGGAGGTTGTTTAAATTACATTGTTCTATGAATCCAAAGCCAGTTGTTATTTTTAGATCAGGATTACCCTTAATCCCAGAAATGAAATTCAGTGTTCAGATTATTCATTTTTTTCCATAAGCTCCTAACCACAAGCAAAAATATCATCCTGCACAAAATATAGGAAGAAAACATACTGTGACTGGAATTATTAGAATTCAGTTGAATTGGAGAAGAGATACTGATCAAATTTTTCATCTCTTCTGCATCAGCTTCTGTTGGAAAGAGTAACATATATGCAGGTCTGTGAATTAACTTAGAAAGTTGGTGCTATAAGAGCAAGAAGGACATCTGAACAAATCAAAATGGATATAATCTGTTCAAGAAGATTCAGTCATAGGGCCTAAGCCAAGGAAAAAAAATCAGAATAAGTGAAAGAAAAGCAAAAGAGGTATGTCCATATGTATATTTCTCTGGGTTCTTCCAAGATCCACAGAAGAAAAACTCAAACCTTAAACATTTCTAGCAGTCATGTTCTCCTCTACAGATTTCTTTTCCATTTTTAATGTTTGCCTAAACTATCAAATGTCAACCCATGTGGCTTTGTGTAAGTACTGAGAACAAAACAGTAAACTTTGCCATAACTAGGCCCCTTGTCTACCTAGGCCCTTTTGAATGTTTATCTGGCATCTAAATGTGTCCTAACTGACACAAATTTGGTCCCAAGTGACAAAGATTTCATAGAAATTTACATTAAATCTCTGTACTTTTATTATTTGCTTTTAACTGTCATGTAAGTACCCCAAGACACATAAGCAAAGCTACAGTATAATTATCCTATTTATTATGCTGATGCTTTCTCAATTTTTAAATTGTTTCACCGCAAATTAAAGCGGATTTAATGGCACAAAAACAGAGAAAAACAATCATCTAATATAAAACAGCTTTAGAGAATACTAAACCTCAGTGCTTGAGTCACTCTTATTAGAGATTTCTTCATAAACCTGTAATGCTAGTAAGTATAATGGTAAATTAGCAACTAACCATTTGTTGAGAGCAACAAATACAAGATTAAGATCTTCAAGAGTAAAGATCTAGCACTCACCATATAAAGTTTGTCATCTCTAACTAGTTCTTACAGTCTACATTTATGTACAGACTAAGCATTTTATTTATAATTCAGGTAAAACTATTTTTCTTATGTTCTCTGAGGCTTGACCAAAAAAATCATATTTGGTGCAGGATCTTAGCCATAAAATTTACTGATCTTCCTTTCTTCTGAACCCAGAGCCAACCTCTACTCAAAATAAAAGCCATGCAGCCAAGATGTGGCTCTCCCCACTTCTCAGGGGTGGCTCAGTTTCCGAGGCAGCAGAGGGAGGAGCAGCAGATGCTGGACAGCTCAATACCTTGGGTGCTCCTGGGTGCTCTGGTTTCCTCCCTGCCCATGGCCCTGGGTGCTCTGGTGTCCTCCCTGCCCATGGCCCTGGGTGCTCTGGTGTCCTCCCTGCCCATGGCCCAAGCTCCCTGGACGCTGGAAATGCATCCAAGGGCTCTGTGTGCTGCCCCTGTCCAGGCTTGTGAAGCAGAGAAGGTGACTCCACCTTCCCTGTCCCTTCTCAGGGCACAGCAGGCAGGAAAGGACAGTATCCAACAGCTGTTGGACATCAGGGGGAAATGAGACACTATTTTTCCTCCTTTATCGTGCCTTTCTGTGTGTTGTTGCTTCCTTTTTGCTGAGTGTTTTTAAAGCCCAGCTAATCAGAAGAAAAACATATAGCTTGAGATTTTCCATGTAGGCTGAGGGTTGTTTTTCACCCCTGCCTTTTTTATTATTTTAAGATGCATTGTGGATGACAGGAGCATCAATTCATTCCCATTTAAAGGGTGTTGAAGGAGAAAACCAATAACATTCACTGAACCAGATTCTCTCTCTCCCTCTAAAGATATATTTCTGAGACTAGGACTTGGTATACAAAAATGGGCTTTATTCAAACTAGCTGCCTAAAACCTGTATGTAATACAATTTTTTTTCATTCATCATCTTCCCTCTAGGAGCCTCAGGAAAATTTACTAATGACTTACTAAGGAACTGTCTTGCAACTGTACTGCCCTAAGTTAAGCAAGGTCATTTTCCCAAACTGACACTAGAGTAGTTTCTTTATTCCCTCCTTCCAGTTCCAATTAACATTTCACATCTTCTGTATTAGGCTACAAACATCTTAAAGCCAAGATCATTACAAACTTTTCCCTTAGAGAGTAAATCACAGACTTGATCTCTATGAAATTCAGTCACAGGCACGAATGTAAGAAAAAAAAAATCCATATTAGGTTCTGTATGGGCAGCAGTTTTTATGTATTCCACATAAAGGTAAGCAAATCTATAATCAGGGTAAACAAACTTAGGAATCTGAGTGCTTTCCAAAAATGGAAGATTGACTCCTTTATCACAGAAGTAACTTGAGTTTAGTTAGCAATTCTCAGTAAACAATGTTGCAATAGGTATCATTGTTCCCAGCTGGTCTACAAACAAAAAAGCCCAAGAAAGCTTCAGAGATCAAATAGATACCTTTAAAAGCTTTAGCCCTCCCTATGATTTATTTTCTTTATAACACAGTAGCACTGAAATATATTTTCCATCCTCAATACAGCTCTAAAAGCGCCAAAATTTCCAAGTTTAGATATGGAAAATCGGAGAATAAAATCCACAATCTCATAACTGCTTAAAAATAAGCACAAAATCTAGAGATGCTTTAAAATAAAAATCAGATCACTGTTAGAAAACTATAAAAGGCATCTGTGAATCTCAGTACTTCATTCTGAGTGCTGGATGTGACAGAACTTGGCCTGTGGCAGATAATACAGAGGAATAAAGTAGGAACTGTTGCTACTGAATTGCAGCTCAGCTGACACCACACTACCTAGAAGAGGGAAACAGAGCAGAACAGAAAATCCCAGCAGGTTCTCATAACTGTGACAGATCACATTTGCACATATTTTCCAGTGATTTCATTATGGGCACAGCAAAGAACAGAACACTACCGAAATTACCCATTGAACTGGCTGCAATTCCAACACATTGACAATAACAGAGTCAAATACCAGACCACAAGTACCTAAAGTAGAGCAAAAGAGGGAGATGTAGACACAGAGCCCAGGGCTTCCCCTACCTTTTCCAGGTCTGATCCACTGTAACATGCTGGTAAAGAGCAGGCAGATCCCTGCCTTCCTCAGCTCTGCTCAAAACTGACTCCAGCACAGCTCTTCCTGTTTGACCTTCTTATCTTTCCTGTTGATTGCACAGCCTGGCTTGGATGTGGCCAGTACAAAAAGTTGTCTATTAACCAATACTGTTAATTCCAAAACTTTTTTTTCTTTTTTTAAAGAAAGAAACATTCCTGAGAATGGAGTTGAGCTACTAAAGTTCATTATGCGAAGCAGAAATGTATCCAGTGTGCTGGAAGGTTCATTCACACACTCCAGCTTTTCAAACCAATAATTCATTGTGGCATTTTGCATTGGTGGCTAAAATCTCCAAGGGACACATCCAGGCCATTGTGTTAAAAAAAAGCATTGTTCAGAAAAAAGTTACACATAGTCCTTCAGATAAAGTACAGGACTTTGTCACCCTTTTGCTTTTGACTGCAAAATTAGATTTCTTGCTATCATTACAGCTGCAAAAAACACTGATGAAAAAATTTTTGACAAAAAATTTACACCAATATGCTCAGGCTTCAATTCAGAAGTCTATTATTTAGCAGATCTATGATGCACTATGCAGCATTAAATATCAGTTTGGGGAGTTGAGCAAGACTGCTGTGGAATGCACACACAGTTTATCTTCTGTGTAACAAGACTGATCCATGTGCCATATCCTAAATGACCCACAAAAGCAGTGGGTTCAAGGTGATGGGCTGTCCCCCCTGCTCTGCTGCCATCCTACAGCTCTTACCAGCGGGAGTACCAAAACCAGGCCCTTCAGATGCCTTTGAGACCTTAGTTATGACTCCTGCCAGCCCATGTCAAGGTACATGCTCTTGAGGGTTGTTTGAAAACATTAGAAATCAGGTATAAATTAGAAATCATGCCCTCATTTACCTTTCTTCATCCCATCACCCCACATAAACAGGAATTAGAAATGCTACTTCACACTGATAGGGCAGTCTGTTCCTGCAGTGTGCTTGGGAACTCTCCATCTTCCCAGAAATTATGCATTTGGAAGGTATTCAAGTGATTGTGTAAATCACAACCAACCAATCATCCCAGAGGGAATTAATTTGATATTGCACTATAATGCAGTACATAAAGCATACCACTTCAGGAGTAATTAATTTATGTAGTAACTATGCCAACAGCATGAAATACCACATTTCTGTCACCACTTTACTGATTAATTTTCCATGAGTTTCATAAATGTCTAAGTCTTTTCATCAAATTTATATGTATATTTAAAGATAATATTTGGTTACATTTTATTACATTAGTTCTTCACTGGTATTCTTCTTTTTTTATATGATTCAAAGTAGTTTAAAAAAAAACAAAAAACCCAAAGAGTCATCTAAGCCTATATTTTTCCCAATGGATAATCTTTCAGTCCCTATTTCTGAGTCCCAGTCATTGCAGAATCTACCACTGATTAGTATGTCCCTAAAAACTTAAAAGATACAACTAACTTTTATTTTAGAGTACTGAAATTAGGAGAGACACAACTCACTTCAAGAAACACATAACAAAATAGCACCAACTGATCTCCAGGCTCCTCAGCTCCCTTTTCCATACTATCATAAAATGGTTTGGGTTAGAAGGGACCTTTAAAAGTTGTCTTATCCAACTCCTCCCTGCAATCTTCAACCGGATCAGAAATTTCAGCTTCCTCTGTGATTTTACTCTGAAATCATGGTCCATGGTATTTCATCCCACTACAGCCAGTATTCAATTCTTGGTGATGCACATGGACATGTAGTTTAGGTGGAAACAAGAAAAAGTTTTCAGTTTTAAGGTAATGACCTCAAAAGTTGGCCCTGTATTTCCTGTTTTCTTGTCGGAACAGTACTAATCTGCATTACAAAACTCTAGGTGAATAACCTTATTCACTATAACAGCTGCTCTCATGAAATAACTCCAGAGACCAATATATTGCAGCAAACAGGAAAAAAACCAGAGGTAGCACAGATTGGTTTCCACATTAGTAATCACATCCCTTATAGTACATTCTAATTACTATGAATTGTGCTGCCTGTTTCAGGTTTCCTTTTTCTAAAAATGGGCTTCAAAGTTGTTTCTTCTAGTCAATTCTTTAACTAATAAAATTACATGAAGACTTGGTGGTCCTGTTTATGTTGGGTTGTCCCTGATTTCTTCAGAATTATTAAAAGAAGCTGACAGGAGGCTGGGGAGGACATTGGGTGTTGATACAAAACACTTCCTCTAATTGTCTTTCTCAGGCATTGCTTTTCATCATTCTGTTTGTCGGCCTTTCTGCAGCTGCATGTTTGTCTGAACATTTTTTCACTTCAGCAGCTTGTTTTAGGGGAAACACCATATTTTAATTTTAAGGCTGACTTGTACCTTCCAGTATAACTATTATTCCATCACAGTCAGGGAAATACCTATGAAGGAACACTCCACTGCCAAAGTAACTCTGACTTGTAAACAAGTAACTCTAACTCGTAAAAATATTGAGGCATAACTTATTTGATTATTTATTAAGTGACAGAAATACCAGTTTTAGGTGAGAAGGGATATTTCTACAGATTTTAATAAATTCCTGTCTGATTTCTTTCACCTTGAGTCCAATATATGTTAATAAGTATATTGTCCCTTGCTGGAACCCATCATAAAAAGATCATATTTGTTCCATGTTTTGCTGACACTGGCATTCTCCGCTAGTTACATCTACATGGCGAATTTGAAATCACACGAGATACTGACTGCTGTCTTGGCTAAATTAGTCTCTGCTGGTTCCTCTTTCAACTAGTAATTGAGGTACACCCACTTAAAAAATGTAGTATTATACAATCTGTATTGCAAAGTTCAAAAAGAAATATCAATTGAGCCCCCAGTAGTAAAAAACATTCAGCTTGAAGTACTAATTCACAGTGGTAACATTTTAGCAAATTTACCCAATTATATTAATTCTAGCCAGATTATCAGCATGCATGGATATTAGTTGTGTTATGTGCATGCTATGATACCACACAACTTCCACAGAAATAGGTTTGGCCATATGTTTCCTTTTGATTAGCATGTTATCTCTCCACAGCAACTGCATATAGAACTAGCTAAAATGCTTTCTTCTCATCTCCTGTCATCTTTGCATCTGCCTGCTTGAAAACCAGATAGCTTTACTTCCCCAGGTCTTGAAAAAACACCATCCCAGTTCCATAGCCAGGTTCAGAAAGGAAAACCAGAAAACATAAAAAGAAAAATACACTGTCACCCATCTTTCCGGAAATGCTGTCGCCTTCTAGTCTGCAGGAAAATGCTGAGTCAAAGCATCCAGCTGTGACACCACTTCCTCAGCTCCCGAGCTATTGACACAGCCCACCAAATAATGGCTACGTTTGCTTACAATTACCATGCTAATGGTAACAATATTAAAATAATATTAAAATAATGTATATGATATTAAAATTAATATTATATTAACTAAAATATAATATGAGATAATATAAAATTTACTATTATATTAAATTAATTAATATTATAAAATATTAAATTAAATCATTTAAATGCTAATAATAGATGTTACTGAGCTTGTTATTCCCAAGGACAAGAAGGACCATGGTAATGACAAAGCTTCCTCCCAAGTTCAGCCTCTCCCAAGTGCCACTGCTACTCTCTTGAAAACACTTATCTGCAGACCGAAAAGCCAACATACTCCTAACCAAGGCAGCCCATATTGAAATCTCAGCAGGCAAAAGGGGATGCAGTCATGATTGGACTCACAATCCATCTCAGCCATGGCATGGATCATAGGCCTTCCCACAGCAGAGAAGGAGAAAACTTCTAGAAGAGTCTCATCAACTCAGAATAAAAACTGTAATTATCACTTACCACTTAGAATCACTAATCCTTAGATTAATCATTTCATTTCTATACTTTATGGCTGAGCAGGATTTATTTTCTGCCCCACAGGAATAACAGCCTCCCCAAATGAAGCACAAACTTTGGAGTCCTATGCAGCACAGAAAGCACATTACTTCTCAATCACCCCAAACCAAGTGCACTGAGAGTTTATATCCATAAGCTTCAGCATAGGAAATGAGCTTTCCCTATTTTGCTTTCATCTTGCAAGTGGAATTAAATTACTCTTATCTACTGGAATTAACAAACCACTTGGCAAATAGAGCCTCTAAAACATCCCAGTACAAAGAAATTAGGAAATATATGTTGACAGGGAAACAATAATTCTGTTCATCTAAAAACCTCTAATTATTAAAAGGAGAGAAAAAAAAAATCAGTATTCCAGACACCTTACACTTAAACTCCCACAGAATGTCCTTTTTTTTAAAAAAAAATAAATTTCCCCTTGACAGGCTAAATCCTCACCTTTCACAGCATTACACGAGAATTAAAGAAAAAACAGGCACTTCCTTTTATAATTAGGTGAAGGGATTTTTTTTTTTTTTTTTTTTTAATTAAAGGTTAACTATTTTCAGCTGCTTGGAGGTAGTTTCCTTATTCTTAAGGCAACCTTCTTATAGGTAGCTAGCAAATAATTATATATCACAATCATATATTGTGTAGAGATTATTTGTTATGCTGTTCAAATGGATTTGATAGCTCTTTTCCTTCAGAGGACTCTTTTCACAGGGTCACATATCAACCAAGACTGGAAGAGACCTTCAAGAGCATCTAGTCCCACATTAAGCATTTAGAAAAAGGCACCACTCAAGGCTTTTTCCTGGAATAAGATTCCTTGCTGAGGTTGTCACAGCTTTTCTGCTGTCCTTTAAAACAGAGAAAACTATGTCAGTATATCTAAAAGTGTTTATTCTGAGGAGTGGAATAGAAAGCTACAGCTCCTTGATCTTAAAAAAGAAGGGGGAGGAGCAGCAGCAATGAATATTTAGTTCTGCTTCAATTCCTTCTCCCTTCTGAGGATTTGCATAAATCTGTACTATTTGAAACGTATTTTCATATTTCTATGTACATATTCAACTCTTTTCTTTACTAGCATGCCAGAGCACTTCTGGGATGGATAAAAAGACTTTCAAGAAAGAAGCACTTACAATCCTTAACCATACACTGAAACACTTAATTTGCAGAACTGAAATTTTACCCATCTGTTTGGTGATTCTGCTTAAAGCTAAAAAGTGCAGGGCCATGGAAATTTATTTATAGGAGCTTGAATATATGTGGAATACAGATATCTCCTGAGCTAGTTTTGGCATTGAAAAAGTAAATTTTTACTTCCTTAGGCATTCAAAAATTGGAGAAAAGATGTTTTGATATGGATTCAGTAGAAATGAAATCTTGCTCTTGGTTCTCCTAATGCTCTGTGGAAGAACATGCCTGAAGGAATATCTGGAAGACTAAAACCAATAGATAGCCATCAGGATAGAAACAATTACAGAATTTCAATTTATCATCTTATAAGCTCTGTTCCATTCACTAAGTGCAACTTGGTTTACTGTCAGTAGTTTTCCCTTTGGCCAAGGTAGCCCAAAACTACTTCCTGTAGTTTGGGATTAGCATTTCCAGCCACCAAAATGTCTACAGTAGAGAAAATCCTACAGTGATACTTTTGACTTCAACAAATAACTATAAAAGTCTGTCTTCACATAAAATTAACAAAGTAATTGGAAGTTTTCCAAATTACTGCTGCCCTCTAGTTGAGACACGAAGAAGGGTTTATGTGTCCATTTTTTGCAGCTTTATCTGTAGGTCTAAGTTATAATTTCTAGTAACATCTTTCCTCTCACATTTATCTTTTTAGACCACTTGGCCACAGGTACCAGAACTAATTATATTAAAAGGTGTTTATAAACATAACAAGCACAATATTTTCTGTTTTAGTAAGAAGAATAAAATCTTTAGAAGGTATAGTGCAACCCTCAGTCTTGAGAAATATGAGGAAAGATTTCTATTTATCAGGGAAAATCTGAGACAGTGGAACTTTTGTCAATACAGATCTGAAAATCATGAAAACTCTAGATGCTTCCTGTCTGGAATTTGGCCTTAGAACCATCTTGCAATTCCATTTATGGACTTCTGATTAAATCAACTGTACTTGCAATGGTCACCGAAGACAATAACGGTGTTAAGGTGAATGCGTGGGAGGATGGTATAAAAAGGTTCCTGAGTTTAAGGCTATACATCTAAACACAAAAATTTTAATAAGCATGAATATATCTTGGACTCACTCCATTTAATGCACGCATGTTTAATGTACATTAACTATATTCAGTGACATTTTTTCCACTTTTTCCCATGTTTGAAAAAAAAAAGTTTTGTTTCCATTCCTTCTTTTTTCCTAGTTGACATCTGTGCATACACTATCCACAGTCCCCATGTAAACTTTAAGTTCTCATTTAGGTAGGCTTGGTCCAGGCCATTCCACGCAGAGTGAGACCTTCCTCTAGCGAAGCCTGGAAAGCAACACTGATAGTCCAGGATGGCTTTGTTGCAACTGAGGACACAGAGAGAAGTATCGGTCACAGCTGCATTTTTCTAGGGCCTGGTGTCTCAGAAATGTTCACTGCCAGAGTGGGCTGAAAGTTCCTGCAAACTGTCACACATCTTCCCAGGCAAAGCCTCACTTACAGACAGTGCTACAGAATTTTATCACCTCAGAACAGTTTATATTCTGCTGGCATGAGGCTGTGTTGTATGTTTTTGGTTTTTTTTTACATAAGAGCAGTGTTAGCTATGCAGTGTAGGATATGGAATGGGAAATCAGCACACATCAGCCTAGGCTGAAAAACAGAATTAAATTGACTCAGGGCCATGAATTGTAATATCATCTACTCCAAGGGAGAAGCTGTAGCTTCACATAAAGAGTGGTCTTCCAAGGACTCACATTTGCAAGGGATCACAATGTACTTAATAAGTGTTAACCTCTCTGCAACAAAAGGGATCTCATTTTCCTTCTTGTTTACTGCAGAAAGTACAACATTATTTACATGTTTACTGATGTAAGTATTGATATCAGTGGTTACATACTGTGTGACATGGCCCTGAAATCCTTGTAAGCTTCACCTGCCATTCTCAAATTAAAATTAAATTTTTGCCAATGTTTTTGCAAGTGTAGTGACTTTTATATTATTCATGCTTTGTTTTGGCTCTTCCCCAAACCCTTTGCATTTGTATTTCTGCCCATTACATTGCTGTGACCTTGGACTTTATCATCCTTGTGTATGAATTCTATATGGATGCTCATCATTACCTGCTAGACTTCCTGCCACGTGCAGCAGCCTGCAATACTAAAATTTATTTGTTCTGACCAACTTTCCAAAAGCTGACTGCTGACATGAGAGAACAGTCTTTGATTGTCTCACTGTAACAAAGATTTCTTTCATCCTCAGCCATTGCTCCCTTTGATGTTATTTCATGCTTGCTGTTTTCAAAGTTTGCCTGGGAGTTTTATTTGACCTACTGATCATAATGCATTTAGGTTTGCAATGGGTAATGGATATCTAAGTTATAGCTGCTGATGCAGGGTTTATATTCTTCCCACGGTGTGAGAGGAGCTTTGTATAAAAGTTATTGCTGACATCTTGATAGTGCAACTCAGACATCTTAATATAGTGCCATGTTATTATTTCATTACTGCTGCTTCACACTAATTCATTATTTATAAACACGTGTGCTTCTGGCTCAGTGAGTAGCTGGAAATTTATTCCCATACCCAGAATCTCATTTTAAGATCCCAGTTTGTTACTCTCATGGAACTTCAGACTTGCCTTATATTTTATTTACTACCAATGTCATTCCAATACAACAAACAGAGTAAGGTGGTGGAGAGATAACTGCTGTCACTGGTTGCAAACACAAGGGTGGCTTATTTTGGCAACTGCCCCAGTACCAGTAATTCTGTGATATAGTAATTTTAATGTCAAAAAGCTCATAATTTGATATGAAATTAGTAATAAAATTACAGAAGTTCAAGTCTAGTTACTGTAACCCAGGCAAAGTAGCCCAGCCCTGAATTTCTAAGAGGTAGATGAGACCAGAAAAATTAAAGTAGAAATGTTTTTAACACAGAAATGTTTAGGGAACTTTCATCACACAAAAGAGAATCAGTAAAAAACAAAAGAGGGGTCATGACAGCATGCAATGTCAGGTTCTTAATATTCTGTGATACAAAAGAATTTCTATTTTTGATTTAATAGGAAAATGACATATTTCTCTAAATTTATAGAACACGATTGAAGGATAATTTGTCATTTAAAACATAAGCACTTCAAAATACATTACTGTAAATTGCAAGATTTCTTTTGTCTTCCAGAAGATTTAACACCTGTCAAAAGACAGCAGCTCAGATTGAAAATCAGCTTATAAAGTAGATTTCAGGTTAAAAAGTAAAAATTACTGTAGATGCTTTGGAGCTTAAATTCAGTTTTCAGGACTATGCAATAGAACTTAATGGCATGAAATACAGAGCTGCACAGTAAGATTCACAAAAGCAGGTCTAATTTATGCAATTTTTTTCTGATTTTTTTTTCCATGAGATATCTATTTAGGACAACTTCAGAAGGGTTTCAACAACTAATAGCATAGCTGGCACAAAGTAATTGTTTTTTTAAATTTCACTCCAGTTGGTATTTGACCTGAAAATCTTGTGATACTGCATCAGCTTTGAATATAAAGCCAAGGCAAAATTTAACCAGGTTAAACAGCTGCTTGGATTTGTAGTTTTCTATAGTCTGGATTAGCATGTAAATCACTTCTGGACATGGATGGATAATGGCTTTTTTCACAGGTTTTTTTTTTGTTTGTTTTGCTTCATTTGTTTGTTGTTGCTGGTCAGTTGGTTTGTTTATTTGGGTTTGTTTGTTTTGTTGGGTTTTTTTGGAAGAGATAAAGGTTCTGCTTCATTCCCAGTGCAGAAGTTCTAGTTCCTCTCTCTCTGTTGCTGGACCCTCCGTCATTGACGTGTTTTTAAAATATGACCCCCCTCATATGGCAATAATCTAAAAAACTTTCAGACAAATCATCAAATAAAAGTAATAATTTTATTGTCCTGGAAGACCATGACCACCCTGAAGTTGGAAACTTCAGAAATATTAAAAACAATCCTTTTTTTCTTGCTTCAGCTGGATCTTTTATAACTGAAGACACACTACATTGATTTTTTTTTTCTTTTCCTTTACATTTACAGTGCTCATTCTTTTTTTTTTTTTCTTTCCATGAAAATATGTTCCCTTACTTGAGGGTTGATACATAAATATATATTCCCTTATGTGAGGAGGATGCATTTCTGATAACTGGGATGGTTATAAATTCAGTAGATAGTGAAGATTTTATTGTCTTGATACAGCTAATACAATAGAGCAAGACACAAAGATGTACTTAAGAAAGACATAGAGTTTAAATGCACATGGACAGAAAAATGTAAAGTTCTTCCATAACATTGTCCAAATAATACTAGTGGAGAAATTTTAGAAAACACTTCTATGCTAGAAAGTAAATCTGTCTTGCATAGCATTTTTCAAGCATTTTCAAAATCAATGCTCTTAGAAGAATTCAGGATGACACTGAGGACATGAAGGAACAGACAGGATCATCAGGTTTGTCAGGTGCCAATTGAATTCCCAGTAATGGCAGAAGTGGTGCAAAGTGCTGACTTTTCAGCCTTCTTCATCCTAGCCGAACAAGCTGATTGCTTTCAAAAATGAAAATCAAGAGATGACTGCCCACTAGCCTGAGACTGGTAACAAGAGGCTGAATATTACAGTGCCCCAAAGAGTGCATCCGCCCATCCTCAGGACAGATCATTGTCCTGAAAGATTTGAGTTATTTATTCTGTGACTTGGTGCTCAGTTTAAATTGTTTAGTATAAGCCTTCTTGGCAACCCTTTCTGGATGGTTTCACTCTGTGAATCAAACAATTTCACCACACTTTTGCTGTCAACCCTTTCCAGGCCAACTTCTCAGAGAAGGAGACAATTTGTTTCTGGAGAGCAAGGATAACATCAAATCCAACAGAATTCAGAATAAACTCTGGCAACTATTTTTGCCATATACCAATCATGCACTGAACTGTGACCTCTTCCCAAGTAATGCTTGTGTCATCTGTGTCATCCATAATACTGAACTATCTCCTAAAGTCGTTGAAACAGGGTTTTTATCTGGATAAGCTTGGAGGAGGTCTTTTTTAGATAGTAGACCTTTTAAGTGCTGATTACTCCCTTATTCATTGGTTGGAGTAATGAGATCTTACCAGAAGCAGGCCATGATTTTTCCAGGGGTTCACAGGAGCTTTTAATCAAGCTTGTGGCAGGTGGCATTACCCTAAACACGGGGAAATTTGAAGTCCATGGCCTGCTTCTCACAGTGTTCCCTAAGATCTGGTACTGTGAGGGCACTTTGAGCATTTGTGTAGTAATGTCAACCTTTAAGTTGTCTCTATGACTTGTAGGAAAAATTTCCAAAAATCTCTTGTGGCCCTGGGGTTCTCACTGCAATGAATTAGGAAAGGCTTTAGCATGCATTCTCCTTTTGCACTGCCACCCAGCAGAAGGGTCAAACTGTCTTTTAGCAGCCTTCAAGCCCAAGGCAGTTTCCTCTTCATTACCTCCAATATGGATTGTACACCCACCACATCCAAGACAAGAGTTCTGTCTAATTTAGCTTTTACAGCAACACTTATGCATAGCCACAGGGTTACTAACATCACTCAGAGATTGCCTTGAACTCATGAAGATTATTATATGCAAAGACACTTCATTATTAAAACCAAAGTTGGCAATCAAACAATAAAACTCCAGAACAAATGACAAAAAGCGACAGCAGCATGGTACTGAAGTTACAAATCACCCATTTTAAGGAATGACTAACTAGAGTACGAGTGAAGGGTGGAATCTGATAGAGCAGTGTAAACTCCTAAGTGGCACAGAGAAAGTGAACAGGGAAATGTATGTTTGCTATCTCTTCCATTACAAGAATGGGCAGGTATCAAGTAAAAATAGCAAACAGAAGGTTCAAAACAACAGCACATCGTTCTTCACAGCAGACAGTTCGGCTGTGAAATTCCCTGCACAGGAGGCTGTAGCTGTTTGAAGCATGCCTGGGTTCCAGCTACAACTGGACAAGACAACAGAATAAAATCCACAGAAGGTTCTTCTAAACAAAGAACACTCATCTGGCTCAGGAAATCCCCTCAGCAGATACCCACTGATGGTGCTGTCAACAATGGGATGTTACTTGTTTGGATTGTCTGATCCTGTGGCTGTTCAGATTGCAGGTTCACATTCTTCCTGATGGCAGTGATTATGTCCAGGGGCTCCCCATGCACATCAGACAAATGACATGAGAGCCATAAGGTACTGCCATTCTTACACCGGGCCAAGGACCATGATTCTCTATCAAAGTGTGACGTGTAAGCACTGCCACAGAGCTCATCTCTTCAGTTTCAGGTGTAGGTTGGGAAAGCTGTGTAGGTTTTATGCTTACAACTGTTAATTAAGTTATAACTTTTAAGCAACTGTCATTGGAACAGAGCGGACTGATATTAATGCAAAGCGAGTCTTCACATCCCTATTTCCTCATGCTGTCACTGTAACCCCAAGCACAGTCTGAAATCAGCATCAGAGCAGCTGTGCAGCTCAGCACGCTTATGCAACCACGCTGGCTGCTTTTGTATTTGTTAAAACAGATGTTTGCTTTTTAAAAAAAGATCCCATTAATTCTCACAGAAATAAAATAGATTTTCAGACGGATGAAATACTGAATAAAGCGGTATTTAATAAACAAATGGCTTTAATGGTGATTGTGTACTTTCAAATCCAAAGGATCAGTGAAAGTTCACCTGATCCAGAAAGCACTGCTTTACCCTGCTGAACGCCCAGACCGGCTGCCAACACCTTCCGTGCGGTGCAGCGCTGCGTGAGAGTCTGGGCTGCGCTGGGGAACAGCGCAAGCATCCTCATGGTCACTGCCCGGGCGCTTCGGGGACACGCCGGAGCACTTGTGCACCTCATTGCTTTGCTGGGGCATCGTACGAGCCCAGCACCAGCGGGACAGGAAAATGCAGACGAAGATCTCAGCCGCAGGGCGAGGGAGGCCGCATGGAGCGGTGGCTGCCGGCAGGTGGGAGCGGGCTGCGGCTCGGGCCGAGACCGGGGGGGAAGTTTCTGCGGGGCGGGGGTGCTGCAGCAGCTCTGCCCGCAGCAGCGGCGGGGCCGGAGCCGCCCCCGGCCGCAGCAAGGCACGGAGGGGGATGTAGTCCGCGGCCGGCGGCGCGGGGCTGCCTACACTTCCCAAGGTGCCGCCGTGCCGTGCCGTGCTGTGCCGTGCCGTGCCGAGCCGAGCCGTGCCGAGCCGAGCCGAGCCGAGCCGTGCCGTGCCGAGCCGCGGAGG
>JAYDZK010000202.1:60844732-60898275 GCA_034509185.1 Euphonia xanthogaster | reverse complement strand
AGCCGCGGCCGGGCCGCCCTGGCTCCATCCCCTGCTGGTACCCAGCGGCTCGGGCGTCTCGCCGCGGGCCCGCAGCCGAGGTGCGGTGCGGGCGGCATCAGCTGGTGCCCCGGCATCCCGGGTGGGAGCACACAGCTTTTCAGACGGGGATATTCGGGTTAAAAGCCGGCCTTTTTTGCTAGCCGAGATATTGTGGTGCTAGAGAAGGTGGATATTAGGGATGTGCCACGGAGCCCAAGCTAGGATTGCCCGGAGGAATCCAGTTGCCCAGGGCAATACAAAACTAATTTATCTTGTGATGCATGCAGGATTTGAGAACTGACTTGGAAGTGTATTTTTTAGCGATTCAGCATTCATCTGCGTTGTGTGTCGGCGGGGGGTGGTTACTTTAGAGCACAGCTGATTGCAAAATATTACAGTCCTTAAGGCAAATGCAGGGTTGTGCACAGAGAAGAGGGGACTGTGGGAGGTGGTTGTGTATTTCGTTTGAGAGGGTAACTGTAGTGCTAAATATACGCTCTACCACAACAACAGGGAGAGGCTGAATAGCTGCAATTATGTGGTGACTCTGTATGTCAACATGCTTAATCATACCACATCCTCGCACCGAGTCAAAGGGGAGCAAACAGAGAGGAGAACGAGCTCCCGGTTAGGACAGTGAGTGACCTGGGGTCAGGCACCTGCTGCAGTTTGCAGCTGAAAGCCTAGTCTGGCATTTCCTCATGTTTGTTGGTGGTGTAAGTGCTTTCATGTGTGCTGATTGTCCATGTCCTCACATGGTCTGCGGGTGAAACACGTACTGCCTGCATGCTGGTGCTCTCTGTGGAAGTGCCCAGGCCAAGACAGGTGTGCAGGTGAGAGCAAAGCATGTGTTGCAGGATGTTTGAACTACGACAGAAATCCCAAGTCTGTTTCCTGTCTTTAAAGAGCATCGGGATAGTTAACAGGGATGGTAACATCTCCTTTGGCGCAGGTGAAATGCCGGTACGGAATCCTCTCCTTGGTTGCCTGGCTGTAATGTTCAACTGAAGAACATGGAATACTGAGAAATGTTTAAATTCTATTGTGGTAGAACTGAGCCTGGAAGGGGAAATATTAGAGTCTAAATTTTTCTCTCTATAATATTTTAAATGTCAATTAAATAGATTCCAAAGTTATAAACCCAGTAGTAAATTTAGTGCAGAGGAGACTTGACACAATTCTATCTCAGTAATTGCTCCAAACACGGTGTAAATTAAATAGCAAAAAAGAACAGTGCCAAGATAAAAATAACATCCTGGGAAAAAAGAGAGTGGAAAAAACCCCTGAGAGTTCTTAGGTCTCATTTGAAAGAATAACTGGCAGTTTTAGGAGTTTTGGTTTTAAGTATAGGGTTAGCTTTGATCTTTCCAGATTTTGATTTTGTGTGTCTGTGTGGGCTATGTAAACAACCTGCAATCAATTCTCATGATAAATTAAATGTGAGGAGCCCATGTCTACTCAGTGAAATCAATGGAAATTTTCCATTAACATTGATGGGTCAAGTATTGTACAACAATTTCAGTGCCACGGTTTGTTTAAAATTGCTGTTCCCAAAATTACTATGGAAAGGCTTTAATTCAAAGTTTGCTGTTTACTGTAACAGAATTATATTTCTGGTTCTGCAAAGAAAACTAGGGTGCAGTGGGGTGTTAAAATCAGCCCCACACAAGCTCCAATGAATTGCTGCATGGTTTGGTAATCTAGGAGAAATTCCCAGTATTTCTTTTACTCTTGAGATGGAGCAAACAGTTGTGGATCTGCCTTATTGCTCCAGAAACTTTTGCTCAGTCTGTGTTTTCTCTTGCACCAAGGCAGCACATCATTCACTGTCTGTATCAGCAGGGTTTCAGGCAGTGCTGTGACGCTGCTTTGCCACTTTAACCATAACATTTGGCATTAGATAACGAAATGCTTATATTTGGTAAAGGTGATGTAGTTTGTAAGATATTGATAAAGGTAATACAATTTAAAATGGTTCAATAGTACATGCATTGAGCCATTGTCCTGAAGAATGGGCTGCAGACTCAGGGTATAATTTTAAATCTAGAAAGCATATGATCGTCTGGTGTAGTAAGACACAGCTCAGATGCATCATTACATGTGTTGCAATTAGATTTTTCCACACATGATTTTCCTCAGCTGCCTTCTGTATACTTACCATTGGTCTTGGCTGAAACTATTTTTAAGAAAGAGCCTATTCACTACTTTTTATACCTAGGAGATTTGCATGAAATGGTTGTGCTTTTAGGATACTAAAGGTACTTTTATAATATGGTTTTCAGTCTAATAATTAAGTTCTTTGCCATCTTGAAACCATAGCAAGAAGAACAGAATAGGTTAAATATTTGAGATTGTGAAAATGAGGTTCTCCTCAATTCCCAGAAATAGGGTAACATGATGTCTATTATTTAAGTGCAAAAAGAGAATCACAGAGCTAATTACATACTAGGTGAGTTATCTTAGATTAGATTAAATTAAATGCCATGACACAAATTCACATAGCTATTTAGTCTTTAAACTATTATATTAAAGGGGCAATTTGATTGCATGGATCAGAGAACAGCTAATGGAGTATCACAGCCCAAATGGAGCACGAATGTAGTGGCTCTGGTTACAAAAGAGGCTACTCAGGTTGATCACACAGGGTCCAGCTCAGCTTGGAGATGATTAATTCCTTTTCAAAGTTCACATGCAACTATGCTGATAAGAATCCTCCCTAGAGACAAAAGCTATGATTGTTTCAGACTGTGCTATATTTTATACTTAGATACAGCATTTTTCTTTCAGCTCTTTGTTCTGAGCACTGGTAAAAGAGCATTGAATTACTAGACAGGAGCACCAGGAGGTCAGCTTGGAGTTTGCCTGCTAATGAACGTGTTCACCTTATAAAATCAATCCTACATATTTCATAATTAAAAAAGAACTCCTTAATTTCATTGCCATTTTAGCCAGGTTTCCCTGAAAAAAAAAACCCAACAACCTGTATTGTCTGATGGTATTTTCTTCCTCTGAGGTTGAATTGCAAAGACACTATTTAATTTCTTAGACTGTAAAAATCAGGAAGCTGTATCTTGGGGTTTGTTAAGGTTTTGGGGAATTCTTTACAGCTCTTAAGAAAATTGTTTCAGCTCAGTGCATGTATCTTTTAAATGGCAGCATGTTCTTGGATGGTGGAAACACATAGGCCAGTTAGGAGAAGGTGAAGTAGGTCAGAAGAGATTCTCAGGTGATGTCACATCAGCCGGTAACTCCTGACTGCAGGATGTCCTGTCTCCTGGTGGCCTTCACATGCTGCCCGAGTGCTGCAGCCCACCTCTGGAAAGGTGGATGGTTCTGCTTAACAAAATCCAGGCATTTGGCTTTCTGAGTGAGGTCTCCTTCTTGCTCACTTGCCTGCTTTCAGTGCAGCACCTGCCCAGTACTGAGCACCCTTCTGGGCTGGTATCTGTTCACTGCTGAGTGCCCCTGCAGTACGATGTACAAGCAGTATGCTTTCACTTTTGTTCCTCAGCACGTTATTGCTTATGTACTTAATCACCAAGAATTATCTTTGACATAAAAACAGAGGTCCAAGAAATGTAGAGAAAATTGAGAAATACAAGCATGGCTGCTTTTATATCTCTTCTTCTGTGCAATAGGATGGCCAACATTCAAGGAGGAGTATAGAAATCCTGATTTTAGTTTTGCTCGATTTGAAAAACAATTCCTGTCTACACAAATTAAGGCTTTAGCAGTGGAAACTCCTCTTTCCTGACGACTGTTAATTGTAAGCTCACTGCTGCATCTTCCAGTCCTGTAGGGGTTTGCTGGTACCATAACTCACCTTTGGACCTTGGGTTTTCCAACCAAGCACCCAGCACTCACAATAAAGAATCAAACATATTTGTGCTAAAAGGGCTTGTGGTGCATGTGGCTGTTAGAAAGAGAGCTCTGTAAGTGCCAGGATGAAAGGGGGTCCAGGCAGCACAGCTGGGTCTCTGCACAGGCCCAGCATCAGATGGAGGGTGGTGCATGGGCCTTGGAGATTATTGAACAATTTTCTGGCTTGCTCTCTGCAACCTTAAATATAACCTTAAGGGAAACATTGCTGAATTTATATTATTCCCTGTGTCAAGATCCATTAGCAATGTGTCAAGGTCCATAACTGTTACCATCTGAAAGGTTGGAATGTTTTTTTTTCACAGCTTATTAGTTGATGTTTGTGCTCTGAAATCTAGACAGAGTATTGTTTTGCATGAAGCGTCGTTACTTATTTTTCCATTTCAGATAAGAAGTGTGAGATGAATAAAAACTTTGTTCAGTGAATATTTCTGTAGCTTTAGAAGCCATTTTTTTTTCTCTTTCTTTTAAAAATCAAATCCTTCTACTGGCATTAGTTAAATTGATCATTAACTATATTTTGAAGAATCTCCTGATCTTATAGGACAAGTTTCTTGATCTGTAGATGAAAGAAAACAAAGTCTAAATGCAGTTGGCTGTGAAAAATACAAATTCCTGAATTGCAGGAGATCACTAGTGGTGTTTCAAAAATACTTTAATGTTCTTAATTGCAGGTTGGTTTTTTCTGACTTAGAAACTGTTATTTTTAGGTTTAAGTAATGCTGTCATTGTAAAACAGTAACAGATTGCAGTTGCTCCTCATGGTGGATATGAAGAACAAATGTGTAATCTTGGTTGTTACTGCATAGTTGCTGCTCACAAATACAGCATCCAGTTCCTTGGGAAGTTTTCAAGTACCTCTTCTGTCAGTTCATTTCTAGCATGAGGCACTGTGATACTTCAGAGGAGGATGAAATGTGGTTCTTCCTCTTCCCTTCTGCCAAGTTCATTTGTATTTCAGTGGGGAAAAAATCCCTCACCTGTACTGGTTTATGGAGTGAAATAGCTGGGTATGGTGTACAAAAGGGGAGCACTAAGCATGCTGTAGTTGTGTTCCTTCAAGTCTATTTCAGGCAGTGGCAAAGTAAGATTCCATTGCTGTCATACTACTTATATGGTAAAATTCATGGTGAAGTAAGAGTTAAAGTTTGATGCATCTCATATGAAGAACAAGCCACAGAACCTGTTCTGCTTAAGTGTCAGGCAAGAGCTTTTGTCACTTTAAAAAATAGGTCATATACTTCCTTCTCCTCCTAAGTATGACTTAGAGATTATATGACATAGAGTATGTGACTTAGGATAAAGGGAATTTCAGAAGTGATTCGTAAGTCAGTTTACTAGTTGATGTCTAAATATAGACTGGGATCTTCTCTGCTGAGCAACTCTGAGTGGGACTGAATGAATGGGCAGCCTTGTATGCAAGGATTCATCTGGAGAGTTCTTGATCAGAGACCACTTTGTTTTTTTCTTGACTTATTTTTACCTCTGTCAAGAGATTTTACTGAGGTACACTTATAAATCCTAGACTGCTGTAAATTTTGCAGTTTAAAATAATGTGAATGCCCTAGAAGTCATGAAAAATACTTTTACATTTTCCTATTTGTTTTTGTCTCAGTTACCTTCATTTACCTTGCTCTGCTTACAAGTACTTCCCCTCTCTTTTCCTGTTGCTGTTGTTGGTATTGCAAACTCAGCTGGGACCTGCAAGTCAAACGGGCTTTTCTGTTCTTTACCTTGTAAGGCCCCACTGGGGATATTTGACTGAGTTCAGCTGGGAAGTTTGGCTTTATGGGATCTTGTAGGGTTTTCTGTGGTGTTTCCTTTGGCTTTGCAATACCAGCAGCATGAAGGCAATCACCTGGTTCCAGTTTTAGATGCAACACAGATACAGAGGATCTAATCTTTGAGGTCACATATACAATTGTGTACTGATACCAAAGGAAACCATAGAAAGGGTGTGTTGCCACTATTACCCTTGATGAGAGGAAGATGGGAATGGAAAAGGGTTTGCATTAGCTTAGCTTATGTCCCTTAGCTGGGACACGCACGGGAGCAGCTGGGACTGCGTATGTCTGTGCCGTGGGTGTCTGGCACTGGCCCTGGCACCTCACCCCTGTGACTTGCACATATGCTCTCTGTTCTGCTGTCTGTCAACCTGGCTGCAAGTCAGGCTTGCCAGCCCAGGGCTTTGCCTGTGCTCTGAGCCTGGGTTTGCTCTGCAGCTCCGGCCCTGCTCAGACCAAACTCAACCCTGTGCTCTGCTGCTGGCTTCAGGCTGTGACAGAAACATTCCTGGGTGCAAGTGATGGGTAAGTACTGGTGATAAGGGAGGAGAATTGTTTTGCACTGACCTTTCCATGACTAATAGTGCAACTGAGCTATGCTGTTCCCACCCACTTGGTCAGCAGAGTGGGTTTACCAGGACTGGTGCAGTGAGCATGATGGGGAAAGCTGCTGTGTGCTTCTCTTGAGAGTGTGGCAGCCAAGGAGAGGGCATGGAGAGCTCTGCTCTTGATCCACCTGCAGAAGAGAAGACAAGACAGAGGGGAATTGAATTGTGTTTTTCAACCCCCTTGATGGGTGGGTGAAGGGGAGATGAAGCCAAACTTCTCTCATAAAGAAATAGAAAAAGGGCAAGAAGCAACAGTCAGGAGTAGCAGGAGGAGTTCATGCTGGTTGTAAGGAAAAGTGAAATCCCAGTGGTAGTGCTTGAACCCAGGAGGGAACCAAGGACTGTAGCAGAGGGGCTGTGAAGTCTCCAGCCTCTGAGATTTTCAAAATTTAATCGGCCAGCTTGCTCCAGCACTTGCCAAACTGAAGATTGGCCTGCAGTCAGCTGGATCTCCGGGCATCTGGTCCAAAGTTTTTGGTGGGTATTTGAAACTGTCCTTAACCATGACAGCAGAGCATCTGTTGTGCTGCTACAGAGATCCACAGGCAGATTAATCCTGAATGTTTTGTGTGGCCATTTACCAACCAATCTTCCTGGACATGTTTTGATGCCTCATTCCTGCCTTGGAAAATTGGAGAAAAATCAGTGTCAGCTGCGTGTATGAACATTGGTAAGCTTTCCTGAACCAGCCCCCGTGGAGAAACAGGGTTTATGTATCACAAATCTCTTGAACAATTGCCTAAAGATGCAGACCTGTCCTGGGGTTATGTATGTGCAGCTGCAGAGCCTCTCAACTGGGACATGGAGTTCAGTATGAAAATCTGGCTTCTCCACTGCTGAGACTTTGTGAAGTTTTAATTATCATCACCCATCACTGTGAACTGCAGTGTTTTATCTCTTTGAAACTAGGACATTTATTTGTGTGCCTTTGTACAGAATTAGGTGCAACCATTTCAGCATCTTTGTTCTAATAGCCACAGGTTTTCATGGTGCCAAACTGAGGTAACAGGCATCTCACAGATTGCCTTAATGTGTTGTCAGTGAGAGCATAACCAAAGCTTTTCTAGAATCTTCTTTAGGTCTGTATGAGCCATGGGACCTTTAGTAATGATAAAACACAATAGATTGTGTTTCAATTTGCTGACATTTATTGTCATTATTTCAGATCGTTAGACTGTCCAGCTTGGATTGAGTGCTTGTGTGGCCCAGTGGCTTGTTTCCAGCTGTGCCCATTGTCCTGACCTGGGAGCTAACGATGGCAGTGGCTGTGTCCATCTTGGTCTTGTATGTTTTTCAAAATGGTACTAAGGGATCATCACCTCAGATGATGAATTTTAGCTTCTTTTTGGTAGTGTGGCCTAAATTTCATTAAATGCATAAAGCCAGCTTAACAAAGTTCTATTTATATCTTAATAGAGCTACTCACTGGCACTGCTGCAGATTTGGTTGTCTATATTATTAATAGGATTTAACCTAAGACTAAAGCCTAGGTTGTGCTCGGAACCCTTAACTTCTGTTACTGCTAAACTGTGGGGTTAAATCAAATTTCTGGTCTGAAGTCATGTGATACATTTTCAGAAAAACTGCTGAAGCAATAGGCACGTTTTGCATTTCTTTCCATAGATCTATAATTTTAACCTGTGATTCGCTGGAGTTTTTTCCCAAGGTCAAAGCTGACTTTTGATGGGAGCAGCTCACGCTGTGTCCTGTGAAGTTGAGATGGATGTTAGGGGAGTGCTGCCAGCTCTGAGGAAATGCTCGGCTGAGCTTTCTGTGTCTTGTCCATGAAGCACATAAGGTCTACACAGATCTAGAAGCGTGCCATAGTCATGCCTATTTTAGAAAGCAGCATGAGCTGCAAATTTAAGTTGGCAGAAGAAGCCTGGCTGTTAAACTGAAGCTGTCAGAAGCTGCCACAATGTTGGCTGGATGCTCGATTTACCTGTCCTGCTAAGAATTAGAAAGATGAAGCTTCTCAGGCCCTTTCTAAATACAAGGGTAAATAGTATTTTTGGAGATATATAGAAATCCTGTAGATTGGAGGCAGTCCCAGTTTCCATCCTAGTAATTTTGCCATCATAAATGTGTATTGTATGGTCATTGATTATGTATTTATTACAGTGATGGATGCTTTCAGTATAGCTGTTTGCACCATGGGCATGAAAAAAACAAAAATATTTCAGTTCTGCATTCCATCTTTAATTCTAGTTACTTGCATAAACTATTTTTGAGACACTGCCTAAATTATGGGTCAAAATCAGTTGCTAAACCATCTAATCCTCTACTGCTTTTCTGTATAAGTGGTTGTTTTCACTCGCATATCCCAATAGTGAGTTGCTTGCAAAAGCAGAAGTGTGTTCTTTCTAGACAATAAAAGGTATTGAACATATCACTTCTCCTGGTAGTCCATTTCTGTGCCAGTTACACTGCATGCTTAGAAAATGCTGTACTGGTTTATGTTTTTGTAATAAGAAAGTAATTTTCTTTTTTCCCTCTGTGAACTTGTGAATCTGTTTTAAGGAGTTGCACATCCATTGTTGCTTAGAGAGACCTTAGCAGTGGGTAAACAACAAACCTTGACATTTTAAAGTAAGATTCCTGCCCTTCTTGCCTTGTGGCTCTGTGCTGTGGATCTGGAAGGCAGATCATGTCTCTTGTGCTGGAAGGCAAAGGACTGAAATTTAGATAACCCCTGTGAATCTTCTAGGGAAATCATTGTAACTGTATTGTGGGGAAAAAATATTACATGGACATTATTTCCACTGCACTGATATTATGGTACCATGAAGAATTAATGCTTACTAAAGAGCCAGACCGGTCACAAGCTACCTGGCATTTCATCTTGGCAGCTCTGGAGCAGTGGGGAGGGAGCACTTTGGGTGGGCAGTAGGAGCTGCACATCCACAAATCCATTGGACAAAATGGTTTAAACAAATCACAAACAAATAAACAAATCACCCTATGTGTTCCACTCCTTCCTGTCTCTAGGCTGCTTCCAGCATGGCTCTTGAATCTCACTGTCAGTGTTAAAATCTCTTTTCATCAATTTATTTCAACTTTCATTGCATACTTCTTTGTAAGCATCCTGAAATGGTATGGCTTAAAGAAAGCAGTAATGCAAAAAATGACAGGAAAACTTTTACATACAAATAATGTAATTATTACAATAATTGCTGTTATATTAATATTCCCTTGTATTTTTTTCTGACTGCAGTTTATATAGTTCGTAAACTATTGGGAGGAGATGATGTCTCTGGCTTTGTGTCATAGGTAAACAGTTATACTATTTTTAATCCCAAACTAAAAGATAACATCTTTAGGAAAATTTCACTGTATTTTGCAGGAACCCCTTCCTTTTTTGGTAGGATGTATGACGTTTATGTTCTCTGATGTCAGAGTTTCTTTTTGGTAGAATTTCATTATGGTATGTTGGTGCTCATTTTTTTGTAAATATGTTTAGATTTCTAATAGTGTTTTTTGTCAATTGTCTGCAAAGCTCTCACAGGAGGAGGGGATTTGCTTGTGCACACAAAACTGAGAAGAGATTTGTGACTTGTGTTGGGTAGGATTAGTCAAGAGAAGAAGAGTCTGAAATACCAAAGTCTGAATTAAATGTTCCTTCAGTTAGGTCACTCTGACTTTGCCTGTGTAAGACTTAATACATTTTGGGTTATTTTTGGCATTGGCATGAGTGGCTGACATTTGTCTATAGATGTGGAAAATTGAAAGGTTAATTTGTTTGCCATCTTCCCCTAAGTTTTGAAAACAATATCTGATCCTTAGCTTGTCCAGTGGCTCGAGAAGGGAGGGAAGAGTTGGGCTTGAGAAAACTAACTGTAACAAAGCCAGTTTCCTGCTGCTAACTCCATGCCCCTGGCAGCCAAACTATTCCTGCCCTTGATTTTTGTTTCTCTCTGGATCATATCTATGAGGAGATTTCGTTTCAAAAAACAACCAAGATTGCAGCTCATGTCACCAGAAAAAACTTCGCATGCAAAATAATTTTAAAAAAATCCTTAGAACCTAACCCTGGAATTTATTTTTTTAAATTTTATTTTTATTTTTTATTTTTACATGGTAGGAAAAGGCAGCATGTGCTGGCACCCAAGCCTTGAGCGTGCAGCCCCACCAAGGAATCTGTGCAGCTTGTCCCAGCACAGCCCTGCCAGCAGCTGTCACTGTCACTTGCCAGTTCTTTAAAGCTCTTTAAAGGTGGCATAACGTGGCAAAGAGATAATGTGCAGCTTTCTCCCCTAGAGACAGGCTTAAGTTAATATACCCCAAAGGCCATTGTTATGGATAAGCACAGCAAAGTGGAAAAGCTCCAGGTTTCTCTGTGCTCACCCATCTCCCTTTCCCAGCTCGGTAGGGAAGCTGGGGTTTGAGGCAACTTTCCAGTTTTCCAGTTTCTGCAGCTTTCATCAGTTACAATCACATGGATTCAATAGGTAGTTTAGAAAATGTTTGTGATCCGTTCCAGGTCCCACTGATAACACGTGTCAGCTTTTGTATCCCCCAGTGACCTGAAAGCTGAGTTGTTGGGCTGAAGATTATTTCAGCTCTGAGGGCTGGTACTGAGTCAAGCTTCTTTGCTGAGTATGATTGTCTAGAAAAAGGTTACCTGCTCCAAGCCACACATGGCACTCCTCTTCAAAAGACATTGAGACAGCTGAGGCCATCTTAATACTCTGGCCAAAGTGCACTGCCTTGGTTGCGTCCTGTTGCTCTCTGTTTGGAAGCATCAGATCCCTGTGTTCATTTCTTTGTCAGCAGGTTTTGATCATTGCATCATTGCAGAAGAGTGTCACTGCTGGTATAATTTAATTGTTGGAGGAAAGGCATGTGCATGAGGAGACCTATTCCAAGCAGAGGTGGAGCAGACAGGCCACGTTGGAGGTGCCTGCTGGGGACCAGCACAGGGTGGTTGTGAAGAACTGTTGCTGAACACACTCCTTCCAGCTTTTTTGTTGTTAGAAGCCTTTTGGCACCTCTGGCCTGTGTTCCAGAGGTATCTCACAGTGGATTGTGCAATGGGCCATTGCAGACCCAGTGAGGAGTGGCTGTCTGCCCAACGAGTCAGATGAGCCTGCTGTACAGAACAGTGCAGATGAGCGTTTCTTTGCAGAAATTCCTCAATGTCATACAACATTATCCTTTAACTGGGTTTACAAGCACAGAAACATGTTTCAGACGCTGTATTTTTAAAAGTGCACTCCACAATTTTGATTTCACATTACAGTTTAAGGAGTTCATGGGGGTTCTTTGCAGAGCTGCTGACATGACCCCGCTGCTGAAGCAGCAGCCAGCTGTGCAGTGCCTGCAGGAAAGCCTGTCACAGTGCCCAACCCAAATCACCAGGGTAAGGCACTGGCAAGCTGAACGTGTCTTACTCGTGCCCAGAGCCTCAAGAAACCAGAAGTGCTAATGCAAGGGGTGCTGACTTATCAGAGGGCTGCAGCTACATGCAAGAGGATTATTTTTCCTAATATATGCTTAGAGTTTGTCAGGCTAATGAGGCTCTGCAACATTTCTTGTGAATGCACTGAAAGTTCAGGAGGCTTCATATTGCTCCTTCAGTTTGAAAGGTGCAGCGTTCATCTTTACAGCTTGGAATTCCTCATTTGTACTGCTCATCATAACATTTTTAAAAATTATTCTAAAATTGATTCCTTAAAAGTTTTTGAGATGAATAATCTTCAGGTTCGAGACTAGCTGTACTGCCATGTATAATCGCATTGAAGCATAAGGAACTATGTATTTATATAAGAAATAAAATTTCATTCTGTAGTTATTAAAATCCGCTCTTACCTTAGAATTAAAATTTTGAAGAAAATTTTCTGAAAAAGTTTGATTCAAATATGAATATTTAGATTTCAGATTTTAATACTATTACTCAGAGACCCATTGCAAATACAGCTTTGGTCAGCTTTCTTATGCAGACACAGAAATCAAGCTATTATGCCTTAAACTCCCAGAGCCCCATCATTTATGAATTATTGTGCTGCAGATTGTTAACGGAATATATTATACTGGAAGTTTTATCTGCATCTGTCTTATATAATTTAATGCAAATAAATTGTAGATAAAATATCCTAGGACATGAAATGTTTGTTTGTGATAATAGTTCTGTTTATTCAGCTTGAGGAAACTGGAGGTGAAGTTAAGAGTAAGTTCACTTAAAAGGAAGCAAGAAAACAGGTTTTAATTATGATTTAAAGTAAAATAAGCCAATAAGTCTAAAATAAAATGATTAAAGATTGCTGTAGGTTGCTGCAGTGGTACATTAACATACTAAACTATTTAGAGTGTGACACATTTTCCACATCAGAATTAAACAAATAGCAGCTTAATACGTTAAGTCATTTCAGCGACATCTGCTCTGTCAGTTGCCTGCGGGCTGGAAAATGAAGTATTATAGCGGAAGATCCACAGATGGATCCAGCAGCTCAGGATTTGCTCTGAGTGCTGGAGGGCTTGGGGCCAATTCTGGGTCCCTTGGCACCAGCCACGTTGGTGAGTTGCCTTTGGCCCCTGCCTTGGTTTGGTACAAGGTGCTGTGGGTGTTGTCGCCACTGTCCCGTTTCCCCCACCACAGCCATAAAATCAGTGAGTGGGACAAAGAGGCCATTCCTGCTGTTTCCAAGAGGAATATCACTTACTGTGGGACTATTTTTTCTATCTTTTTTTTTTTTTCCCCTGTATATTTTTTTTCCTTTCCTTGGGGCTACACTGGTGAGTGAAACTGTCCCATCAGCTCTTTCCAACACCCTGCGAAGGTCCCTTCAAAACTCATGTGGTTGTTGTTCTTTCTCCAAAGCAAGATATTATAGTATATCTCTAGCACTTAAAATAAATAAATACATATATTTTTTTAAAAATACTATAGTGTAAATTTAGAGAGCATACAAGCAGAAACCAAAATCTTATGCATATTCCTGAGATCTATAAATTAGTCCATGTTCACGCTCAAGAACATTAAGGGAAAAATCACAAGCAGTGGCATCCATAATCATAAGATGGAGCAGAAATTGGAGCCTCATTTTTACCATTAGCATTTTGTTTATTTTGTTCATACTGGAAAGGGATGAGAAGACTTTATAGAATGTTAAAAACTTCTAACCTTTTTCTGCAACTATGACGACTAGAACCAAATTAATCTAATAAATAACTAAAGAACAGATTGCTGTGCAGTCACATATCTCTGAGGGATGGTACTTAATTTAAAACAACAAGTATTTCAAGGCTGTGGTAGAACTTTGAGGGCTTAACAATACTTCTTGTATTGCAGTCAAAACTCCCAGAACTCCCATATGGAAGAGTCAGCCAAAATTCACAGTGCAGCCACATTAGCAGTGTTAATCACATTGCATGTTCTTTAAATTGCAAGGAGCCTGGGCAGGGTGTAGAGGCTGGAAACTGGATACCTGTGCAGTAATGCCTGTGATCCTGAGGATATATTGTTAGGTGGGATTGGTATTTATTGTCTCAACATAATCTCTAATTCTAAGGCGAATTGCAATGTCAAATGTGTAACTTTGTAAGCTGCCTTTGGTTTCTTTATATGTTTATTCTGTGCATAGATTTAAAAACTGTGTGGCTGCTCTACTTCTGCTGTGAATTTTTGGTGGTGGGATCATTGATGTCACTGTGTATCTAGTATTTGGTGTGTGGGGTCAGTCCTTGGGTTAGGCTGCTGCAAATCTACATATTTGTTGTGACTGGTAACACTGTGGGACAATAAATTAATGATGACATTTATATCTAAAAGAAAGGCATTTATTTAGCCATTTAAGCATGAGTATAATATTAGTTTTGATTATTCTAGAATCCAGTGCTCTAAAGCTATATGTCCAGATGAGAAATGTTGACACCCCCTTAGGGCATTCCAAGCTCCTTTATGCCAGATCCAGATAGAAGAGTTTTGGTTTGTTACTTAGGATACATGGTACTGTGATGGAAGGTGGCTGTGTAAAAAAAAAACAACTGGATGGGCAAAATGTTGTGAGTTAAAGTCACTGGGTCAGTTTTCAAATGATACAAAATATGGGTTTGGAAGGCTAATTTTAATCATCCTGCTTTAAATTTGTGTCTCACTCAGCTGTGATGGTGTTTATGTTAGAGAGGGATTTCAGAGAGCTCTGCTTTGCTGTCATGCCAGGGTCCTGGCAGTGGAGGAAGTGGAGCAGGGCTGTGGATGGGCAGAGGCTGGATGCACAAGGAGGGTCTGCAGGAGCCAGGCTCCTTTGGGAGGCTGAGGGAGAGCATCAGTGTCCTCATGTCCCCCTGCTGGCCTGGAGAGAGGATGGACCCAGGCTCTGCTCAGAGGTGTGTGGCAAAAGGACAGGGCTCAACCCCATGGCAGCTTGCAACATGGCAAGTTCTGATTAAATAGAAGAGGAATCAAAATTCCCAAGAAGACTGTAAAGCACTGGAGCAGGGAAAGTGGCAGCCTTACATCCTTGGAGGTTTGAGATTTGGACAGGACGAGTCCCTGGGCAACCTGATCTAGTGGGATCTGTGCTGAGGAGGAGGCTGGAGTGAATGACCTCCGGAGGTGCCTTCCAACCTAAATTATTCTGATTCTAAATATAGCATGTGGGAGTGCTAAACTTAACTTTGGCATGATTAAAATTACATTTAAAGCTAAAGCGGGACAGCAAGACAATGCTTCTGGGACTCTTGTGCAGCACTTCCAAAGAACACAGGCTCACATACATTTCCAGGGGAAGCTCAGTTATTCTGAAGCACAGTGTTATACCAGAGTTACATGGTGATTTTAAAACCATAGCTGTGCCTCAGAGTGGGTGTGGTGCTTACATGTGCTTTTTAAGAGGTCAGATTTACTTCTACAGGTCACAAACTGAACAGCTGAATGGATTCGAGGCTCCTAACTCCCCTTCTGTGACAGATAATTAAAAGATCTAATCTCTTGTACAGCTGACCTGAGAATAAATTTCTGATAGTCTGTGGATTTGCTGCACTGCAGAGTATACAGCCTCTCATTATAATTTAATATGTTGTTAGTACAGCTAGAACAATTTTGAGATAGTGTCTCGATTTAAAGTTGAATCTTGAGACTGTTAGTTTCTTTTTGAGTGAATGTCAGAAATATAAGAAATTCCTAGATAGGAAAGGTATAATCTCAGCAGTATAAAACTGTCTGTAAAATGATAGCAAAACATGCTGAGAAAAAGGAGCTTTTATTTAAGATAGAGGAATTTAAAGTTTAAAAAAGCAAATTTTATTACATTTTCTAATTATGTCCATAACTAATCATACAACCAATAAAGGGATTGATATGTGCCAAAGTTGAGGTTCAGCATATAAGTATTAAGGCTTTTGAGTACGTCTGAGTGTGTTTGAAAGGTTTTGGATTAGTGCTTTACATAGAATAAATTAAATCTTACCGTGTGAGTAGAATAATTAACTTTAAAGTGATTGTTATAATTCTACCTTTGTGCCAATGTAATCTCGCTGGTTGGAAAGAGAACATTCAAAATGAATGAAGAACTCCATCTCAGAGGGATAATAATGAGTTTATGTTCTGTCATTTTCCAGTTTCTGGTAATTATTAACAGACCAAATATGGAAGTGGGAAATCTGTCAGTCTGCTGGAGCATCTTTGGGGACTGCTGCTATAGTGCTGGAGAGTCAGGCACTTGGGCTGTCTGGAGGACAAAAAGAGGATTTCCAGCATTTTTCCTTTACCCTGACTGATGCTAAGTGGAACTCACAGCTGAAATTAACCACTTTTTAAATGAGTGTTGATTACACCTGTATGGATATAACCACCCTAGCAGGCTGCCAGTAATGGGGCTGAAGGCAGGAGTTATGTGGCAGATTTGACCTGCAGTTGGAAAGAAAGTTCAGTAGAGGTTAAAAAGAAGCAAATTGTCAAGTGCAGCAGAAAATGTTCTTGAACTAGAGGTGCAGGGATTCTGCTGCTTGCTGAAGAGCCATACTGAATGGCCTTGTGTTAGTGGTGTATTTCTAAATCAAGATAATAATATTGCTGTGTGTATAGAAAACCTCCATGACGCTATCTTGAAAAAAGAATACAAAAAATACCCTGTATTTTCAATGACAGTTGTAGAATGGCACAGTATTACTCGTTTTTTTTTCCATATGTTTAGCTAGTCTTTGGGGCACTTTTTATTATTTCAGTTAAGACAAAGAATTGACAGCAGATATTCCTTGAAAAATTACATTTTCTAAAGAAAATAATATAAAGAAAGGCCTGTCTTGTGTGAATAGCAGGGCCCAAGATAAGACAGAGATTTGCTATTTCTCCACTGTAGAGAAGCTGTTGTTCTCTTATTATTAAAAATAGTAGTAGTTGCTGGGGTTTGCATTTCCCCTGGTCCTTTTCTTTCCTCAGGAACACATCTGTGTTGGCCAACAGTTGCCAGGTATTTGTATGCAGGGGTTTTCTATTGTTTTACAAATCTTCCCCTAAAAGAGGCAGCTTTGTTCTTTTTTCTTTGTTTTTCTTCTTCTTCCTTTGTTTTTCACTTAGCCTGTAAAGTTCTGATATAAGTCTACGTTAAAGATACAGTTTGCACATTTATTTAATATTTGGTTATACCGTCAGCTTGCATGATTAGCATCTGGAAGTAAGAATTTGTAACATTTTGAAAATAATCAGAAAGATAATTTCTTCTTCCAGTGCCTAATTTTAAAGCTAGAGATTAAAGAGGTTTCATTTTTATTATGCAATACCACACATTGTTAATTTTTGCCCAAGAGAAATGCTTAAACCATTAAATATTATATCTTTGCTTTGAATAAAATATATTTGCACATTGTTTCATATAAAGTGTTCTCAGTGAGTGATTTTGTTTGGGAGTTACTAACTCTTCTGATAGAACTTGCATTGCTATTGGCAGTAGCATTTCAGGAAACTCTAGCAAACAATGGAAGGCTGGAGTGTTACCTGTTCCCTCTATTTGTATAAAGCTCATGCTTACATAGAGGGAAGAACTGAAATTGTGTCCTTTGAAGATTACAGCTGCCATTGGAAAAGATGCCATGTTAAACTTTCTCACAGTGCTCTGGAAATGTGGATGTGCCTAAAAGCATTGTTGTTATCAACTCAGTGGTGAAATGCAAGGTATTAAAACCTGCCTGCCCTGGGCTCTAGCAGGGTGTCAGACAGGGAACCTGTGACATATTGGGAATCATCAGGCTTGTATGGCTTGGAGCATAAGGGGAAGTTCGTTGTTCTGTGCCAGACTGAAATTCAGACCTGAGTTTTCAACTCTGTTTCAGCTCAGCGTTGGAAGAGGGACTGAAATTGAGATAGCAAAATTTCTAATGCTTAGTGACACAGCAGATGTTACTAATAGACTCACAAAGAGTTGGAACTGATTTGTGATTGACAGCATGAAAAATGTTGTCAGAATGACTTGAATCTGGAAGCTAGGCCAAATTAAGGATTTCTGCAAGTCATGGTGGCTAATTCAGACTTTTCTGCTTTTGGCACCTAAGGTCTCATTGGTTGGGTGAGCTAGTTGGTTGTCAGTAGAGAGAAGCATTTCCATAAGATGTCACATTTTCCACAGCCCCAGTGACAGTTGTAGCTAAAATTATTACAGTGGGAAGGATTGGATTGCATTAAGGAATTGTTCCTAGTACTCTGCTTATTTAACATGTTAGCCCTTTCTATGTCCTTTTCCTAGCTCTTATGTAAGAAACTCTATTGCTGAGAAAATTAAATTGCATCATATCATTTTTCACACCCTGAGGAACCCATCACTCTTTTCATGGAGCTGCATATTGTGCTTTGAATATAAAATTAAAACTTACTGCTTCCAGCTTGATCAGTGTAACTTTATTAGGCTGTGTTTTTCTCAGGTACCTCACTCAGTGCTACAATCACATCTGTATTTTAAGAGAGCACCTTGAAAACCAAAATAACTTTTTGAAATTCAGGCCTGTTTCTACAGAGACACTATTAAAATGAAGGAGTTTTAAAGTCCAATAATGATAGTGCTTAACAGTGCAGAAAAACAAGTCATACAGGAGAGAATGTTGATTTCATTCATTACAAAGCAGAATTGTCTTCTTTAATTCAGTGAGAGCAGGGCTGTCACTCCAAATGATAGAGAGAAGTGGGATGTGGTAGAAAGGATATTTACCCTCTGAGTCATCATTTACTTCAGGAGTATTTGGACTGACTCTTTGTTTATTTTCTGTTTTGGAAATAAACACTGGAAATGTGTTGTGGTAGCATGGATCACTTGTTCTTTCTGTGTGTTGCATTAAACTAAAATTTGGCTTCTCTTTAATTAAAACCATTATTTTTTCTGCTCTGGGAGCAGAGAAGTGCCAGACTGTGCTCTGATGCTCCTTTGGTACATGGTCAGCAGTGGGGAAGGGTGAACAGAGCTCCCAGGTGTCACAGCCCTGGGAAACAGTAAGGGAGACTCACTTCCTCCAGCAACACGGTGGAAGGAATATTTGAACAAACTGTGTGCCCAGGAGAAGGAATAAAGTTGGGAAAATGAGATGCTAAGGGCAGTCAGGGAGGAGCATTTGTGGGAAAATAGAGCTAAATTAGCAGTAAATGGTTGCAAGTAGATTGGTCATTGGGTATTGTCCTGCTCTGGATGAGCCCATCACATTGTGGCCATAGCTTGTCCTCCATTCTTAAACTGTGTGTGGGTTTGGTGAGGCTGCATGTGCTTATTGGGCTCCTTGCTGGCTGCGTGTGGACACATCCCTGCACCCCATGGTTCCCCAGATTTGGCTGTGCATAATTTGTCCTGCTTCTACACAAAGCCAACAGCCCGAAGAGCAGCCGTCGGTGCGAAGAACAAACGCTCATGCGAGCAACCATGGGGGTAGTGCAAGGGAGCCTGAAGTGCTTAAGGTGGGAGTGCTGTGAGTGCAAACATCCTCAGAGCCAGGCAGGCAGCAAGGAGGGGATGTGCTGGAACGTGTCATGCCCGAGCTGGGTCCTCCAAGAGCCGTGTCTGTGATGGCCCAGCAGCCCAAGTCTCGCTCCGGTGGCATGTAGGTCAGGGGACAGCGCCCTGCGTCAGTGCCGTCTTAGCAGGTTGTTATTCAAGACCCAAACTGGGGGGATTATTGGCAATTGGAGCAGCTTGCAGCGAGATGAAACTCCTGGTTTCCTTGCCCTTGGGAGGGAGGAGGAGGAGTGACCTACATCTGCCCAGAGGACTGCCAAGCTCCACATTGCAGTGGCTTGCTTGGCTTTTCTCTGTTAGGCACAGAGATAAAGGCTTCTCTTGAGACAGAGGGAATAAAGGTTCTCCGAGTTCACCAGGCCCAGGCTACAATTTTAGATTAATTGTATGTTTTGTGTAGAGTGTGAGGCATTAACCAGCTTCAGTGGCTGGATGGGGAATAGTGTGCTTCAGGATCTCCTGACCACGCTGCTGTTCACTTGACACAATAAAGACACTTTGTGTTTCAACCCTGTTGAAATCAAGGGAGAGAGGTTAGTGTGGAATTTGGCATTGGATTTTCATCTGTCCTTCACTGGCATGCATTTCTGTACATTACCTGGGGAAAATGCTGTGCAATATCTTTCTTTTTACACATAAGACATGATTTTATCAGATGATGTTGCTGCTTCCCCTTCTGTCTGTAAAAGGTGAATATAAAGTTTCAGAACAAAATATTTATTTTGAACTGAAACCCATTTGCTGTCTGAATGAGGTGGTGGTTTGCAAATTAAGCAACTCAAAACTTAGTCTAAAAGCAAGTTGTATAGATACCTCAAAAATGTTCCTGTTGATAATGGAACTGTTAGTTGCAGAACTGTGCAAGAAGTAGCACTGTAGCTGAAGGCTCTGGGGTCGTGTTGGTGTGAATGTAACACATTTCTGCTATGAATGCAGTGTTGGGAGATAATTAATTGCAGAAGTTGTGTAGCCTGAATGTGAAAAGGGAGGCAACAGTGATGGTTTGTCTGATGGGGATGAAGCAGAATTAGATTTGTATGGGTGTAACTGAATCTAAGAATTCTTACACTGTGAAAAATTCACCAAAGATAACTAATTTGCACTGTGTGAGGTAGTGTGACTTTAGCACCAGAACTTCAGTAACATCAATGTCTATGTATATCTTAATTAAGTCTATGATTGCAATAAAACAAGAACTAATCCCTTTCTAATGCTAAATTAAGCAGAGCAAATAAAAGCAGGAGTTCAATTTTATATTTCAGAGTAACTATTTTAGACATTTTTTATGCTGTAGACTACAACATAAAAAGGAAAAAGCCTTTGCAAAGATCCCCAAGTAAGTTATTAATTGTAATTCTTTTAGAAATTTATTTCATAGAGTGCTAATGGAAAGTTAGTGAATTTTACTCATTAATGATTGGGGGTGATATCTTGTGGCTTGGCTAGGAAAATGAACTGTTGCTTTCTGTATTATTTTATCTTGCTTTTGCTTTTTGGTGTTGCTGTAACAAACAGCCATCACTGTTGTTAGTATTACTCTGTTTGTACCAGGGAATGGAAGACAAATGAGCCGTGGAAATTCCTTGTACACTGTTTTTCCCCAGTTGCAAACATTTGCTCGTTTCCAAGCCAGGGAATGTGCTTGTCCCTCCCCTCCCTTGGAGGATGCAGATGGAGCAGATGCCATTGTGAAGAGTGATGCAGAGCAGGGGGTGCACCCAGCAGGTGCTGCAGACCTGGGGGCAGGAAATAGCACCACAGTCACAGTTTCTGGTATTGGGTCACAGCTCTCCAAAAAAGAATGCCCTAAAGATGAGGGGACTGGCAGGAATATGGTTTGGGTAACTGGTGGAAGTGCTGGAAAGTGATCATCAGGCAGCCAGGGAGGTGCAGAACAGTAACAGATATAAAGCCCAGTGATTTTATTTTTTTTAGTTAATTCTTAAGATTTTGGAGCTGCTTACGGTGGAACTGAGCAATAAAGAATATTAATTTAGACGCACTCCAAGAAAAAAAAATCTGCTTTGTTTCTTGGTATTAAAATGAGCTCAGAGACATAATTGCATTTTGGTTACTGATGGAAAATTGTAACCTCGGGCAAGCAGGAGAAAGGCTGAACTTTCTGGTTGTGGTGAGCTGACTGCTAAGATCAAAACTTGACAGAATTAGGAAATGAATACTGATGAAAGTCTTTAACCCAGATCAATAATACTTTTACGGGTGGACTTTACTGGGAACAGTGTTAAGTGTAACAGCATCACATTTCCAGTGGTGGCTTCTTTTTTACTTTCAAAACAGCACTGCACATTGTTGACAAATTCCTCAGTGATCATCAACCAAAATGAATGCATTTAAGTAGGATTTGGATGTGACTTGCTGCTTTGCAGCTACATCCCTTCACAGAGAATGGGATTTGGAAAGCAGGCAGAAAAATGTTCTCTGGCATGCTCCCTGTGGGCTGAAGGCAAGGATTAAAGTGCTGGGAGCTGTGTGTGTGAGCAGGACCCAAAGTGCTGCAGATGAGGATGTGTCTGAAATCCCCACTCCCCTCTGGGACAGATTGCTTCTTCAGGGCTTTTCACTTGGGATTTGAATTCCAGATCCTAAATATGATCTTCAGTGTCCCTCTCCTTTGTAAACCTGAGCCATCTTTCTTGCACCACTCATGATCTCCTAAATGCCAAAATCACATTGTAGTTTAAATCCTCCTGTATTCAAAGATATAAATGACTTTTTCTAACTCTCATGCCTCCTATTTGCAATTTTTGGCCACACCAACTGATGTTTATTGCCTTGTTCTTCTTCTTTGATTTCCCTCCCATAACATTTGAGTTTTTTCCTGTGTTGTTCTTGTTACAGTACCTTTTCTGTTGCAGCCAGGATGCCTTCCCTTAATACAATACATTCCATTATCCTAGCTCACCACTGGGTATACAGTTTCCCTCCTGCTTTCTGAAGTCCTTTCTGTAAAAAGTCCCTTGTAATGCATTTTAGAAACCTTTTATTAACCTTTTGTTAATTGCTTGCCTTATCCTTATTACATGACAGGTTTTCTCTGAGCTAAATTGTAGCCTACGACATCTACTTCAGCAGATCTTTCCTTATCTGAGGTCTGCTCCATTTTACTGGCAGTTCCTGTGAGTTTCATAAGGTCAGCAGAGTCCTGGGGTGGCAGGTTCATTCCTGAAGGTGTGGGACCTGCAGGACCATTGCTGTGCCTCTCATTGTCTCTCTGCTGCTAACCAGACCCTATCCCTTTGTCCTCTGACCTGGGTCACTTTTGCATTCTGGACGTCCTTTCACTTCATTATGGGGCAGTGTTTGGTTTTTTCAGTTCTCTAAGCATTTTATTGCACCCTGTTTTTAGGTTTGATACAGCACGTTTCCCATTATAAAATCTCTGCTGAAGGCTTTGTAGGGTGTATGTTTGATTTCTGCTCACTCTTTTAGGTGCGCAGTTTTCTGAAGAATATTAGATGGCACTTTCATTCTAGTTGGGGGAGCACAGGGGGCTAATGCCAGCTTGGTCTGGATCTAGGTCTGCCATAGAGAAGTCCCCCCTGGAAAAAGGAGCTGGGAGTGGAAAGTTCTGCTTTCGTTCATCCAGCTTGCTGGCCAGCAGTTAAGGGCTGTCATCATGGATTTCGGGGCTGAAGAAGCTCTTTATTTCAAAGAGATAGCAAGGAGCAGAGCAGGACTCATGACCCAGTTACCTCTGGAGCAAACACAGCTTCCTGCTCTCTGTCAGAGCTCAGAGTGGATCCTCAGTCTGATTTTTCCTGCTTCATAAATATGCAGGATTCACAGAATCACAGAGTAGTTGAGGTTGGAAGGGGTCTCTGGAGTTCATCTAGTCCAAGCTCCCTGCTAGAGCAGGTTCTTCACTTCAGTGCCTCATCCAAGAGCCCACTGTCTCTGCCCTGCTTGCTTGTGTTTCAGTTAAAGGTGGCTGCACGTGGCTTGTTGCTGTGCAGTTAGTGAGAAGTGTTATCTCCTGCATGGACTGGAGGATGGAGGTGTTTGAGAGCCAGATGTTTAAACTCAGGCTGGTTCTGAGCAGGACAGGTTTCTGTGGTGTGCAACAGGTCGCTGGGGGCAGAGTTGGGTGGTTTTGCAAGTCCATTCCCAGCAGAAATGGGATTAATGCAAGAAAGGCTGGGCAGAAAGTTAGAAGACATTAGTTTTGTTGTAGAGGCACCATTTACCCAACTCATTTACCCTTTTCATGCTTGTTTTCACTTCTGCCATGGGTTTGTCCTTTTTTGTTTCTATTGTGAATGCTTGGGGACATGGGAAACATCTATTACTTAATTTTATTTTGTCCTAGTGATAAAATATTGCCAAAACCTGTACCATTATATATAGAGGTATTATTATATATATTTAATTTTATTGTGTTTTTCATATAATAAAGTATCCTGAGTTGGAAAAGATCCTCAAAGTTCAAAGCCTTAGCCCTGCACAGCACCATCCCCAGGAGCAACACCACGTGCCCCAGAAATATTGTTCAAACACTTCTTGAGCTCTGTCAGGCTGGTGCTGTGACCCCTTCCCTGGGGAGCTGTTCCAGTGCCCAGCCACATTCTGGGGGAAGAACCTTTTCCTGATATCCAACCTAAACCACCCCTGACACAACTTCAGGCCATTCCCTGGGGTCCTGTCTCTGGTCACCACAGCGAAAAGAGAAATGCTTCTCTTTGTTTGTGATCATATTATCCCCAGTAGAAAATCCAAATTAGCACTAACTTGGATCAAAACTACCGAAAAAGCAAAAATAACATGAAGCAAAAATAACATGAAGCAGCACTGCAACCAGTTTTAGCAACTTAGAAGAAAATACATCTTAAAATGTACTGAGAAAATCTGTGAAATATGCTGATTTCTTGTATTTTCCAGCATTTTCAAAGTAAAATTCATTAATTGGAGATTATTTATGAGAAGTTAATATCTTAATCTGTATCTAGACTGGACTCTATAGTCCCCATTTGCCATTAAACAGACATATATATGATTGGGTAGAAACTTGTTGAGCGACCTTAAGTCCAGGGATTTAGTTTTATAAGATTGTAAAGGCTCCAGTGTTGCAAGGGACACATGGGGATTGTTGAGTCCAGCTCATGACTCCACACAGGGAAACCTAAAATTCCAACCAATATGCCAATCCCAAGCAACTTAAGAGGTTGCTTGCTAACAGGTACATGCCTGTTGTATATTGCAAAGTCCCTGAATCTCAGGTGGTGTTATAATACTGATTTTTTAAAAAATTCTTAGTTAGAATATACTTCCATATTTTTCCATGTTTTATAAGAACAAACTCTACATTCTTCTACATTTAATAAAGTAATTGTCCCAGAACATTTTCAGAGACAGACTGTGAAAAAAGCTCAAAATGGGCCTAGTGAAATGCAGTGGAGAACAGGAATGGGGTTAGACTGTGTATTGTCATCTTCCTAGAGTCATATTCCTAGAATCCTGTTGGAATACCTCAAACTGAAAGGGACCCACGAGGATCATCAGGTCTAACTCCTTGTTCCTTGCAGAATCTACCTAAAGCTAAACTATAACCAGTCCAGTTACTACTGACATTCACTTCAGCTTACACTTGGGAAGAGGGCAGGGAGTACAGGAAAAAAGTGTGAGTTAATTAGGAACAGGTCTGAAATCTTTTTAAAATGTCCTTTATAATTCATGGTACCACAGGTTATAAAGATTTTGCAGCCAGCTCATCCATTTCAGAATGGCCTAAATTCATTGCTGTCTGGCTGCTGTTTGCAAAGATGTTGGTGACAGCATTGACCTGGGTAGTGTAACCTTGGAAAAAGCAAACCTGGAACAGGGGATGGGCGAGAGCGCGGCGGTGGCTACCAGGACTTCACTTGAGATTTTAAGAGGAGCCAGGTGTCCTGTCCTTTTCTGTAGCAAGGGCAGTGTGCTGCTATTACTGTTAAAACAGTGAAGTTACAGGTGTTTGGTCTGTGTTGATTTGAGAAATCGGGTTAAAGCTACACGGTTTTTGGATCATTTGCAGCAAGAGGTCTCTGATCTCTGCCTGTGCTGCTGCCACTGCTGCCCCTTGTCATGCCCATCATGCTAATGAAGGGCAATGGCCTCGTGTTTTGTGCCTGTGAAGCCCATGAGTGGTGATGGAGTTTCTCAGAAACACCACGAAAACCCTCTTTCTGAGCTCCTCATTTGTTGTAGCCAAGTGGTGAGACTGCAGGGGAGGCTCAGGGATCACACCTCAAATCGTAAATACAAATCAGTGCACTGTGTGACTGCGTTGTGATCACACAATGTTAAAATGCAAGTTACCAAGCATTTAGCCTTGAGAGCCTGGCAAGCAGAGGGAAAGCCTGTGTTAAAGTGAAAGCCCTTTCACTTTTCCTGCCTATTAATTTACGTGCCTTCAGAGTGCTGCCATTTAGCAAAGTGCCTTTTGTGTTTCTGCCAAGCTGAAGTAGCCGCTGGGAAAAACTAAGTAGGCCAAATCCTGCAGATATCTGGAGAGCTCAGCCAGGGTGGCTGATGGTGATCCAAAAGAGTGTGAGGATGGATTTGGCTTCATGCATGCATCACAACCATATTGAACAAAATAAAAAGCTGACATAAGAGTTTCGTGTCCCAAGGTAGTTGCTGCAAGATAATGCATATAGGAGATTTTTTAAAATTGAGTTGTTCTTAGTTTTGGTTCAGTGTATAGAACCTGGGATCTTCAGATCTGTTCTCTGGGTCTCAGGCCATGGCAGCTGAGGGCTATTTAAGGTTATAGACCATGCCTGGCATGGCCCAGGGCAGCAGTGTCCTCACCATATAGATTCCTGAAGTCAGAGTACTTATAGAAGTGCTCGTTCTGTTCCCATGTAGTGCTTTAAATAGCTCAACACATCACTGTTATTCCAGTGCTACACGTTCCAACTCCATATGAGCAAGCAGGGCAGAGATTTTTGGCTGCCAGGTGTCGCACAGTGGGAGCATCTCACTGCTTTCATCATCTCCTTCTGCCATCAGTGCTGTGCCCTCCTGCACCGGGGGAAGGGACCGCTGTGTTTGGGGGGTGTCTAAAGGGGTTTTCCTGCTTCCTCGGCCTATATTTATCATTTCCGACAAGGAGTTTGCAGGTTTTAGTTCTTTGAGCCTTTCTCCCCAGCTGCCCAGCACCGCCCTGAAGCGGCTGTGCTATCACCTGATGCAAACTCCCCCCTCGCTGGCACGTCCCGCATCCGGTCCCTCCGGGACAGTGGTGCCACCCCCCATGGCCGTGACAACATTTCGGCTTCTCGAGGGCGCTATTTTTGCCCGGCGGTGACGGCGAGGTTGGCCCCGCTCCCGCCTGTGCGGGGGTGCCGCAGGCGCCACCTGACCCCGGCTGCGCTGCGTGACACCGGCGGTGGCAGCGGCAGCGGTGGCGGCAGCGGTGGTGGCAGCGGTGACAGTGGTGGTGGCAGCAGTGACAGTGGTGGTGGCAGCGGTGACAGCGGTGGTGGCAGCGGTGGCAGCGCTCGCTGCGGATCCCGCTCCCCGCAGCAGCGGCAGCAGCAGCAGCGCTCCTGCGGGACCTGCCCCTCTGGGAGGGAATTAACGCGGCAATGCCCGAAGATACAGGTACAGTGTGGTGACTCCGCATTCTGGTCAGCCTAGGCCTGAAATGACTCGGTTTTCACCTGGGGCTGTGGTGACTAAATCACGGATGCTGTCGTGAGAATAACAACTCGGTTTTTATGTGGAAACACAGCAGAGTGGTGAAAGATGGTTAAACGCTTATTGTAAATTGTGCTTTGTGTTCTTTTAATTATATGAATGATGATTTGGAAATGATAATGATTCTGGTAGTTAGCTGACAGCTCGATTTGAAAACTTTCCTCATTTTTTAAAATTGAAATTGACTTCAGAGTTTATATTAGACTATAATGCGAAAAAAGCCCCTATTTCTTTATGCAGGAGTATTCTTTCTATATCCTATCTCATTGCAGTCTTCCTAAACCTGTACAAAAATAGCCTTTCCAATACTGTAGTAGCAGTTATTCAAACTCAGCAGAGATTTTTATGATCTGTGTTTGAATTCAGTAAATATTTTATTATAATAATGAGGGCAGGAGGTTAGCTTATGCTAGGTTTGTTTATGTGATATGAAATTAGCACAGAGCATATGGTGAGATTTTAAACTCTTGTGTAAATACTGGAGCTGTGTTGCACCTCTTGTGCATGGTTTATTCACATCCTGTTGGATAACACCTCTCTTTTGCCTCTGGTCCCAGAAACTCTGTAATTGGTGGTAAAAGCAGAGGTCATCTCAGTTGTGCTGTGTGCCTGTGTGCCTGCCTTGTATCAGCTGTGGGTTTCTGTTTTGATGAGGATGAGTAGGAAGTGCTGGAATAGGCATGCCTTGGAAAGGCACTGTAGGAGTGGTTGCTTTTATGTAGTAGAGGCAGGTGCACAATTCAAAAAGGAACACAGTTCTTGGGGCATTTTACTTTGTTTTGTATTTGGAGAATGTGAAATAATTGAGATATATTGACACAGAGATTTTTCAAATTTGATGAATATTTTTCTTATAATACAGGAAAAAAGGAGAGAAGTAAAAGTGCTTTGCTGTAGGAGCCACCACAGAGGTCTTGGAAAGAGCACTGAGCACTTCTGGGGTGGTGCCCAGACCCTCTTGGTGCAGAGAAGCACTCTTGGGAAAGGGAGTGAGTTTGTGTGCTGGCCTGGGGACACTTCACCCTCTGTGTGGCCAGCTGGAGGGCTTGAGGGACCACGTAATGTGGACATTGACAGGAAAACCTCTTTTCCCTTGATCCACCTGATCTTCTGGTTTCTTGCGAGACATACTGAGAAGGCACCATAAAGCAGGGAAACACATTTGTAAAGTCACTTAACACAAGGGACTAATTGAGAAATAGGGTAAACCAGGTCACCACCAGTTACTTAATGTTCTGTTCCAGAACATTTAACATGTCCACTCCTTAGGCAGGGCTGGGCCAGGGAATTGCTCTGGCTGAGTGGGGTTGGCAGGATGCATGGGAAGAGCTTGTGGAGTTCCCATGGCACAATTTCTCATCTTTTCTGTGGAAAGGACCAATGGGGTCTCAGGCCCCCAGAAGGGTCCATAATGAATCACTGGTTCTCAGGGAAGAAAAACAAACCAAACCCTTATCTAAATTGAATGTACAGCTGACACCCATGTTTTCTCTGATCACTGCATGTATTACTGTATTACGTATTTCTGTGTTATCCTCACATCAGCACAGCTCCTTGTCACTGGATTTTAAACACAGACACAAGACAGGGAGAGAGCAGAGGCCAGGTCTGCAGTGGGAATAATGCTTCACAAGGATATTTAGAGGCATCTTTCCTTTAAGAAAAATATATCAGATCTTTAAAAACATCTGTATGTTTTTAAATTCAGCCCTGAGTGTTTTGACTCAGTTGCTGCAAGAAGGGTTTGTTAAAACAACTATTTAAACTCCAGTCTCTAATTCCAGCAGTATTTGTGTGAGTATTCTTTAATCCTGCTCCAGGAAGATTGCAAATTTAATTCCCCTCTGGGCTGCTGTGAACCTCACCCTCCCCAAGTCACTTGATACAGCATAACAGCAATCAATAATTTTGTCCTGTTTCTCAAATACTTAGTGAGTAAATGGAATTTGAGTCCCATATTTGTTTATTTTGATTTTCAGTAGCCACCTGTAGCTATAGAGATGAATTTTCAGTTTCAGTGGAAAGATAATTTGCTGGTACTTCATTCTTGCAGAATAACATCCCTTACCAGTGCTGTGTGGTTTTGGTCAGAGTTGGAATGTGGCCTTTGCCTTTGTTGAAAAAGCTGAACATTATTATGAACGAAAGAGCTTATAATTACAGTTTTAAATATTGATGTCTAATATTTTTTCCTCTCAGAAATATGTTTTTGTCTCATGAAGCAAAAGGTGGTGGATTTATAGAGGAGTCTGTAGTGCTGATAGTTGCTAAAGGAAATTCTATCTTTTCTGCTGATGGAAGCTTGATGTGGCAGGCCAATGATACTTTATTTGTATGAGCCTGAAATGAAAGGCTTGCACTTTTTTTTATCCCAACCTCCAGAACACAATAATAAAAGTCCCAGAGCAACCCACAGAAAGGACAGGGAAGGTGCTCCCTCACCCCCCAGGCCCTTTGGTTTTCCTTTCATTGTTGCCTTTAGGCTCAGTTTCTACACTGTCCTTCCAGGAACCTTCCCTGCATTGAGAGGTAATTTGGGGGGATTGCAAATATTAGGAATAAAATTTCTTTTCTCATGACTCCCGTCTCTCCACTCAAATTACATCTCTCTTTAGATCACAGTACTCTTTAAAATGTCAACATCACAGAAGGACAGGTTGGATGGGGCTTTGAGCAATGTAGTGTGGAGGAAGGTGTCCCTGCCAATGCAGGAGGGTTGGAACTAGGTGGCCTTTAAAGTCCCTTCCAGCCCAAATCATTCAAGGATTCTGAGAATATACTATCAAATTGTGTCATTTGGCCCTCTATCATTTTGGGCTTCTTTAATCACCAAGAGCAGTAAATCTATTAAACTGGTTTTTTAGAACAGAGTTAAATAATGTGACACAAATGAGTTATGTGGCCTTAATTATGTCTGTATAGTAAACAAAGAAAGTTAAAGTCTTTATTACTAAACTTTATAGTTGAGGTTTGATTCCAGATTAAATGTGCATTCTTAAGCATTACACTTCTTAATTTTCAGTACTTGATTTCCAAGCTCAGAAATGGCTTCTGTAGGTTCCTGTGCAGAGTTGAAACAAAACACAACAAACCAGAAAAAGCATTAGGGCTGTGTCGAATTCTGCAGTTTCTGGACATGTTTCTTCATCAGGTCTGTAATCTGCCATGCAGGTTTCTCATTTAGCTGTTGGAGATTCTGATAGCAAAGGTGTTTATTGTCTTCTGCACAGACCAGTCCTAGACTGGTACTTTGGCCAAGAGTTTGGTTTCCCCTGGCAGTTTCCTCGCAGCAGAGAGGAGGTGACATTTTCTATCCCAGGCTCCTGAGCAGAGCATGACCAGGGAGTTGTGAATCCTCTCCCTTCTGTCACTGCCATCAGCTCGTCTTGCTCTACTTCCAAAGTGCTCCTGTCTCACCCAAATCTTTTCCTTACCTCTGGCACCTTATCCCAGTCCCCAGAGCTGTTAAACTCTGCTTAGTCTAGCAATGACAAAGAAGCTGGGCTTAGTCAAAGGGATGGGGTTTTTACCACAAACTGTGGATTTTGGATCCAGTGTACCTGTCACAGTGTTCACCAAGGTCAGGCTGCAGCCTTTGATCCAAATATTCCCAAAAGCAAGCTGCTCTGCTTTCTTTTTCATGTTGAAAACCAATATATTGTAAACTAACCTTTTTTCACCTTTATAAAAAGCTTAAACATTTCGTCTGAAATTTTCCCTGAAGAAATGAGTTTGAAACCATCAAATGCAAATAAATGTTCATGTGAAGGGGAAAAGTTTGGCAAAGCTCTCAGGCAAATATTGTGATTCTTAGGGGTGGTCCTGCGTAGGGCCAAGAGTTGTACTTGATGATCCCTGTCAGTCCTTTCCAACTCAGGATATCCTGTGAATCTGCAGAAGTTGTAAGCACACTGAAAACATCACTTTACAGCAGCCATAAGGTGTGTAATGCAGCTTTAGCAATAAGCAATGCCACTCTCCCTCCTTCCCTGTGGTACATGCAGCAAGTGCACGTCTAGAGTAAGCAGTATAGAAGTGAGTCTGAGGAGTTTATCTTATTTGACAATTCTTCAGCAAACTGTTGCTGGTTAATGTGCCCCACTTGGTCCAGAGCTAAGCAGAATTATCTGCTGTGTAGCCTGGTGGAGACAGGCTGAGTCTTGACATCAGAGATGTGTGAGCACTGGACAGTTGGCAAGAATATTGGCAGTAATGTCCCCAGCAGACAGGTCTTGCACAAAGAAGTCCTGTGGAAACTGCTCGTTCATTCCTTGCCAGTTTTTGTCCTTGTCAAAAAGTGAGTGCAGTCAGATCCTTTCAGGGTTTAAGGATTAATGAGGATATCTCTGCTGGAGCAGAATGTAGTCTGGGAGAAAGGCAAATTTAGAGAATCAGGTATTCAGCTGTATTTTGGTTTTGAAAAAGTAGCTCAAAGTTAAGAAGGAAATTTCTACAAATTGGGGTATAATGGAAGCATTTAATTTTTAATGAACACTTTAGTTAGTTATGATCTGATGAGTAGTCTCAGATCATTACATTCCATCAGTAATTCATTATTTCACTTATTAAATATGTTGATTGTTTCTTCTGCTGCTTTGAAGACTGATTTTGATACATAAGGGCATAGAGTGCTGAAAATTGCCATGTAAACTTATCTCCTTAAATATGGTTTGAAACCTAAGTTAAAATGTGAAGTTCCCTAATGGAATTAGTTTCTCAGAATTGTCAGCAGTTAAAATTTCAACCTAAACCATGTTATGTGTCAATGTCTTAAAATACAAATTAATATTTGATTAATTGTATGATTTTGTTGTACTAGATGGAAGAGTAAGTGTTTCAAACTGTCTTCAGAAGGACTTCTTTGTAATGATCTCAGAGGCACTGTATTCCCACTGGGCTTTTGTGTGAAATGCTTAGTAGCTCAGTTCTGACCTGAGAGAAAAGAAAAACAATTACTTCTTTGTCTGCAGTGTATATTTTAAATATTCTTTGTTTTACTTCAAAATTAATAGAAAAAATCCGGAAGAAATTTCAAAGAATTCAAAAAAACCCCCAAACCTAAATATTTTCCTTTTAAAATTTCTTTTATAGCTGACTTACTGAGTTTTTAATTCCAAACCTTAATTTAGAGACACAAAGGGAAGGAAATGTGTGAAATCCTGCCCTGTAAGTCTGGACACTGAGCACCAAATACATCATGGGAAACTGATTTTTTTCTGGTTTTTGTCACATTTTCAGCTTGCAACCTGAAACCAAAAAAAACCCAACTTTGCCAGAAACCAAAAAAACCCCAACTTTGCAATGGTTTTCAGTGTTCTGCTGCTTTGCAAAAAGTGCAGCTTTGGACTCCCAGGGCAAGGAAGCAAAGAGAAAAGCAGTGTTTTCTCTGGAAGTGGGAGGCTGCTGTCACTGTAGGGAAGGGGGATGTTTGGAGGGGTGGGCTGCCTCTGGCAGGGCTCTGGCTTCCTCCTGGCCCTGCTCTGTGCTGGAATTCCTCAGCTGGGTTTCTCTGCCCTGTGGGACTCACCACAGCATGAGCTGGCAGCTTTCAGCTCTGGCCAGGCACAGATGCCTCTGGAGAGTTGCTGTTCTGAAAGGCTGGAACAGGGGAATAGTTGAGTGTGAAGAAGTCACTTGTTTAATTGTTCCAATCAGAATTTTATATTTCAAATGCAACTGTTTAGGCCCAAATGATCTGGCTAGGGTCAGCTCCTTTTAAAGTCAAGTCTTTCCTGAGTTATATGCTACAGATTTGATGCTTGTTAGCAAATCTGGAGAGAGCAAACTTTATTTGTAGTTGCACTTATAGCTGCTACTCTTGTAACTAACTCGGGAAAATACTTTGTTTTGGTTTCTTACAGGGTTGATTCTTTATCAGGGTGGGTCGTTTGTTTTGGGCAGGTTACAGTACAGAGAGATTCTTGTGTCAAAAGTAGAGTATTGCAAAGTTCAGAGTTTCCTCTGTTTTTGTTTGAGGAATAAATCAGACCCTCATATTAGCCTGAACGATCTGTACTGCGTGCTCTGTGTAAATCTGAGCATCTGCCTTTCTGTAAACTCCCAGTTGCCTGTCATGCTTATATTGTTTTTATTGGAGATGTCCTTAATTATAACCAGGCCTTCAGTAATTGCTCCAAAGTTCACAATGCCTTGAGCAGGACTTTTTGACCGTCACAGAACGTGTAATTTTAGCAGACAAGGCAGAATGCTAGTGGGTGGTGAATAATGTCATGAGAAGCTCAAGCCCATGTATCTTCTGGGTTGAAAAAAAAAAACCCAAACCACTTTAGCTGCAGGAGTAGAAAGTGCTGTTTTGGGTAAAACTTGCAGCAAGTCCCCTGGAAGAGTGTGTGGGAGGGAAGCTTATCATCTTCCTAACTCCTTCAGCTCAGTGGATGTGGAAAGGCCTTTTTTGCTTAAGCACATTGGTATATGAAAGGTTGCTCCATCTTGACTGGTTGGTTGGTTGGTGAGTTTATTTTGTAGCTAAAATTTAAACGAAATCATTTTGAAATAAGCAATCCAGCCTTTGAGTAAGCATGCCAGATTACAGAAGAAAATGTCATTAAAAATGTCATTTACTTGAAATGCTTTATGTGCTTTCCTGTTATTAGTTCTTCACCCAGGGAAAAAGCCAGATGTGTTGAGTTACAGTACAGCTCGTTTATAATTAACTGCCTTGATGTTTCCTCTCTTGGCTCCTAAGTACACTGATAAAATATTGATGCAAGTGCTGCAGCAGGACTGCAAGAATAAGGTCATATCTCACCTGTTCCACATAACACATTGAGATGCCAACTTATGTTCTCAACAGCACAATAAATGCAATTTCTAATTTACATCACAAGATGGCAGCAAATTTTTAATTCACTTAATTTTCACTAACCTAGATTAACATAACCTCTTGAAATTGTGGTTTCCTTACAAAATGACAGAAAACTTTGGTTAATGGTCAGATATGTGTGCTATTTACAGGGATGTCAGTGTTTCAGAAGTATTCAAAACATCTAAAGAGATGTATTTCTACCTTAAAATCAGTAGAAAAGGCATTTACTATGAACTTTAAAGACCAGCAGCTCACAGTGCAAGAGTTACCAAGTATCATTAAAGATATTTTGAATAAAAACTGTAGCTTTAATTTATATTCTTTGATTTCTTGAAGAGAAAATATGACAAAGCAGTTTTTGAAATTCAGGCGGAGGCTCTCAAGACTTGATCACGTGGATTCTTTCTTCTAAAAGGAATTCTGATTTATGTTTGAAGTGTGTTCAGTCAAAAGCTTTCAAAGTTATGAAATAACAGAGTTGGCTTGGCTCAGCTCGTTTTGGCAGATCTTTTCTCCTGTGCTGGCCAATCCCAGAAGTTAAAATTTTAGTCTGCTTGAGCTGATTTGTCCTAGGTGTTAATTGTCATTGCTTGTAGATCTTAGAGAAGATGCACCTATGGCCTTTAAAATGCCCTACTTTTTGTTTTCTCCTGCAGTTTCACAACCACAGGCTGTACATAGCCAGCTGGAGAAGCCATCCAGTACTGCAATTCTCTGCAATACCTGTGGAAAACCATGCAAAGGGGAAGTTTTGAGAGTTCAGAACAAATATTTCCATATTAAATGCTTTGTTTGCAAAGGTAAGTGTGACTGCTGCTTCTATGAGTAGGGCTTTAGCATTGGTGTGTGACTTAATGATCCTGCAAACTTCACAAGCATATTTTACAATCCAGTCCATGCCTGAAATGATTTACTGTGAAATCCCTGACTCATTGCTGTGAGGTTATAAACATGCTAAGTCTCAAAACTGGAGAGTGTTTTCAGTGGCTATGAAGCTGTTTCTATCCATGTTGGAGTTTACTATAGATTTGGAATGTCAGGAAGAAGAGCACTTGGGGAGGACAATGCAGGGATAGAAGAGGATGAACATTTGCAAAGAAACTCTGAGGTTTTCTCACTCCCAGCTCTCTAGTGCATGCTGTAGGGTGCACCATGGCCACATCTGTCCAGGTTCTCTTGTGTTGGACTGTGATCTTTAAGTTCCAGTGTGACCCTCTGTGCTTTTCCATTTTTTTGGGAGGAATGACTTGGTTTGCTCCAGGTTGGTGCCTGGTGATCTAATATTGTCACTTGAATAGCAGAAGGATGGTCACAGGAAAAGGGAATTATCTGATACAACACCCCTTCTGTTGATACTTGCTTGTTTAAAAGCCTGTCTGGAAGCTGCTAAGATCTAATTTGTTTTAAATGTACAGGTAAATAAATGTTAACTGATGTTTACTGAACAACCTGCTTACTCCATTATTAACCAGTGCTTCAAATGACATTTATTAATCCTCGTAGCTCAGTCTAGAAATATGAGCATGTCTCTGGTTCTGGATGTGTTACTGTAACTGCTTCTACTCCTCTTTAGAGGAAATAGTAGAAAAAAACCTGTCACTGTCTGTTAGCTATACTGATATTTTTTTAAATCCAATGAGATTGACTACATCCTATAAAAAACTGAGGTAATCTTTAATAAGTTGGACAGACAGGATTAAATGTTCAGCTCAGTAATTGTGTTCTTTGCAAAATTGCACAGCAAGCAAAATAAGCATACTGCACTTTCCTCAACAGCAAAAATATTTTGGTCATCTATTCAGAAGAGATTAGCATTTAAAGCAGAACACAGCCCATACATTCATCTTATAAGCTCTTTCTTATGGCAAATTTCACTACTAAATCAGTTTTTCAGACCTAGCTCAGGAAAAGAGCAGCTGATCTGTTATTCAGGAGTCCTGTCGCCTACATGAACCAGTAACATTCTGGGATTTACTCCATATGATTGTCTTGATGAAGTCCAAGCCCCCTTTATTTTTAATGGATTTGCTATGAGAAAAGACAAATTCTGCAGAGGGAGTAAGACAGAATTGCACATCCAATTTTTGGTTTTATAGGCAATATCCATTTAGATGATGCCAGGTCACCTGCAAATGTGGTCACTGAACAGATTCACTGAACCCAAATTTAGGCAGTGCAGAGGGTTTTTTCCCACCCCCATGCACGGGAAGATGATGAATGCACTGTAGAAGTGCATTGCCCCTATCTGTCTGTAAGAGATAAGAAGGAGTTTGTTCTGCTTCTGGCAGATCTTGGATAAAATGAGGAAAAAAATCACAATGTTAACGAGGTAGCAGGGTAGAATCTGTCAGCCACCTGTCAGTCTCTCAGCTGGCACAGGAGAGTGTCAGAGGTGTGCCTAAACTGCTGCTAGGTGTCGAGGCTCTTGGACTCCTCCTTACTAATCATTTTTCTGAGTTTGCCTGCATGATTGGTTTCAGGGTTTGCTCTCATTATTTAAATGCCTTAATTTCTTTTATCACCTTTCACAGGTTTCCATCCATTTTTCTGGCATTCTTCTGGTATCTGTTTTTCTTTTGTTTCTGGGCTTTATTTGTTACTTAAGAAGCATAAGTTGCTTTGTAATATGGATTTGCCTTATTGTTAGGTGAGAAGAGCTTTGGAACAAGCAGAGCACTGAATATACATTTCACTAGCTACGTAAAATGAGAAAAAGCAGGTTAGGCAAATGTGACTTTGATTTTTAAATTAATGGATGAACGAATACAGTTCATGTGTTAGGTTTTAGCAAAAAAATGGTATTCAGTTCTGATCAGTCTGCTTTCAGCCTTGGAGGAGAGTTTTGTGCCATGACCTCTGCTGTGCACGGACAGGGTGATGATTCTGGGAATGTATTTATCTTATTGTTGATTCCTCCCTGTGGTGCATTTATTTCAATGCTACTCAGCAAGGCAGTTTGTCCTGTCTCACCTCATGCACCAAAGATAGCACATGGAATGGGCTGTGTGTCCAGCACCCAGTGCAGCTGCAGGACTGTCCAGGACAGATAATCCCGTGTGTGGGCTGGCTGCATTGCCCTGCTAAGATGCCTGCCTGCTTGGTTGACTGCCTCTGTATTAAACCATCTTGTAGCCTGCATCAGAAAACATGCAATATTTATAAAGCTGCAGGAAATTTTGGTTGCTCTCTCAGAATTTATGGCTGTGCAGTGGTGGAAAATGCAAACTGATAAGAATGACAAATGACCATGGTGTGGTGTCTAGAGGTATTTGAGGTCTGTTTGAATGACCTCATCAGTGACAGATGATCTTACACTGGAAGAAGTTACACCTTTTTGAATATGTGTGAAATTTGAAACTAATTCTTTGATAGTTTTGGATAAATTCTAAGGTTTCAGAGGGTCAAATACATTGAATTCTGTATTTCTACCCTTTTTTTTTTTTAGGGTAGAAAGGTAGTTTTGTGTATTGCCATACTGCTGTCTGATTATTCATAGAATGGTTTGGGTTGGAAAGAGCCTTAAAGATCACCTTGTTCCGACCCCCCTGCCATGAGGAAGGGCACCTTGAACTAGACCAGGATGCTCAAAGCCCCATCCAGCCTTGGGCACTTCCAGGGGTGGGGCAGCCACAACTTTTCTGGGCAACCTTGTGAATTTCAGAATGGCAATAGCAACTATATAAATGCCTTTTCTATTCAAATTAAATTACATAACCAAGGAAGGTTAGTATGAAGTCACTAATTCCCATCCAGTTCTTCTTGCATTCCCCAGATAATGATTCTAAACAATTCAAAGCTTTTAAAAAGTGAACAACTCCTTTATTATTCAAGACTAAGAGACATATCCAGATTAAAAAATTTAACAGCAGTACTGGGAGCATCTGCTAGTTTTGCTCAGTATCAAAGTATAATAGGACCTAGGGAGGTAAATTGGCATTATAAATAAGGTTTATACTCATATCTATTCATATGTGTTATTACCTGTTCAGCTGCACATCTAAACTGCTAATAAAATTCTGCAGGGAATATGCTATCTAACCTCACTTCAAATTTTAACTTAATTTTTAGTTTAAAATATATGCCATTTTAATCAGGTTTTATAGAAGTACTGTTATAATGAAGCTGATATCTTTGATATAGTAAGGCAAAGTTTCATCAGACTTCAAGGGCTTTGGTTCCCATGTTTGCTAATTCTTTTTTTATTTGTTACCACTGTAATAAAAATGTCAAGGACTGTTATAAAAAGCACTGTAATAAAATATTTATGACTTATACTGTCAAACCAAAAAAAAAAATGTGTTGAGTATCAACTATTCTGAGGGTGTCTGTTAGGTCAGAACTGCATTTAATGGAGTGGATGGTATTAGACAAATATTAACTTGGAGCTTGCTTACAGCTGTGATTTAGTAGACCCAGTAGAGACACAGGTTAACATAGAATTGTAGATAGGAAGATGTAGGTGCTGTAATTATATTATCTTGGGTAGCCTCTTAGATCACTGATAAGGATAGAAAATACCCTGTTTTATTAGTATTTAATTTTCTGTGTTTTTATAGTATCCTAATATTTGCAGAGTTGCAGTGACCAAATTAAACAGGAGAACCCATACCATCTTGCTAAAGAGTGTTCTTTGTACATATGTGAGAACTGGAACTCAGGTCTGTGTCCTTTCCTGGGTTGTCTTGATGAAAGGAAATAAACTTCCAGTCTGAGCCACAGAGGTGAAGACAGACATATGTGCTATACCTGCTGCATTGTGTCTGGTATGCCTCTTGTTTTACCCCTAATCAAAATTCTCCTGATTGCTGTCCCGTTATGGGTGCAGCATGTGCAGTCTTCCCTGCTGGCACAGCTTGCAGTTGCAAGTATACTTGTTCTCCCATTAATTTCCCTGTTTTTTTTGGTTTTTTTTTTAATTAATCTGCTAGAATTTAGCACATCTTCACCTTAGAATGGGGTATGTGGTTCTGGGGATTAGTGTTTCTGTGGCACTGCAGTGTCCTGGGAATTGTGAAAAGCCCAAGTCTGCATACAGAAGTGGTCTTCTATACGATTTTCTCAGTAAAACATGCAACAGAACCCAGAGTTATATCATTTATTGGGAAGTCCTGTTAATGGGAAGGGCTAAGAAAAAATATTCAGTGAAAAAATAGGGAGTAACTTGGCAATAGGAGTTATTTCTTTGTTAGATCAAATGCATCAGCTAGGATATAAATAAGTCCTAAGCTACACTGAGTAATCTGAGGGACTCACATTTGAGCATAGCTATGGGGTTTCACATTTCAAAATGGGAGTCACTTACGGGAAGCTCATTTGTAAGATTTCCCAGTCCCAGATTTTGCCAGGCAGTAGCAATTTCTGGTATTTCTGCTGTCATGGGCACTGGGGATTAGTGTAGGGACTTTTACTCATCAGGCACTCTCACAATGTGTCCAACACTTCCTGGGTCCTTCAGGAGTTTGCAATCCCTGATCATATTAATTCAGTATAACAGGAAAATCTGTTTCCAGTCTAATGCTCAACGAGGTTGCAGAGTGTGGTAGGTTTAGGGCTGCCTTACCAATGTCATGTTAGCTTGTAATTTTTTATTTCACTGAAATTGTGATGATGATAATAATGTTCACTTTTACTGGTGCAAAAGTAATTTAATATATTGGCAAATGGTTCTGTGTTGTAGTTTTAAAACCTGAACTTTAAAATTTTTAATCACTGATTTTCTAAAAACAACTCAATAATTAAAGTACAAACAAATTTTGGTCAGTTAGCTAACTTGTACTATCACAAAGTAATGGATAATTTTCCTTTTTTTATAATCATGTTCTTGTTGCAACCTTTCTTTGCATTCATTAAAAACACTCTGCAGCCCCTCACATCCTGGCCATACACCCATCACACCAGCACTCTAGCAACGTGGCATATATGTTTCAACCAGAGTCTGATGAATCTTTTTTAAGAGTATCTTTCACAAATTTAATAAATACATAATATTAGTAAAGAATGGTGAAATGGGAGGAATCATGGTTACGAGTACTGGTAAAGGAATATCTTAATAACATTCAATAGAAGGTAGCTAACTACCCACCAAAGGAAGCCAAACCTCTGTTTCCTCTGTTTTCCAATTTATTTACTCCTTATTTGCATCCTTCTAGTCCATTATAGTTATAGCAGAAGTGCTCATTAGAGCACTTGAATGAGAAGTTATAGTAGAAAGGTAAGTGCTCATTAGAGGAGAGGATTTTCAAACCTGTGTAAGCTTTGCAGGCAGTAAAGCTACTATTCATATAAAGAAGATTTGAACATACATAGTAGCAGCCCACATTAGATCATTAGATAATGCCACAGAATTATTATTATTAAAAAATTTTCATAAGTCTTTTTAATTACTCAAGCTCTCTTTTGGGGTAAGGTTTTCCCTGTGCAAAAAAAAGTCAGTGCCAGGATGCCTTTATGCAGGGGACTTGCAGACTGTGTGATGCTCTTTCCCTTGAGGACACAGCAGGGATACAGCAGCACTCTGGAGTAGCTGCTGGGCATTTCAGTGCACTAAGGTGATGTGATGCCTGTATTGAGACCCAGAGAGAGTTGTTGCCTGAAATTCATCACTGCCACGGTGGTGTTATTCCACCTCCCACTTGCTGCAACTCATTAACACGAGGCCATCTGCCATGTCTGTGAATAGAGCAGGGACTTCATTTGCAAACCTGGAACTGGCACCCAAGGCACTGTTAAAAAATCTGGAAATATTTGGTGTTGATGCTTTGCATGTTGGGGTTTCTTTTGGGTTGTGGCTTTTATTGTATTTTATTGTTTTAAAAAAACTGTTTTAATTAGTCTGGCTAATGACAGCAGTGTTTTATGATAGACACTTAAGATGTTATTAGGTTTAAAATGGGTTAAAGTACACTGCCCTGTTTCTTAAATTTCTTTAGCATACTTGTAAATTTTAAATAACGAGATTGAGTCCTTAAAATAAGAAATTAGTATAAGTGAGACATTTTTTCCAGTTTTCCTGGGGATTATTTTTGGACTATTTTGAAACAGCCACATACCTAATGCTGTGAGGACCTTGCTTATCTCTAAGACTATGGGAGAGCTTTTATAGGGCAGCAACACTGTCTCTAAGCTATTGGGAAGCTATGCTCTCCAGAAGAAAAATGGAAATAAACTTTCCAATAAAAAATTACTCAATGTGTAGTTCCCATTTATTATAAGAGTCAAGGTACATAGTGCACAAGAAACTTCCTAAAACTCTCCTTCATTTTAATTGGTACACTCTAATGTTTTGTCAATCTGATAAGAGTATTCTGAATCTCAAAGGGTTTTCCTGCACTGAAGTGTTTACTCCACAAATTAATTTGTTAGCATCAAGGCCAGTGTAGCCAGGGAGCTTGTGTAGGTGCTGTACTCTCTATCCTTTATAGCTTTAGCAGTGCTGTGTATGCATGGTGAAGTGTTGCATATGGATATGATGTATCCCCACAGTTCTCTGTATCTTTTCTGCTCCCGAAAGTTGCTGCTTTTCTTCCATCAGACCTGTCTGCCTTCCTGCATTTACTGGTTGGAAGCTGGAGAAGAGACCAGCAGGTCTCACCAAGACTTTTCTGGGGCTGCATGCTGCTTTTTTTTCACCCTGGATAGTAAAAAAAAATGAGGTGTCATTCAAGTCCTTGAGATAATAGATGATATTTTAGATATTATTGCTAATACACTGCCAATGACTGACAGGCTTGAGTGTTCATGATTTCACAGATGTGTTTGGAAAGACAGTTCATATGATCACTCGTTCACAGAAGAGTGATTGAATTGTATGGTTTATATACCCCATTGCAAGGTTCCTTCTGTCTTACTGCTGCTCACCTATAGCCTGAAGGTGAGGGTGTGAATTAAGTAAGAGATGATATCCCCATGCCAGTATTTGTATGGCCAGCAAACTTGGAGCTGGAAAAGACTTCCCCAAAAGCTTTCTGAAAAGCTTATCTGGACTTACCACACCAGACCATGCAAGAAGAGGTATCAGAGTCACAGCCATCTGCTGGAAATGAGCTTAGACTGCTTCAGATTAATTGCAGTTCAGTTTGAACTTCAGTCAAAGCTGTAGCGGTGGAAGTTTGCCAGGTGGTTCTGATTCCTTCTCACAGGCATAGTGGCCAGGAGAAGTGTTCCACATATGATCATGGGCTTTTGGAGAATGGGATGCCAGACTTCATTGGTGATGTATGAATACATACAATTAAGCTGCCAGGAGAGTAATGTCAGCAGTGTCATTCTTGGGATTGTGGTCAGCCAGTGGCATCCATCTCATGGATGGAGGAAAATACCAAAGTGGACATAAAACCACGGTGCTGAGGAAGAAAAATTTTATTTAACTTACATCAGGCAGAAAATGGGGGGGAATAATATAGACTTGATACATGCAGTTGCATGTAAGCAAACTACTTGATTGTCTGGCACATTGACAGCAGAACAGCACTGTTGGGCTGAGCAGACCTGCAGTGCCTGCTGCTGCTGCAGCCTGCTGCAATGTGCAGCAGCACAGAGAGCGCAGCATCCCCCAGGCAGCTCAGGACACAGCTGGTTTTTAGACCCAGCACGCAGCCAAAAAATTAATCTAATTTCAGTGGGCTCATTTGCCAGCACAGAAAGCAGATGAATTTTATATTGGTACACTGCAAATGGAGTACTGATGGCATACGGTAGGGGAATAGCAATGTGCTTAAAGTGCATTGATTAATTGATTTACTGCTATTTATTTTTATAAAATCATAGCATAATGGAAGGGACATTTAAAGGTCATCTAGTCCAAACTCCCCTGGAATGAGCAGCAGTATCTTCAACCAAATCAGTTTGTTCAGGGCTCTGTCCAACCTGACTTTAAATGTTTCCAGAGATGGACCATCTACCATCTCTCTGGACAACCTGTTCCAGTGTCTCACCAGCCTCACTTATAAAAAGGTCTTCCATATAGCCTGTCTAAATTGCACCTATTTTAGTTTAAAAACATTACCATTACACACTTCATAAATTCCAGTGCTTCAGGTGCTGTTGCAGACACTGTGCTAGGGAAAAAAGTAGTCAGTTTCTAAACCTATAGGGGAACCCCTCACATCTATATATGAAGTATTTTGGTGTCAGGTAACTGCAAACTGTCTTGAAAAGTGGAATTATCCAGCTGTAAGAGAAGCCACCCTGAGATACCCTCCCTAAAAACGGTGTGGATATTGTCCCTCTCAAGTCCCATAGCACACCCAGGTACTGGCTTGCTTCTAAGTATCATAAGAATAAGAGACAAACACTTATTCACTACTTTAAAATTCTTCCTAAAGCTTACAACTGCTCAAGAAAAGGCAGTTTTCTTTGCCTTGTATGCAAGGTAATACTGAGACAAGAAGATGAATTACTCTGTGTTAGTCTCTTCATTAATATAATTACTGTTTTCAGTGCTTTTCTCATCACCAAGATAAGCTCCAGAAACTATTGAAAACTGTTCCTAGGTTAAAAATAATCCTTCCTCCAGATACTCCTTTTGGAAGAGAAATGCCAGGTGGGAGTGGATGTGACAATGCTAATTTCCTGTCCTAGGAGAGAAAGATCTGGTAGCTGCTTTCAGATATTCTCCCTAGACTTGCTGCAGCTTTCCTTTCCCGGTTTCTTGTCTCTGCAGCATCATCTCAGATGGGCAGTGTCTGTGTCCACATAAGTAGCCAGCAAGGGGCACAGCATCTCACCTGAGGGAAGGCCAATGGGTCTCTGTTCAGAGCTGCTCTTCTCTGCTTTAAAACATGATTATTTTTAATATCCAAGCCAGTATTTAACTGGAATCCGTATGTTTTTCTCTGGTCAGCTGGGTGTCAAGTTAAACTGGATCAGATGGTTCAGAGAGTGAAGGGGCAGGCAAGGGTTTGTGACTCAAGGTATGGCCTGTGCAGCAGAGCTGCTGGTGATGTTCATTCAGCCGCTCTTTGCATAGAGGGAGGCTGAAGTGATTTTGGTGCAGAAAGGACCTGGTGAGAGGATGCTGAGCTCACTTTTATTTTGAAGTCCCAAGAGCTTGTTTTTCTGTCTCCAGGAGAGCAGTTTCACTGCAGGGTTTCCTGAGAAGCCAGGACTGAGTGCATTAGTGCAGACTGCTTTAGTTACAGAACAGAGAGAGGCCACTACCCTCGGGGTGAGACAGAGTGCCACCAAATGCCAGTGGCACAAGTGTTGCTGACCCCACGTGCCCCAAACCTTGCACCAGGCCTCTCTTAGCCAGTGAGACAGAGCCTGCCTGGCTTCCATTTAGACTAAAAATAGACATCTCCTTGTGCTCATCTCTCATTTTAGCACGTGAACAGGGACAAAAGTGCACAACAGAGCAGTGGCAAATAACTTGTGGCTATGCTATCAAGTCATCTTCCTCTGGTTGTGGAAGCCCAGCTGCAAGTCCCTCTGTGGTGGTGCACAGCAGAATGTGGTAACCAGTGCCTGTTCTGAAGCTCCAAGTGGCTCTTGGTGCCTTTGTCCAGGTGCACTGCAGTCAGGTGTGCCACAACCAGCATAAAGAAACATATTTAGGGACATAACCCCTCTCTCCTCTTTTCAGAAATGCAGTTATGTCCTTTTAACTTTTTTCTCTTATGATCCCCTTTACACTTCAAACACCGTATGATGCAATTTAGAACTGCTCTGGGGCATCAGTATCAGCTCAGCATGCTGCTCAGCATCATCCTGAATCCATAGCTGAGCTCTGCTTCTGTGACACCAGTAGGTAGCTGGAATACATAGGCTGAAAGAAACTCATGATATCCAGTGTTGTGCCAGATTTTTAGAAAATCTGTTCAAAAAGTCTGTCCTTCGTAAAAATGAGAGCACAGGTGAGAAAGAGAAATGCTAAAGCAAATGTGTTAAGCCTGTGAGATAGAGAACATGAACAATGTATTCAAATATAAATCATCTAATCCATGTTGTCCATGACACATGCAATAATAATAATTGGAATTATTCGAATGATTTTGAATTATAGGAAAGATTAGAACCCATAGTTCTTCAGTTCTTGACCATGCACTAATACAGTTCTAGCATGATTGTTTTTTTCTGACTCTTGGCAGTCAGGGCCATCTCCAGGGAGAATGATGAGCACTGAAATCCCACTCAGGGATGAGCCCTCAGAAGGTTCAAGGAGAGCCTTGAGCCCAGGCCTCCTGTGCTACAGTTAACAAAGACTATAAAAAAGGGAGGGTGATTGGATGCAATTTTGAATAAATGATCTGGATCTTCTGCTTTCTTGGGGTTTCTGTGCTGTATATGTTGCTTTGTGCCTTGAGCACCTCTGTTGGACTCTTTTCTTGTAGTTTAGGAGCAAGATGACTGATTCTGACACTGCAAACAGCCTTGGGTGTGAGTTGCCAGGCTTTACATTTAGAAATCAAAGAGCCTGTGGGCTCTCAGGTACCTAAGTGTAAATCTCAGTCTGGAATTTTAGAAGCGTGGATACTTCTGCTATTTTGGGACCAAGGCACTGAGCAACTCTGCAATGTTTTGTACATGCAACCCAAATTTAATAAGCAGCATTCCCACTCCTTTTCTGTGGGCTGTATGTGAGTAGTGACGCTGCTGTGGTTCAGCACCGTTTGTAAACACCATTTGCTGATGGGAACACATTCCCACATGAACATCCCCAGGAGCAGAAGTGTGTAGTAACAAGTGGGGTGCTGTGACTTGCACTAAAGGAGTAGTCAGCACAGCAGCAGAATCACCACTTTGAAGTCTAGTTCTCTTTTAAATCAAGGCAAGTCTGTTTTCAAAGATCCTGGTCAATGTGGATGATGGTCATGTTCTACATGTCTGCTCTTTCTGTATGACTTCACCAGACCATTGTATCTCTCCTTTCCCATCTTACACTTTCTCAAAATTCCAGCCTAGCTCCACCCCTGGTGCAAGTTAAAAAAAATCCTGAACAATCTCACAAGCCTTTGGTAAATCAACTTTAACCCTTTCCTACAGGTTTAATTTAAAAAATAGAAATTGATATTTAGGATTAAAACCTTACTTTTGACAGGAGCAGATGAACCTGGAGGTGCCTCTAGTTCATATGTGATGAGTGGTGTTCATCAGGTACACATGAGAGCTGCTTTAAACTGATTTAACTTGTGAAAACTTGCAGCAGTTGCCATGAGCATAAGCCCCCATGTTTAGAGATAGCACTAGTTAACCCTTTTGTGTCAAGGAGAAATGTCAAACACCTGTAATCTGTCAGAAATGTTTCTTTGCAACACTGGTGCTTTAGATTTTAAAGATTTATATCCTTTTTGCATTACTTTTAGCCTGTTACATATGTTAGATGTTGTATATGGTAACCCTGAACTTAACTTCTACAGGCTTTAACTTTGTGTTCACAGCTGCTGCACTGAGGTTTTTACATTAAATAAGTCCAGGCTATTAGTGTCCAAAATACATGACTGATGTAATTTACTGGAAGAGTAGTGTCTTTCAGATGCACATCTGCTGTGAGATCATAAGGCCATACATTGAAGTGCTTAAATACTCCACTGTGAACCATTCAGATCACAGATGAAAAATCAGCCTAATTTTAGAACATTTGTTTCTCGCCTTCTGAGTCTGCCTTTTCTCTTTCTGCAGCTTGCGGATGTGACCTGGCTCAAGGAGGATTTTTTGTGAGACAGGGAGACTACATCTGTACTTTGGACTACCAGAGACTCTATGGCACACGATGCTTCAGTTGTGATGAGTTCATTGAGGGAGAAGTGGTCTCAGCACTGGGCAAAACCTATCACCCAGACTGTTTTGTGTGTGCTGTCTGCAGGTAGGTTTTCTACATGAAGTTGTGTTTCTGATGCCAGAATGCCCTGAATGCCAGGCATTCCAACCTATTGCCTAGAGATAGGGTTTTCCTTTACTCACTCTTTAAAAAATTGCAGAATTAAGAAGAAAGAAAAATCTGTAATTTTGAGTGCCTCTCTTTTTTCCAAATGTGTTTTTCTTTTTTATGTTATCTTATGTGTGATGTTTTCAAAGTACTTTAGAAACTTCCACACTCTTCATTGTAAGACATTTTGCCCCAGGTGTTGCTTAATTTCTCTGGTGTCTGCTATTTTGTCATTTATTGGCCTGAAGGTACAAAGAATTCCAGTGCCAGTGGCTGAATCCTCAGCAGGCTACTACTAGAGCCCAGTGTAGTTCAGTGGGATCATTTCCCACGTGGGTCCCAAACTCAGCAATACAAGGGACTGATGTCATTTTGAGCTGCATCTTAATCCTCTTGTGTAGAAGTAGCACAAACATATCTACTGAGGACTTCACAAAGAAGCTTGAAGAGCACTAAACCTTCAGGAAACACACTGTTTCAGCAGCTTGGAGCAAGTGGAAATGCTGCCATAGTTTCTCTGGCTAAACCTAAGCTTTGAGGAGTACAAGAAAAGCGACCTCACTCTGACAGGGTTTCAGAGCCCAACGAGGCACTGGTGCAGCACAGGTCAGATGCTCTGTGTGCTGGTGCCTCATGCAGGTGGCTGTGCAGTCCCAAACAAGCGTGGCCATGCCACTGTGGCTGTCTGCCAGCCCAGCCTGCCCTGCCCATGGAGCTCAGAGATCCTCCCGTGCTGATGCAGGAGCAGGACGTCAAATTCCAGAGCAGCTGTGGCTCCTGACAAAATCTCAATTAAATAAAGCAATTGCACAAATAATAATAATAATAACAGCTGTGATAGAGGGGAGACTCTGAGATGGACAAGCCTTTATTATATTAAATTCTGTCTAAGTTCTGATCTGTTTAATAGGCAGTTTTTGCTTTTGGATACTTAAAACAAATGTGGAGAGTTAAGAAAAATCCTAGAATTCTTTTTGTATTTTATTTTTTTCTTTTAATAGTAAAGGAAAATTACTTCAGGTGTATCTCATTAATTAACTGCTGGCTGCACATACTATTGGCCTGCAGCCTGGCAATATCACAGCTCTTCTAGAGATGAGCAGAGCTAATTTTTGGTACCGTTATTCTCAGCACTTGTACCTTCTGTTAAGTGAGGTACTCCTTCATTTAAGAGAAATCAAAAAACTGGTTGATTCCATTTTTCTGGCTAAACATACCTTAGTCACACCACTAGAGCTTAGCAGAAATGTATTTAACTGTGTATTACTGTACTTAGAAACTACCTACCTTGGGTTTCAGGCCATTGGAAATACCAACTCCTGCTTTATTTAGTCAATCATAGCTTAGAGCTTGGTGATACAGTTTATTTTGTCTGCCTGGAAATTTGGAATCGTTTTCCTTGTGACTAAAATTTGTTTTTAAGTACCTAACAATTCAGGTGAGTTAAATTGCAGCACTGTGAAATTATTCATGCTGCAAATACAATGTGTGATGAAGATGTGGTAAAGCTTTTAAAAATGAAGTCCCTGGTACAATAGTATATCACATAAAAAATAAAATCAGAGATGTTCCCTAAGCTTCTGTATATTTTATTTATACATTTAAAACAACTAAATAGTTGTATTAAATGCTATTTTGCTGTTTCTAGTCATTCAGTAGAGAGACTCAGATCTGCTTCTGTTGCTTTTCTTGGAAGGGCATGCAAATTCGTATTGTCTTCATCAGAGCCAGCTAATGCCCTGCTGACTAGCAGGGTTCAATTAGTGTCTCCCAGGGGGGTTGTAACACTGATTTGTGGTGCAGAGAAGCAGAAGAATCCTGTCATGTGTTTATATGCTCTAAATCAGCTTCAATTACCCCTGTCATTGCAAGCCAGATATAACCTGTGTTTTTTATGGGGAAGGGTGTCCCATCTAAACATCATCAGCATTTATTTTATTGAGTGATATCCTCAGTAAAAATGAGGTTGGTAGGCTGTAAAGACATGTTGTTTAAGCCAAAAGAAGTAGCTTGTTTGTTTTTTAAGAAACAGTAACAATAAAAGAGGGGGGGAAATGGGGTAAAGCTCTCTACCTTGATATTTCCCTTGGTGGGAAGAGTCAGGAGAACCATTTGTGCCCTTGTTTTTTACAGATGGGCAGAAACCTTAAATACTCACCAAGGCACACTGTCAGTAGTAGTTGGTGGATGATGCCAACTGCATTTGGCATTACCTTTTACAGACAGACTTTAATGTGGGTGCTGTGTTAGAAATGTAACCTCCAGAATGGTGAGAATTTGAGAGGTGGTGACTGCCTGCCGGTGGGGCTGATCCTGCTCTCATGGAAACCAAGCCAGGCTCTTACCGTCTTCAGCATGAAAACACTGGCAGCAGAAGGCATTTTGCACTCATGACACATTTCCCCAGAATGCTGCAGGATCCTTAAATTCTTTTAAATGAGCATTTCTGCAACCCCTATTTCTGTAGCTGCTGAAGTAACACTTCTGAGCTGTTTCTACATTGCATAGTAAACCAGTGTCAGTAGCAAGTCCTTTTTTCCCCTCTTATTTTCAGAGAAGATAAGGTTTGAATAGAAGCACGTGGGAAGTGTATGGTAGCAGCAGTGGGAAAACCTAGCTAGCAGGAGCAGTGGGAAAAGTCACCAATCCAAGCCCAGTTGTCTCCTGATATTGCTACTGTTGGATGCCACATGGCCCAGTGTCACAGGGAGGTATTCCTTGTACCCTCTGCATTTGTAACCTGCTGCCCTGCTCTGTGAAAAAGCTGGAGTGTCAGGAATCCAGCTCATCCCTGGCCATCTCCTGGGAATCAGATGGTACTGCCCAGGGCTGCCACAAGCTAAAGCCTTAAAAAAAATAAACGAATTGGTATTCAGAGAAAAATTGGTAGAAGTATAATATATTGTGCCATCCTATTTGATTGTTTCTCTCTATCTTGTATTAACCAAGCAGCTCTTAAAAAAAAAAATAAATCATGTTTCAGTTGCGTGTTTGCTCTGCTGGAGTAAAGATTAAGGACTTAATCCCTCCTTCTTCCACTGCTGTTCATAGTCTAGTGAAACCTTTTTTCTGCTATGGTGTTTTCTGATGATAATGCCTAAAACTAGGAATTAGCGGAAGAATAACAACATAGATTGAAAACTGTTGCAGATTAAATGCTCGGAATTCCCAGGAAGTGGCTGAGCCATCTTCTTATAGCTTCATTAACTGGAAGGAGCTGTGTCCTCCAGAGGACTGCCAAAGACATTTCCTTCAAGAGCTTCATGTGTTTGTAAAAGTGAAATAGAAAGAGGTAGAAAATTGAGGCTGGCTGTAGCAATAGAAGCTTAATTTTATTAAAATTGTGAACATACTTCTTACATGGCTTTCATAGTCAGGGCAGTTAGGCTCTTATGTAGGATGGGAAAGGGCAGGACATTGAATATTTCAGAAAGAAATGGGTTGTCATACCTGTGATAACACTTTGAAAATAGAATTTCCAGGAGATGCCTTAGTGTGTTAACAAGTCCTATAGATTTAGTAAGCATATATAAGATGTATGGTCTGTCTAATGTGGCACTTAGAGTACAATTTCTGTTACTTGTGGGCTGTGTGTTCACGGAATACTAAAAAACAGGGATTTGATTTTATGGGTGTTACTGTAATTAGTAAAGTTGGGGGGTTGGTGCTTCTGTATCCAGTTGGAGGAGTGTATGTCATAGTTACCCCTTTAGTTTCAGTATTCTTGTACTTAAAAGTGAGAAAAAAATGGTGGCATGTAAATGATAGAGAGGACAACTTGACCCCTAGGTGGAGGATAGATTAGCAAATACATCCTGGATTAATAAAGAAACAAGATTGTGTTTGCTTTACAGAATTTTTATATTTAAATTTTTATGAGCTCAGGAAGTTTTCCTTTAAAACAGCATCTTGACAGAAGCTGAATATGTGCCATGTAGAGGTGAATAGTACGTGGAGGGGAAAGAGGCAGAAACATATTCTTCAAGGGGTTGCCTGCCAAATCCAGTTATAAAACCTCTTTCAACCCACTTGTATTTTTACTGTCTTCAAGAAGGTAATTCATTTTGGCCAGGCAGTTGAATATAAAAAATCAGAAAGCTTAAATTCTTTTCTTTTTTTCAGCAGAAGATTGTGTAGTCCTGCATATATAACACTGCTACTTCTAGAAAGAACTGACATCTTTTGTGTATGTATGTCTTAAGAAATTAGGATAATACTGAAAATTAAAAGTTCGAATTCAGTTTCTTCTTAAACGTAGAAGTCATGACAGACTTTTGAATATGCTAAACCTTTTTATTTCCTCACTTTTTTTTGTGCTGTTGAATTTGGAAAGGGTTTGGTTTCCACTTAAGCAGTACCTGGTGCTTCTTAAGGCATCTCATGAAGTGATCTTCATCTCACCACCAGTCACCCACTGAACACTGCTAGGTATTGTAGAAACCTACAAGGTGATGAGCCCAAGATTTTGAAATCAGCCTGAGTGTTCTTGGCATTTTGATTCTAAACCAAATATATTTACCAAGGTGTGGTTCTTCCTGAACAAAGGGATGGGGGTGTGCTGCTCTTCAGGTTGCTCTTAGGTCTCCTGCTCCTTAGAGGAAAGGTCTGGAGTGCAAGTGCTGTGAGGAGCAGCTGAGGGTACTGGAGTTGTTTATCTGGAGAGGCTCAGGGGGTACTTATTGCTCTCTACAACTGCCTGAAGGGAGGTTGTAGAGAGGTTGTAGAGAGGTTGCTGGGGGTCGGTTTATTCTCCCACGCAGCCAGCAATAGGACATGGAGAAATGTCTTGATGTTGTGCCAAAGGAGGTTCAGATTGGATACTGGGGAAAGGTTCATTGCTGAAAAGGGGGTTAAGCATTGGAGCAGGGTGCCCAGGGAGGTGATGGGGTCACCATCTCTGGCAGTGTTCATGAAATCAGTAGACATGGCACTGTGTGATGACATGAGCATGGTGGAGTTTGGTCAAAGATTGGACTTGATGATCTTGGAGCTCTGTTGCAACCTTAGTAATTTTAGAATTCTTTGGTTCTATATGGAGCATCCCTATAGCCATAGAATAATGTAGGATGGAAGGGATTTTTGGTGGTCCTGTGGTCCAGCCCCTGGCTCAAAGCAAGTCCAGTTTGAGCAGACAGCTGTTGGCATTCCTTTAACATATTTCCAGCAGACTCTCTGAACAGTGTGTTCCAGAATTCAACAAGCTCATGGTAATTTTTTTTCCTTATATTGAGTTGACATTTCCCACGTTCCAGCTTATGTCTGCTGCCTCTTGTCCTTTCACTCTTTACCTCTGAGAAGAGCATGGTTCCAGTTTTGTCTGCATGTCATCAGGTAGTTTTAGACAGCAACACAATCTCCCCTGAGCAGGTACATCTGCTGCAGCCCCTGCCTGCCCACGTGTCCTGTGCTGCATTCTGGACCTGACCCCCTTCCCTCATCTCCCTCCAGTAAATCTTGTCCTCAGGAGCCCAAGATGGTGCCTGCTGCAGTCTCCTAAATGATGAGCAGCAGGGAAGGTCCCATCCCTGTGTCTGCTGGCTGCACTAATGCCTCCCAGGAGGTGGCTGGCCAGTTGCTGTGGGGACACGCTGCTGACTCGTGTCCAACTTTGTGTCCACTGGGATTCCACATCTTCTTATGCTTTCCACTGCATTAACAACTGTGGTGCACTGGTGCATGGAGCTGTTCCTCACCTCTTGTAGGATTTAGCATTTTCCCTCACTGAAATTCTTGTAGATGGTAATAGCACTCAATGTCCAATTTGTGTCATCATTTTAATCCACAGGGATTCATCCTTGTGGAGCACCTTGATGGATGTGATTGTACCAGGTACAAGTTAGGGCAGAATTTGATCCTGCTGGTCCTTAGGTTGCTGTCTGACATTACACCTGACCTGGTGTAACTGCAGCCACCTACTGACAGGAATAGCTTTGCTCTCTCAACAGCCTGACCACAGGCTTCTCTTAATTTTCATATATCAAATTTAGTTGACTGTTCAGCCACAGAGTCAGATCAACAATTTAAAGAATAGATGGGTATCTATCTGTTGTGGGGGGGGAAAAGAAAATAAATTTTATTTTGTCCCTCTCAGAAAGCTTGAATGACTTGCCCACGGCTGCATAGATTGAGGTGTGGTGCAGAGAAAGGCAAGACCTTTGGTATCAGCACATAGTTAGCCTGGATTAGGCTGATGGTGATTCAATGTTTTACAATATAGTTTTGTTGGTCACCTCCAGATTTTTTTTTCTGGGTGTGCAAATATTGTAGGCAGGTGGATAAAACAAAATTTGTTGGGAAATGAATCATAGATGTATTAAAATTCTCCAAGTCATTTGAGAGGGCTGCTTTAAAAATGCTCTTAATTCCCATTTTAAAAATAGATTATCCGACTGTGAAAATCTCACTGAATATTTATTAAAGGATAAGTAGCTAATGAAAACCCTGTCCTGGTTTTTGCAATACCTAGCAGTGTTTGGTGGGTGACTGGTGGTGAGATATCATTGTATTTGAAGGGAGATATGCTGCTCTTAGCCTAAAATTCTATATATAGTCCTGCTCACAACTTACAGAGCTCAAAAACTGAAACCTTGTTAATTGGCTGTTGCCACCTTCTGTTGTGCCTTCACTCATGCTGGCACTGAAATGCTTGAGCAGAGCTGCTTGTCAAAGGGAGAGGTCAGCTGGTACAGGAAAACTGACAAATATGTTGGGTATGAATTCCCAGTGAACAAGACTGTGAAACAAACTTTGAAACTTATTTATAGGTTTAGAAGACCTGTGAGGGAAGAAATGTCTGTCTGTACCTTGGGGTGGACAGCTCCAAGGAATATTTCCCTGGGGTTTTTTTAGAACAAGATGTCTTGCATATTTGGAGAACACTAAAGAATCAAAATTGTTGCCTTCTCCCATTGGAATGGAAAGGCATAGTGATTA